>CM068954.1:137812744-137843645 GCA_035128595.1 Eptatretus atami | reverse complement strand
GAGTCAATTATTCACCTTCCCAAAGAGTCAATTATTTACCTTCCTAAAGAGTCAATTACTCACTTTCTCAAAGAGTCAATTATTTACCTTCCAAAAGAGTCAATTACTCACCTTCTCAAAGAGTCAATTATTTACCTTCCCAAAGAGTCAATTATTTACCTTCCCAAAGAGTCAATTATATACCTTCCCAAAGAGTCAATTACTCACCTTCCAAAAGAGTCAATTATTTACCTATTTACCTTCAGACTTCCCAAAGAGTCAATTATTTACCTATTTACCTTCAGACTTCCCAAAGAGTCAATTATTTACCTTCAATTACCTTCCAAAGGGTCATTTAGTTACTTCCCTTCCCTTAGTGTCAATTATTCACCTTCCCAATGGGTCAATTAGTCTATTACCTTCCCTGTCCGGTCGATTAGTCAATTACTCACCTTCCCAAAAGGTCAATTATACAATTATCTTCCCTGTCCGGTCAATTACTCACTTTCCCAAAGCCCAGGCTGCTTGACCACCTGCATTCATTAGTCCCCTTATTCTTCCAATTGTGGAATCATCTTCATGTCCATTGTCTCGTCCTTCTCACTTTAGTTTTTCAAATGCTCTACTTATCACGACCTCATGCGAGTTACCCATCTATTTTGTATGGGAAAACATCTTTGTTTCTTTGCACTGATGGGCCCGTTGGTCCGATGGACCAACTCTTCATTGGTCTTCACGGCCTTGTTGCATACCCGCTTGCTGTACTGCTTGAGCGTTAGCTTGCCTTTCACTAAGCCCAGATTTGCTTGAGGCCAGCACAGGGATTATATGTTCATTATTATTATTGCCATAGGATACGACTATTCTTATTATTATTGTAAATATTATTAGTGTTATTTAATATATGCTTTGTTACAATGTTATCATTGTTTTTGTTACGTATTTTATTGCAATGACATGTCGTGGTATGAGGATGTATTAAGCTGCTTTACAGAGACATGACAGAAGTAAATAGACACCTTAAATTTCTGCATTTCATCTGTATAATGCAGTTTTACTCAATGATTTGTACTAATTTTCGATAATTTCTTTGCCGAAACGAGTTCCTGGGTCTTGCATGACAATTAACTATCTCTCGAACCCAGGGAGCACACAAACTTTCTGATTTTCAAAGAGGACGAATTGTTGGCCATTTGGAAGGCGGAGTTAGCCAGCATCAGATATCTCAGAACCTTGGCATTCCACTTTCTACGGTCAATCAAGTGATTGCGCAATTCACCAGTGAAGGCAAGGAATCCACAGCTTACCATTCTGTTCGATCTGGGTCCTCAGAAATGTGTCTTTGAGTAGTCAAGCGATCCATTGAGAATACTCCCCGTTGCAAGGCAGCTGATGCTGCAGAGGAGGTCCAAGTTAGCTCAAGAACTGCCATGCAGTATCTTCATCAACTGGGCTATGATGGGAGAGCAGCGAGGAGAAAACTTCTTCTTCGACCAGCCAACATTCAAAGGAGAAAGAAGTGGGCTGATGAGATGGCCAACAGACCCTTGGAGTTTTGGCAAACTGTCATTTTTTCAGATAAGTCCCAATTTGCTCAATTTTCTGACAGTGGATGTGTACGGGTCTGGAGCCTTCCCAGTCAAGAGTGTTCTTTGAACTAATTGCAGCCAACTGTCAAACACGGTGGTTTTTCAGTGATGGTGTGGGGAGCAATCTGGAGTGCTGGTCGGTCAGCGCTTGTGGAGTGTGTTGGCAACATCAGCACCACGACACACATTTCTATCCTTGAGGATGGACATCTCCCTGTCTTCTCCACTGGTCAGATAGTGAAAAACAACATTCTGTTCATGGAAGATGGAGTTCCATGCCACACTACAAAAATACCAAAGAATGGCAGGACAGAAATGGGATCAAGCGACTTCCATGGCCAAGTCAGTCTCCTGACATGAATCTCATTGAACACCTCTTGGCCATATTGGATCGAGCTGTGTGGAAAAAGTCCAGGAAACCAACATCATGGGAAGAATTGCTAAATCGTTTGTGTGAAGCCTGGGCAGAAATCCCACAAGAGAAAATTTCAGAACTCATTAATTCTCTGCCTGAAAGAGTAAAAGCATTGAAATCTGCAAATGGCAAGTCTACCAAATATGAGTGTGTGTATTAAAATGGATCAAATGTTCTTCAAATGTAAAATAAATAAATTCTTTAAAAATCATGGTGTCTATTTTCTTCTGTCATGTCTGTGCATATACCTTAACATGGCGTGCATTTCAAACATAGGAATTCTAACGGATTTTTTGTAGTAGAGTTGAGTCTTAAAGGGTCTACAGTATCTCCAGAGTGTGAGGGGTCTTTGGGTCTTTTGGTTCCTCTGGAACTTTTGGGACTTTTAGGTCCTCGGGAACTTTTGGATCCTCAAGAACTTTTGGGTCCTCGGGAGACTTTTGGGGACTTTTGGGCCCTTGGGAACTTTTAGGACTTTTGGGTCCTTGGGAACTCTTTGGGACTTTTGGGTTCTCAGGAACTTTTGAGGACTTTTGCATCTTTGGGGATTTTGGGTCCTTGGGAACTTTTTGGGATTTGTGGGTCCTTGGGAACTTCTTGGGACTTTTGCGTCCTTGGGAACTCTTTGGGACTTTTGGGTTCTCAGGAACTTTTTAGGACTTTTGGGTCTTTGGGTACTTTTTGGGACTTTTGGGTCCTCAGGAACTCTTTGGGACTTTTGGGTCCTTGGGAACTCTTTGAACTTTTGGGTCCTTGGGACCTTTTCAATACTTTTTGGGTCCTTGGGAACATTTGGAACTTTTGGGTTCTCGTGAATGTTTTTGGACTTTTGGGTCCTCGGGTACTTTTTGGACTTTTCGGGTCTTCAGGGTCTTGGATGTCTGAATGGGTCTTCAAAGTTCGAAGGGGTCTCAGCAGTATAATAGGTCAAAAGGCACTGTACATTCCAATCGTGTGTAATTAATGAATAGACGAACGTAATTAATAGACAAAAAGTATGACACACACACACACACAGCTCATCAATTGATAGAAGTCGATATTATAAGCAGAGTACCCTCCCCATGGGCGATCTTGTTCCAAGCAGGCAACGCGTTCTTCTGACGCAAACCTTTATTTGGGTGGTGTGTATAAACAACTGACAGCTCTTTACAGGCAAAAATAAATAAATAAAATCTGTGCTACGTGCATGAATCAAAAACATACCCACTGCTGATAATTCAAAACACCTCACTGCACTGGAAAACTTGGGGACAGGAAAACTGCACCATAAATGGTGGAGACTTGTGATACCCTCCCCCACCAGGAGGCGGCGCTACACAATACACATTTACATGGAGAATTTGCGTCCTCCCCCACTCACCCACCCCCGTGCCCCCCAAGACTGCCGGCAAAGATGGAAACACCCCTTTACATTAATTGGGGTCATGCTGCTCCTCTGTAGCAAGTCTGGATGTAATTGGCCCAGAAACAGTAGCAGGAGTTGTACGACAAACACACACACACACACACACCGGTCCTTGAATTATAGTAAGGATTTACGGGGAAAAGCCAAGAAATGTAGCATCTGCTTCTCCTCAATCATATGGCAGGAAGAATGCGAGGTGGTGTAATCTTTAGAGCATGAGTCTGGGAGGTCAGTGGTTCGAACCCCAGCCGAGCCAAACCAAAGACTGAAAATGGTATATGCTGCTTCGTTACTTAATGCTACATGCTTTTAAAAGGATAGAGCACGGACAAACAACCATAGGTTGACAACCAAAGTGCAGGCTTTTGATGGGCATGCTGGCCTCCTCCTGTGTCAAAGTTCCTTGCAAGGGAACTCATATCAAGACCTTCAGTCAGAATACCTGTTTTGTGAGCCAAATGTTCCTTCGGTTGTTTCGCACCACTTCGTTGATGATCACAAGAACTAAACATCAATTTTGCTTTTTCATTTACAGTGGAGTCATGGTTCAAAATGTCAAAGGTCAAGTGCCCTTTAATTGAAAACCTGTGTTCCTCTAATAATTTCTGAACCGCTCAAGAAATTTCAACCATACTGACACACATGGACTGTAATACAATGAAGAACTGATTCGATTTTAGATTGAACAGGTCAAAGGTTATGTGCCCATTGAAAATCATGTTTTCAGAAAATCGTAACAGCACTAAGTTCCTTGACTTTGCAAGAAGTCATGGCCTTAGAGTGGCTGGTTCATAGTTTCAGCGCCCACAGGCTCATCGCTGGACTTGATATTCCAATGCTGGTGATGTGGCAAAGTAGATTGACCATATGCTCATTGTTCGTCGCAGGAGGATGATCAAGAACTGCAGGGTTTACCGGAGTGCTCAGTTCCTCAATATCAACCACAGGCTTGTTGTAGCAACTCTTAAGTTGCAGCTTAACTCCAGGAGAATGGTACCATCCCAGCCGAGGCTGGATGATGGCAAGCTCAAGGATGAGAGGGTAGCTGAGGAGTTTGCGAACAAGCTGAGTGGAGATTTGGGGGGTCTGGGTGCTTGGGAGATCCTGAAGAGTTGTGGAGTGCCTTCAAGACCACCGTCCTTGATGTTGCCAGAAGATGTCTTGGAACTCACCATCGGGCGAAGAAGAAGTTTGTCTCTCAAGGGACACTGGATACCATTGACCAGAGTTGCAGGGCCAGGCTGAATTGCAGAGCTGAGCTGTTCAGGGAGCTGAGGCGTAAAACTGTACGTGCACTAAAGGTGGACAAGGAGGCCGATGTATGAGGAATCTGTGAGGGGGTAGAGCATCACCTGTGGTCAAGTGATTCTCGTCCTTGTTGCAAACGGAAGTTTTTCTCGCGCTGTGGTTTGTTGATGCATGTTGCCTTGATTGGTGCATTTCACGTTTCTGTGCTGCAGAAGCAGTTCGAAAGACAGCAAGAGCGTTTGCAGAAACATTGGGAGCAGGTACAACTTGGCGTTGAGATTCAGGCACAAAAGCATCGAGAGGAGGTATTGTTTCAGTGCTGTTTTTCTTTTTCTTCTTCTTTAATGGCCACAATTATTCTCACTTTCTTGTAGAGTTGGCCCGGGGAAGCTTAACGTAAGTCTGTCACGAACCGGCTGGCCAGGCGTGACGTTCGACTGTGGTTCGGTAGGAATCTGGAATTTGTTCTTGGTGCTAGCGATACCTCACCTACGCCTTGCGAAGGACACCGTCGGATCTTTCACGTCCACCAACTCATACCGGCAGATGGGACGCCCAGTTTAACATCAATCCAAGGGACGGCACACACATTGATTTGTTTCAGTGCAGGTGATGTAAACATTTAGTCTTTCCGTTAGTTAATAGCCATGTGCACAGATTATTTTCATCGACCGAAGGCCTTCATTGCATTGTCATATACCAAGCAGTAACCACTTAATTTTGATCCATTACATTATGTTTGGAGTTTATTTCCTCAAAAAAGGCTATCTCATCTCATCTTGCATGACCCAAAATGCACGAGTTCATGATAAATCCATGTTTAGCAACTCTTAACCTTGTCAACCATATTGAGTGAGCTGAAGAGAGCTTGCAGTCCGATGAAGTTACACAGAAATATTTAGGGGCCTTTATATTGATCCTTTGGAAACAAGTTACTTGAAGTATTATTTTATTGTGGAGTTATAACTAAACTGTGTATGGCTTTCCTCTGTGACCTGAGTTCACCCTTTTGACAATCATTTTATTTTCAGCTCAAGCCAGATCAGATTTGTGACTTGCTTACAGGTACCATGTAAACTTCCACAAACCTGTTTCATGGTCGCGTTGTTGGCCACTAAATAGTCTCCCCCACCAGGTTTCCCGGTGAGGAGGGTGTATGGATATGGACACCCAGCAGGATTAAAAACTGAACCTGTCAAAGGGCAGAGGAGCACCTTGTGAGCCAACAGCCATCCATAATCTGGTTCCCAACTGTGTCTGCGGACATCTTCCTGCAGTTGGGTTAGCTTTTTCGAGGAGGTTGGTGGCGGGATTTGCACTCCGGCCACCGTAAAACATTTCACACCACAAAACACACGAAAAACGCAAATAAAACTGAAAACCCACTCTGTGGAAATACCTCCTGTGCAGCTGCCCGATGCAGAGCAGCTCATTGGATAACGAGATTGGGGAAAAGCCTTCGGGACCTCCATTCTTTGATGATAGGAGGAAAAGCACAGGGTAACCTTCCTGTGTCGAGTTATGGTGGTGTGTGTGTTGGGGTAGTGCTGAGGTGTCGTCCACAACACAGCAGTCTCTTCAGGTTAACCTGAGGCGGTCCTTTCAGGTGGGTGCCTGGAATGTCATTTCCCAAAGAGAAGTTGATCAGCCGTCTCTCCTCTCATCTGAGCTCCAGCGCTTGAGCATCGGTATTGCAGCACTCTGAGGTTCGGAGACCGGTTAGTGGTGAGATCATGGCGGGTCGTCACACCTACTACTGGTCTGGTCGCTCTGATGGTTACCATGCTCAAGAAGTTGCTGTAGCTTTGTCCAATAAATTGACTCCCATGATAATTGAAGTAACACCGGTCAACGAGCGTATTATGAGACTGAGGAATCGTCACTCTTTGGGTGTCATTTCCCTGGTTTCTATGTATGCTCCAGCTGAGAAGAGTGATCTCACTGTGAAGGACGCATTCTAGTCATCTGCCTGGGGGATCGCCAGATGGAGGTCCCTGGAGTACCGGTGGAAAGTGGATGCATGCTCCCATACCTGACCTGACCTGTGTTCACTGCAGCTTGCAAATATAGCCGTTGCGCATTATTGTGTTTTATTTATTGACAGGTTAATTCCCCCAACTTTATGTCTATGGTTTTCATGCGGAGCATTGGAGTATTTTATTATGTCGGACTTGTAATGCCCCTTCACACCGTGAACAGCACTTTTCTCGACACATTTACATGGAGAATTGGTTCCACTCCCCCCCCCCCCCCCCCGAAACCCTAGGGCTATGGAGCATTTTTACCACCTAAAACCCTCTCATGCACCCCCCTTTCCCCGGGTACAACTATACCTTTTTCCAGGATTCTTTCCTAAGCCACTACTGAAACCTTCAGGCTCTTTCTCCACATCCTGATGCAGTGTCCTCAGGATTTCACCCAAACTCATGTCTCTATCACCGACAAGCAGAAACTTGAGTTAGCCTGTCCTCCCAGACATGTTAGCGACCCCTGGATAAAGAAGGAAACGGACCACATGGGCCTAATAATTTGGGAGGGTGGGGGGGGGGAGGTGAACAGGTGGGGGAAGAGGCAGGTCTGCTTGGCTAGTCACCCAAAGGAGATTGAGCACTTGGAGCCCAAACACCACTCGCATGCAGAGGCCTATTCTTTTCAGCGGATCTTTAAAGTTCACCAGTCGGCATGGATGAATTAAGTGTGCCTTGGGCCCTGGGCAGTCATCCAACCATGGGCCCTCCGACTCCCCTTGCCATTCTGTAATAATAGACATCAATGAGCTAAGTCATAGTGTAATGTGTTAAGTATGAAAAATGTCAATGTCAGATGAGGTCTCGATCTCAGGATATATTGTTATCGATGCCATGACGATGCTTATTTAATATTCTGTTGTTTTAAAAAAAAAAATACAAACCCTGCACAAAGAATAAACAAGAACTTTCATGAAAAAACCAAGCTGTTAGTGGTGACAACAATGACAACAATTTAGAACAAGACAACGCAATTGATTTGTAAGACCCATTTGTCATGTTGCATTCCAAGGTGCAGCCAGTTTATCCACAGAAACCACTGCATGTCTAACATCACATCGGTCTTTTCCTCGATTTTTGTCACCGAAACTCGTCAATGGTTTTTGAGAAGTCAAGTCTTGTCAGTACTTCACTGTCGATGCTCATGGTTGTAAGATTGTTCAGTCGATCTTGTCCCATTCGGTCGTTGACCTCATCCTTGACGAGTTTTAGTTTCGAGAAGGACCGCTCACGCTCTTACACTGCAATTCAATACCATCATCGACAGATATATCCCAAGAGCTATTTCAATGGTCGGAAATGTTTGAGTGATGGTGTGTGTTCGGAGGAATTGGTACATTCTCAGTTCTGCTGACTTTGTTTGTGTGAGGTTTGAAGCTCTGTCAAAGATGCCAGCAAAATAGAAAACTGGATAAACTAACTTTTTATCATCATAGGTTCAGGATAAAACCCAACATCGTTAAAACGTGTTATTTATTTACATACCATAGCAAATCCTGCTTGGAATTTAATCAGGAAAATAGAAATATAGCCTTCTCTTACAAACTATATCCACTTTGTGTTTCATACACAACTACGTCAACAGTGATATATTCTCAGACGATCTAGTATTGGGCGGGGTGGGAGTCGAGGGATGAGGGAGGATACTCTTTATTCGCAAACATTTTCATAATGATCAAGACTGATTAAGATGCCAGAATACATGACTAAAGTACCAAATAGGGAGATCACTAAACCGCCAATTGTACTACTTTCTTTCTTTTGTTCGCCAGGTGAGCACAATCATGGCTTACACCATTACAATAATTCTTAATTACAATGATAATCCACCACTGCATGGGCCCCCCTCTTCGCTTCGATCCCAGGCGACTGTCCCTTCCGTCCCCCCCTTAATCTGCCATTGCCAGTGGAGTGTTAGTCGAACTTCCAGATCAACTTCCCCTTTGAAGGATGGGCTGGGGTATCGTTTTATGCAACTTCCTGCCTGTGAATCACCATGATGGCATTTTGTAGTCGGGCCGGCAATATAACGCAGATTAAAGATGCCAAAAACGAGTCGCTATCTCTGAGTCATCCTGCCAGCCCAATGACTAGCCATCAACTTTCCTCCATTTTCAAGGGATTTTTTTATTATCTTTGAAGCATCATTCCAAGTTGTCTTTGCAGGTGAATTATTTCAGAATATAATGTCCATATTCAGCGACAAATTTGCTTTGTTTTGCCAAAGTCACCAAATATTTTGATAGAATGAGTGAGATCAACCATGTTAATTATCACAGGTCATGGTATCAGCAGCCGAAACCATTTAAGTATCCCAGTACTTCAGGGGAACCTAATCGAGTAGACCATCATCCATAGATGATAACTGGATGATACCCAGTCTTACAGGTGGGAACCAGTTAAAACTGTTGGTGTAATGCATTTGGACTCCGATGAATCATGTGGTTTCTGTCAAATGTAAGAAGCAGTTCATTGGACCACATAATGTTCCCCATTGATCTAGAGCTCTGTCTTGACATCCGTGACACAACTGTGGACCGTGTATCTGGTTCTTGTGCAGAACTAGGGTTTTGAGGACCACCTGATCAGTAAACCCGAACCGCGTCTGATACATGAAGCGTGAAGAGTTAAATGTGTTGTATTGTTTTCCAACAATGACTTCTGATTGTTGATTGTCCCATTTTTATCCAATGCAAGTAGATCTGAGAAACTATCTTGTCGAAATCTTGTTCATCAACTTTTAACCACCACCTTGAGTGCTTGTGTTCGCTGTACAGGCTCCCACTTTAATCTCTTGTGATGACATTTAGTATTTGCTTGTTATTCATATGAAATGGGATTCATCACTGTACCCCCACCTGGTTTACTCCTGCTAATTAATGTGGGCGACCACATAGTCATTAATGTGTGAATAAGTCGTGTAGACCTTGGTGAAAATTACATAATTTTTGGCTGGTGATCTGTAATATAATGCGAACTGTGGTGTCTGTCTGTGAGTTAGTGCGTTTGTCTGTCTCCCGTTTTTGACAGCCGCTTCCCTCCCACACTGCATTTGAAAAGGCATAGCTCAGCATTCAACCAGAAGAGCATGATACCAAACGAGATACATTTTAAACATGGAAATACAACATGGAATCGGTTTGTTTAACAGTGCGTTAAGATACGACCTGGACTGACATGATGGCCTGGAAGTACGCACACTCGCCACGAAGCTGTTTAGCCTGGGTTCATATTCCGACCCAGCTGTAAAATGTCATCCCGGTGTTTCACAGACTGGGTGATTAATCAATGTGTATGCCGACCCTCGGATGTATGTTAAACAGGTGTCCCATCTGCCGGTGTTAGTTGGTGGACGTTAAAGATCCCCACGGTGTCCTTCGCGAAGAGTGGGTGAGCTATCGGTGGCACCATGAACAAATTACTAATTCCTGCCTTAACTACTGCTGGAAAGGCAATGGCAAACCACCAGTGTAACCCTTGTTCAGGAAAACTGCTGCGGCAGCACCAACACTCTGTGACAGAGTATGAGGATTATCACAAAGATGAACAAACCATTTCAGCATTGCTAATAACATTCACCTGTACTGAAAGTCTTCGAACAAAGCATACAGTGCAAGACGATCATTTAATCAAAGAAAAACCTCCATTTAGCATTGCGACCTAAAATAACGTTTAATAATAAACTTCAAAGAGATCCAAAATAAACTTAAATTTAATATTTAATGGTCTCGAACACTTTATTTCGTTTAGAGTGACAACGTCTGCTCTGAGTGGACAAGGTTGGCATTTCAAACTCCGGTCAAGTCATTAGTTACATGAAAGAACTTTTTAAATGGTGTGTGATGCTTCCTTGCTTGACACTCAACATTTAAAAAGGATAGAGCAATGAATATATATATACACACATACATACACATGTATGTGGGAGTTGCTGTTGTTGCCTGCTAGCTCCACATGAAGGTCGGTTTAACAGGAGGTGGAACAAGACCTACTGGGTGTGTGTGTGTGTGTGTTGTGTCAACATTTTTCTCAGAGATGGCTGAGGGCCCTGTCACACCTTGACGTTTAGCCAGCGTATGGCAACGTATCAAAATGTATGTAAAACGCTGGCATACGCTGAACTATTGATGTTTTTTTTCAGTTTTGGGCGTATTCATAACGAGTTGGACGTATGCATAACGTATTAAGTAACGTACACAGAACGTTTCGATAATTTATAGATAACTTATACCAATGAATGCTTAGCGTGTTGTCGGTGTTCACAACCGATGCCCAACGATAGTCTAACTTATGCATAGCGTGCGGCAGCGTATCGCCGACGATCACGTGGAGTAGCCTATTAATAGGCTGCCGCTCAACGATTTAAAGGCCCTGTCACACCTTGACGATTTAGCCAGCGTATGCCGACGTATGAAAAATTTGTCTAAAACGCTGGCACACGTCGAATACGTTATGGGTAAGTTTTGTATACGTTAAGAGCACGCTGAAGCACGCTGGCATACGTCGTAGTACGCTGAGCTCATCGAAAATTTTTAAGCATGCTCAAAATTTTCAACGTATGCCAGCGTATGACTTACATGTTCCGCATACGCTGGCCATAAGTTGTAGGCACGTTATGAGCGATCGTTGACACATGTCGACACACGTTACTTGTAAGTTACTCATAAGTCGAAACACGTCGAGGTAATGTTTAGCGTACCCGAAACTTATTTCTAACCTATGAGTAACGTGCTTTGAACCTATGAGTAACGTGCTTTGAACCTATGAGTAACGTATCTCCAATGCATATTGACGTATGTAGACGTATTTGATTGACGTCTTCCGAACGACCACATAACTTACTGAACGTGTTTCTAACTTACAGATACCGTATAATGGCATATTGGCAGCGTTTAGGGATGATTGGTATATAAAAATGGGGTTCACAGGAGGAACCCGTCAGTGTTCCAGACTCCATGGTTTTTTTTTTTCTTCGGCATGACGGTGATTTTGACACTTCGATTTCTAGTGCGGTTATGATTTAAATCGTTGAGCGGCAGCCTATTAATTATATTATATTATAACTGCACTAGAAATCGAAGTATCAACATCATCGTCATGCCGAATAAAAAAAAAAAACCATGGAGTCTGTGGTCGTCCGGAAGACGTCAAAATCGTCTACATACGTCAATATGTGTTGGAGATACATTACTCATAGGTTCAAAGCACGTTACTCATAGGTTAGAAATAAGTTTCGGGTACGCTAAACATTACCTCGACGTGTTTCGACTTATGAGTAACTTTCAAGTAACGTGTGTCGACGTGTGTCAACGATCGCAGAACGTGCCTACAACTTATGGCCAGCGTATGCGGAACGTGGGAGTCATACGCTGGCATACGTCGAAAATTTTGAGCATGCTCAAAATTTGTCGACGAGCTCGGCGTACTACGACGTATGCCAGCGTGCTTCAGCGTGCTCTTAACGTATACAAAACTTACCCATAACGTATTCGACGTGTGCCAGCGTTTTAGACAAATTTTTCATACGTTGGCATACGCTGGCTAAATCTTCAAGGTGTGACAGGGCCTTGAATGACCATTAGTCAAACTTCAGAGGTTCATCACTGAGTCCTTTAGTTCTCGTGAGTGAGTGTTTTAGGCAAAAAAAAAAGTTTTGAAATTTTTTTTTGGATTTTCTTTTTAAATCGTTCTATCGTGCCAAAGCCTTTGAAGCTATGTGAAAAATGATCCCGGACCCATTCTTCGTGGGTGTATGGATGTGTTTTAGGCACCCACAAAAATATAGGAAAAAAAATTGTTTCTTCAACATTCCAACAGGGTGAGACGGCACCGGGCAATGTCGGGTACCCACAGGGCAACACCGGGTACCTCTGCTAGTCTATTATATTGTTGTGGACCGGAGGTCGGTGGCGAGAGCGACACTAGGTGGGGAAAGCTACGTCATCTCCACCAGACTCCCCGGAATTGTTGGCCGACGCTCCGGATAATTCCGTGACGCGGCGGGTCGCTGAACCGACCGTGGACGCCAATATCTCAACCGCGTAGCGTAGGGTCTTTTTGTCTATAACGAATTTACCTAATTAACTACGCGATTTCGACTACCGGGAAAACCACGCCTTGGCACGTCTTGCTCGAACCGGGTACTCTACTCGACTGCGGTAGAGTTCAACTCTGGTTCGGGTGCAGCCGAGCGGAACTGCCAAAGCCGTGCCTGCTGGGATGAACGGATTATCGGGATAAAACCCGCCTAAACTAGATCCAAACCACGCTGGACCAATGCAAGAAGGGACGGAAACGAACTGGGAACATTTCTACTATTGTTTTGTTTACAAATAAACAGAAAGAACAGGAAAGACTTATCGCAAATATACAAGAAATATTTACAATGATCAAATAAAAACACATACAGTTTACTTAAAGACGGGCCCACACAACTCAGACACACACACACACACACAGATGCTTTATTGAAGACCCCGCAGCCGGAGAAGGAGAGACGAGCTGGGGGTTGCAGTTCGGCGGGGTACCTGCACGCTGGAGGTAGGGGTGCTCTGCGGTGCGGCACCTTCAATGGTGGTCTGTCTCGGGGCTCGTGTCCGTGGAGGAACCCACGTGGAGCAGACGGAGTCTCCGAGCAGAGATCAGGGTCGCGGACAGGACCCACTTCTCCCCGTGGAATGCCAGGGAGACTGCGCACAACCGACTTGTATTCTGATGGTGGCGGTGGTGTCGGACGGTGACGAAGTCTCCTCTCACTCTCGTTGGATCCACACAGCTCTCGCACTTCTCCTCTTTCTTCAGACGCGCCCCTCTCTTTAATAACGCCACGAAAGGGAACAAAAGAGCCTTCGTACGGGGTGGAGCTCCGTGAAGCACACGCCACTCTCCGCCTTGATTGGACAGGGGTCCACGGCATGCCCTTCCCGGGCAGGGTTTCGGTGAAACACACGTCACCATCCACCTCGATTGGACAGGGGTCCACGGCATGCCATTCCTGGGTGGGGTTTCGGTGAAGCACACGTCACCGTCCTCCTCGATTGGGCAGGGGTCCACGGCATGCCCTTCCTGGGCAGGGTTTCGGGTTGGGCGAGCGAAGCGCTCGCTCAGTAACAGGCTGGATGGTCCGCTGGATGTGGCGTTGGAGGATTTGTGGTTTGAAGATATAACCTACCTAAACCATCGCAACGCACACCTTTGATTCTCCCACTAGACAAAAGGAAGGGACCTGTCTCACATATACTTAACGGAATAACTGACTCTTGGGACATCTGTATGTTGAATGCTTATGGTTTCCAGATCCGTAACAATATATTGCAAATCGTGCTGTCTGTCCATGCATTTGTCTGTCTCTCGTTAACAGCACCGCTTCCCACGCTGCATTGAAAAGCTCAACATTCACTTTTGAAATGACGGGTGAACAGGCATGCATAACATTGATGCCAAATTTTATTTCGCAAGCAAGATATTTTGCCCTGTTTTTGGACAAATCGAACCTCCACCACCCAATATTGCACCAACATTTCATAGTGGGTGGTATAAGTGGCTCAAGAGCTATGGCTCTGAGAGAAACCAAGAGTGCATCACAATTCACCTTTTTAAAGCCCATTAAATCGTTGATATTGAGAGATTACCTGAAAGTTTTTCCGTGACTGGTGCTTTTCCCTGCTTTTCCCATCAATGGGGATTGGTAGTTTTGCTGGTAAACAATAATATGAACATGACGGGAAGTAGATTGGAAAGTTAAATTGCATGGATGAAGTTGTGTTTTTTGGGGTTCTCACATTGAGTAGAAACAACCATTGAACTAGAAGGGCACTCAGTAGAGAACATACCTCCGCCACGCAATGCCTGATCCATGAGAACATATCGGGCCCAATACATTTTTGAAATATCATGCAATGTATCGTTTTTGTATTCCTATGTTGACCTTTTTCTATGTATTGGTCTATGTTGACCTTTTTCACCTATGGTAACCACATATAGTGATCAATTTTAGAAAAAAAAATGCCTGGTGTTGGCTTAATTGTTAGGGTGGTGGGCTTGGGATCCTAGGATCCCGAGTTCAAATCCCATACAACTCAGCTGTTGAATTAATACCAGGTGGGGTTGACTCTACCTGTCATCCTTCCAAGGTCAGCAGAATGAGTGCCAGCTTGCTGGTATCCTGTGTCGGAGTGGTGACCCGTCCAGGATTATGCCCAATAGCCAAGGGGACTGCTTTGGCAGCACCAATGCTCTGCACAGAGTATGGTCCTAATGGATGGATGAACATTGTTTTTGGCCCCATCTCTCCATGGTGAAGAATCACTTAAAAATTAAATAATTATCGTATCCAGATCCAGATTCAGATCTTCATCAAAATCGAATCAATTCTTCCTTGTCACACACCCAATGTGTCCACCAAGTTTCGTCGGAATCCATCCACAACGTTTTGAGATATCCTGCACACAAACAGACAGACAGACAAATGAGAAATCACTCATAGAGTGACAATTTGGCAAAACAGCATAAAGTATTATTGTACTCGGTAAAGCACATACCTCTGCCAGGTGGAACAGTTCACGTTTTGTATCCCACTGATGGGCTGGTTCCGAACCAAAATCCAATCTGCTTGTTCTTGTCACCTATTCAACTCATCCACCTTGTTTTGTCATAACTCGTCCACAACTTTTTTGAGATATAGTGATATATTTAGTTTTTGGCCCTATCTATCAATTTTAGAAAGTAGGCCTGTGTTGACCTTTTGTCCTTAAAATTAATTGGAAGTTGAATTCAGCAACTTGACATGGAAATGCTCTTCAAATTTCAAGTCAATCAGATAAAAATTGAGGATTTTAGAAAATTTGGCCCAAATTTGCCTTTTGGCCTAAGTTTACCTCAAAAATAATAGGTGATTGAATTCAGTGACCTGCTGTGCAAATGCTCTTCAAATTTCATGTTAATTGGATTAAAATTGAGGATTTCATAAAATTGGCCGACGTTGACATTTTGGTCTATGTTGACCTTTTTCACCTATGGTAACCACAAAAATAATAGGTGGTTGAATTCAGTGAACTGATATATAAATCCTTTTCAAATTTCAACTCAATAGGATGAAAATTGAGGATTTAGAAAATTTGGCCCAAATTGGCCTTTTGGCCTATGTTTACCTCAAAATTAATAGGTGTTTGAATTCAGCGACCTGATATGCAAATGCTTTTCAAATTTCAAGTCAATCGGATGAAAATTGAGGATTTTAGAAATTTGGCCTTTGTTGACCTTTTGGTCTATATTGACCTCAAAATTAATACGTCGTTGAGTTCAGCGACCAAATATGCAAATGGTCTTCAAATTTCAAGTCAATCGGATGAAATTTGAGGATTTTATAAAATTTGGCTCAAATTGGCCGATTGACCTTTGTTGACATTTTTGGGTCGACCGAATTTTACGAAACTTCAATGCGGAACCGTCGCAGGGTCGGTGACATTAATCTCTGAAAATTTCAGAACGATTGGTTGAGCGGTTTGGGCTGGAGGTGAGTGGACAGACAAACACGCACACACAAACACACAAACAGACAGAGAGGGGTGAAAACATAACCTCCTTCACTTTTGGTGGTGGAGGTAAATTAATGAAGTAGCATGTAAGGTTGGTGTACTTATTTGTTGTTGCAGGAGATCGAAATCCTGGCAAAGACAGCAATGCCAAGCATAAGGAGCGTTGGAGAAGGTTCAGCGATGCCATCAAGTCCAAGCTCTTTATCTGAAAATAACTCCCACTTAAGAATTTTGGAAGAGGAACCGGAAGAGCAGTGCAACTACCTGAAAACCGATTTCGATCTCGTGGAAGGAACAGGAAGAAGAAACGGCGAGCCATCGGTGCAAACGGAGGATTGCGATTTGGACCTGGAGGGAAGTAACGTGGAGGGAAGGCCTGAAAGCCATCTTGCTGAAAAAAGCAGTGCGTTGCACCAGGGTCCGGCAGTACAAACTGGCAAGTGAGTAAGGTGTTTTCCCTGTAGATTTTCAGTGCCTTTCATTATCTGCACATGGTAATGATCATTGTTCTCACCCATTCATTCCACCCCTTCATTGTGACACCTGCTTCACACCTCTGATTTGATGCCTCTACCTGCTGTGGTTTCCAGAATGCTGATTGGGCATCAACTTTGTGCTACTTGTGCTCAACCTGTTGTAAAAGGTCCTGCTATGGTTATCAAGGCCTTGGACCTGTGTTTCCATGTGAATTGTTTTAAGGTGAGTTATTCTCGTGTTGCCATTGTGGATACGCTCTGTATGTCACACATGATGAAATGTGAGTCTCAGGATTATTTTGTGGAAGAATAAATCAGGTTGTATCCAGTATAATATGGAGGTACCATGTTCAATGCGGAATGGCGGTTCTGCCAAAGCAGTTTCTTAAGCAAGGTTACAAACCTGGAAGGGTCGCCACTCTGATGCAGGATATTTGACTGTGTCAGAATTTGTAATTTGTTCGAGGTGCTGGCGATAACTGGCACACTCTTTACAAAGGATAATGTGGGATCTTTATCGTCCACCAACGCCCCCAGTGCTGGCAGTGACAGGTCCTCTCACTTAACATCCATCCGAGGGATGGCACACACATTGATGCCTCGCCATACCTGCAAAACACCAGATTCAAACCCAGGTTAGACAGTTTAGAGGCAAATAGCAACCCATTTATAAAATGTCATCCCGGTATGTCGCATGCAGGGCGTGTGTTGTCCATTGGAATGACCCATCTGCCAGCATTGGGTGTTGATGGAAGTTAGATCCCACAGTATCCTTTTCAAGGAGGCATGTTATCGCCGGCAGCCTGGATAAATTCCAAATTTTTGCCACTTTTGGAGTATCCTGTGACAGAGTAGTGATCTGTCCAGGATTGGTTCTTGCCCAGAAACGTTTCTCGATTCATAAATGCTCCAAAGAGTAGGGACCTCCATTTTTATTACCAGCATTGAATTCCCACCTTCTGGGTGGGAGTACCCTTCTTTGCCCACCTTTAGGGGGCAAGCTGCGGCATATTATTGGAAATGCACTTTAGATGCAGCACCACCGAGAGGGACTATTGCTTGCTGATGAATAAGGACAGCAACGTGATCAATATAGTAATCACCAATAGATGGAAGAAGATGGAAGAAGCTAGAAGAATGCGATGAGTCGCAAGGTGAAGAAAGTGTGTGGTGGATGCCGCATCACCTTGGTCCTAGATAGACCATTGCTTGTTGACATGGAAAGATGTGATAACAACGGACACGAAGAGTGATGTTACACCCAAATGGTCAGTGCCACGACCAATCGACAAGTAAACAATGTCACCCGCAGGGTGACCCGTATCTTGCCAAAAGGTGACCACGTGTGACTTCTTAAGTCACACTGAGGTGAACAGAGCTGCTATCCACCAGGAGCGACTCCTTGAGGAATATCTGCCTACGAGAGATTCCGATGAGAATCGTTCTACAGAGTAACCATGAAAAATATGCGTTTGCCTCATAACGTCACCAAATGACGTCATAATGTCTCAAGCTTGACATATCTAGAAAGCACTCATCGAGGTGTTCAATTTGAGGTACTACACGATATGGTTCCTAAAACTTGAAAATTTGACCTTGGGGTCAAATATGTTTGACCTCAGGCGCTAACCATGAAGGTCAAGGCCAATCGCCACCAAAAACTAATCAGCTGAGCGCCAGACCATGAACTATATTCCCATGAAGTTGAAGATGATTCGATTAAAATTACTCAAAAAATAAGGGTTTCGTCGACCTCCATGATTTACTGCAAAGTGACCTTGACCTTTGACCTTGACCTTGACCTTTATGTGTGCTGAAGGATATTGTAATAATACTACGATATGTGTACCCACAAGAGTTTCCGATGAGAATTGTGCTCTACAGAGTGATATAAAGGTGAAAAATCCAATGATACACGGACAAAACAAACAAAAAAACTTACCAAGTAACAGATCTTGCAAAAACTTTGTTTTGGCAAGATAATAAAGGTGACATAGTGACAGCCACACAACCTATGTTTATTATAGTAAGATTATGTATGGTGTTATATGTTTGAGCTTGTATTATGGTGACATAAATGGAACGTATTAATTGGAATATTCATGTTGAAAGGAGAAAAAGTGAGAAAAAAATTTTAAATTTATTTTTTAAAACCGAGAAACGCTCTAATTTGTCATCGTCAGATGCTTGTCTGTTCGGAGAGTGATGGTCCAGAATGGTGCAGTAACTGTTTATCCGTTACCCACAATGCACAAGGTGTATTGTTTGAAGCAAAATGTTTTCAAAGAAATCATGCTCATGGTGATGACGCGTACTTTTACAGTGTGATGTTTGCGGGCAGCCACTGGCACCGTGCAATGAAGGGACGGATGTGCGATTACAAGACGGCAGTCTGCGATGCAAAACCTGTGATGTGGACAGCAACATTGAGGGTATGACCATAATTGCACAGCATGTCGGGTCTTCATCACTGGTGGTATTTTTGCCAATCTGAGATCAATCTGTCATGATGTGCTCTAAGTTCAGCTTCGGGCCATGTCATCTGGATTGTGGCTCGTCGGCCTGAAAAGGTGGAACAATTGTTGCCGTGTCCAACTTGGCCCTTAAAGGTCAACAAATTAATCATGTCCACAAAGACAAAGCATAATGAGATGTTTGTGAAGCCAGTGAGGTTAGAATCATGATGCATATTTTGTTGCACATGCACTGTGCTTCAGGCTCACTGAACCAATGGGACGAGTGGTGGGAGGGTTTCTCATATTCTTGTGGAGACTCCGTCGTCATTTGTTTAAATGTAACTCTTATTTGTGGCAGTTGTTTAAATGAAGGCTCAAAATTGGCCTTTTTTCGGTTGTGCCGTCACTCAGAGAGTACTGATTGTGTGTGTGTGTTGTGTGTGTGGTGTGGTGTGTGGTGTGTTGGTGTGTGTGTGCGCGCGCAGTTGCTCGAACCAGCACAGTATGATGTTGAGGAATCCTGAGTGTAGCACTGCACATGTGGTGCTCCTTGCAGGCGTTCATCGGCAGCACAGTCTTGATGGTGCTGATTCTTGTGGTGCTTTGTTCACTCCCAGCAATGTTACCTCCATCCCTGGACTTATAACCATCACTCTGTGCCAATTGGCATGCTCAACTGTGGTGGAGCTATGTAGCTATGTGAATGATTTATGTTTTTTGTCACCAAATATGTTCAATAATAGAGGCACTTGCAGCCCATATATGACAATTTAATTGCAGCATATTTCTTTATGGTTTGGTTTAACCTTTGAGATCACAGATGTAGAGTCAATATATATATATAAACACACACACACACACACACACACAATGCTTGCCTTGTTGTCATCTCACATATGTACCTTCTTCTTCCCTGTCTTCTTCCTTCTGCTCCACTTCTCCCCAACATATTGTTGGATTAGCTATGGGGTAGGTGTGGTTGTGAGCCAAGTCTTTGTGGAATTCACTCACCAGGCCTGACGTTTGACTGTGGCAGGAATTTTTAATTCCTTCAAGATCCTGATGATAACTTCCCTACCCTTTGCAAAGGACATCGTGTCATCTTTAGCATCCATCAACACCAACAAGTGCTCGTGAATGAGTCTTCCGGCTTAACGTCCTTCTGACGGACGGCGCACACTTTGATGCATCGCCCGGCATGCTCAAAAGCAGGGTGACAATTTATAGCCGGATTGTGATTCAAACCCAAACTAGACAGCTTGAAGGCGAGTGTGTCTACCTGTCGGCCATCCTACCATCCCCTCGTATACATACATACATACATACAAACAGCATAAACATTCAGGAATATATGCAGTTTGTATCATGATGCTTAATTTCGTGAGTAGGTCAGTGTAGATGAGATGAGGGGTCGAGAGACAAAGAAGCTACCTGCAATACACAGTGTCCGTTAAACAGGTACTCATTTTGTATTCATCGAATGCACAACTTTCCAGTTGGATATGGAACACTTAAAGTAATGTTTGAGGTTTTGTTTAGTACTCAACATGTCCACCTTCTTTCAATACACCTCCAGACCCCAGGAGACGTTGAACGATAGCACAGGATATGCCCTGAACAGCATCGGTGATGCGATCTCGTAGTTCATTCAAGGACAGTGGACACGTGTTCTCAACTCGATCCTTAATGAAACCCCACAATACAAATCACAGACAGTCACAATACAAGTCCAGGGATATTAATAGGGGCCAATCAATGGGTCCACCATGGGCAATCCATTTGTTGTGGAACATTGAATCAAATAATTCATAAACAGGTCGTTCGCAAAAAAATAAACCTCACTTGAAAAAAGGTTGACATGTTGAGTACAAAACAAAACTTCCAACATTACTCTAACTGTTCCATATTCAACTTGAAAGTTGTGTCTACTCGTTTTTAATCAATAAATGTGGGTACCTATTTAAGGGATGCCCTACATATGTACAGTATAGTATACATGTATATACACACACACACACACACACACACACACACACACACTCGTACAAGACTTGACTTTTAGAAAACAGCAGGAAATTATATTTAAAATGTGTTTGCCTGCAGTGCACAAACATCCACTGGCAAATGAACATCTTTCTATGTTCTGCATCCCATGAAATAAACCACATTTGATATTCGAAACGATTTTGGTGTTCTGAAAGAACTCAGTTTGATTCCTCTTCTCGTGCAGCGCCAATCGCTCGTATAACATGCAGTTAATACCGTCCGCAGCAGTCGCGGTGCCGTTTGTCCTTCGGCCTGGCGTTGCTGCAATTCGGGAGGAAGTCTCCGGCGTTCCACAATAATTGGCCAATTTGACTTCCTGAGGTTTCGCGACACGAGCGAATAAACAAAGCGACGATCGTTTCCCTCTTCGCTGCTCGTTCTGCTTCTCCAGCGCACTCGGAGTCTTTTCCCGCTCTTTTACGTGCTGCGCGAGAATCCCTAGACGAGCACGAGGATACGGTCCCCCACCACTCCCTCCCTCTCAGTCCACCCTCCCAACGGTCTCCAAGTTTATTTTGGTCCCGAGGGAGAACCGCGCCCAACCCTGGCCGCCTTGCTTGGATCGTCCGGTGTTGGGATGATCCAGGATCGAAGTCGCTCGATCCATCTCACTGCTCCATTGCAAGTCTTCGCAGCATGAGCATGACCGATGCAACTCCACTTTCCGCCACCGGTCTGAGCTCCGTGGTTCCAGCGCTGTTGAGGGACACGTCTGCCGTGGCACAGAGACCCCGCGATGGTTCCTGGCGAGATTCACGGTCTCGCAGTCCAGGCACTTCTGTGCCGCCCTGCAGGAGTCCCTTGGGTCTTACCCGACCCGAGCTTGGTCCGCTGCACCCTCCGGAGCATCGATGCGGCTACACATCACCATCTCCTGTGGAGAACACACCGGCAAACAACGAGTGCCTCTTGGTGTGTGTGCACGGAGCCAGGGTGGCTGCTTTCATGGTCCACGGGCAGGAGATGCTTTGCTTACCGCAAGCTTTCGAACTTTTCCTGAAGAACCTCGTGGGTGGTTTGCACACTGTGTACACCAAACTCAAGCGTCTGCGCATCTCACCTATCGTTTGCAATGTGGAGCAGGTGCGCATCCTGAGACGACTTGGCGCGATCCAGCCCGGAGTAAACCGCTGCAAGTTACTCTCCCGCCGGGATTTCGAAGAGCTGTACAGGGACTGCACAAGTGCCGGGTAAGATTTCAGAGGTCCATCATGCATTCATTGGGCTACAATGCTCCACCATCTCATGCTTCTTCACAGCCCATATCATCTCTCTCTCTCTATCGAGTGCAGCCTGTGGCTGCTGGTTGCATCATTGGTTGGGACGCGGCTATGCCGCTGATGCAGTGTCCCCCTTACCAGTACACTGGTACTCATTCTTCCGACCTCGGAAGGATGACAGGCTGAGTCAACCTCTTGGTGTATTAATTCAGCGGCCAACGGGGCTTTAACTCAGGACCCTAGGATCCCAAGCCGCCACCCGAACCACTAAGCCAACACCAGGCTACGGCCCATATCATGTGATCTCGTTTTTCTGAAATATTTCCACTTTGCAATCTCCTCAATGTCTCCTCTCCCTTGGCCAGAAAAAGACCCTTCTTAAAGACCAAATTAAGCATCTTTGTCTTGTCTTCATCTCACCTTGTCCAGAAAGTGCTTTGATTGCATTGTCAGAGCACTGTTTCAGGTACTCATGACTCTTGGGTGTTGAAATGTGAACTATTCACACTTGGGTTACATTATATAGGGAACAGTTAACCCTTGAATCGAAGATTGTGTACGATAATATGAACATGCCGAGTTACACGAAAGCCAATTAATGGGACTTCGTATATCAATTGATTGGTAACCCACTTTTTGATTTGTGCATTATGACGTCATTTGGTTGTGGTATAGATTTCTGTTTTAAGGAGATATGAGGTTTTGGTAAGATGATCTACAATTTTTAAAAAGGATCGCTTCAAGTTCCTTGAGGGTCATCGACAGGAGAAATGTACTCCTCAGCTTGTTCTCGAGAATTGATCACAAAAATGGCTCAACAATATTTAATTCTGGTGATTGAGCAGAGCAGGAAATGCGGAACAGGTTTAACTTCATTGTCATGTTCTTCAAACCAGGATCTAATATTCACAACAGAGTGTATTGGAGTATTATTGTCTTGGAAAAAGAAACCACCTTCAGGAAACAAAGTTTGTATCATGGGATGCGGTTGGTCACGAAGGATGGCTTCGTAGTCATGAGCGGTTACTCTGCCATCCGTGGACTGTTATAATCGAACCGAAAGATTTCCATTAGATTGTTCCCAAATCATTACAGAGCCTCCTCCATGCTTAACTGCTGGTAAAAGGCAGTCAGGATTGGTTGTCGGCATCCTTGGGTGTCTCCAAACGTACACTCTACCATTTATTGGAAATGGGGTGAAGGAGGACTCCTTTGATCATATTACATCTCTCCACTGCGCCAATGTGCAGGCCTTGTATTCCATGAACCACTTTTTTCGGGATAATGCATTTATTTTAAAAATCAGGCGTTTACATTTGGCAGCTCTGTCATAAAACTCCATTTTTGAGCATTTAACGAGTTGTATTCGATGGGGATTAGATTGATGTGGATTCTGGGGACATTGATGGGGTTAGATGTGGATTCAGTTCTGCAGCAACTTTTGTACCTGTTGTCCTGGGATTGTTTGGTCACAATGCTTGACACAGGTCTGTCCTGATTATCCAGCTTATACTTCGGATCACAGTTACACTTGCTTGTACGTGTTTTGTTTTGTTTTCCCCACGCTGTCATTACTTTTGAGACGGTTCCTCTCGATACTTCAAGAAGTTTTGAGGTTTCGGTCATGGAACTCCCAGAATTATAGGTCACAGAATAATATAAAATATTTGTCGCAAGAATACAATTGCTTCTTGGTACGTATCCATTTTTAATATCTCTCCGGTCCCTGCTGCTACCACCTTCCCAGGAAGACCATTCCATACATTTTTGGCTCTCTGTGTGAAATAGCCCAGCCTTGATGCTGGCTTAGCTCTTCTCTCAGTTATTCTCAATCCGTCCATCCCCACCTTGGTCCCCGGTCTTGTCACTTTCTGTATCAATCGTATGGATGCCCTTCATCGTTTTGAAAATTTCCGAGATGTCCACATATTGGTCTTGTCTTCCCAAGCCACTCCTCACATCTGATTCTGTCTCCACCTATTTAGTTTGAGCTGCTTGTCCTATTTCCCCACTTTTAAACTCAAGCCACACCTGCACTCTCGGTTTTTCCAGAAGTGCATCAATGTGTCATTTGGCATGTTGTTAAATCCTCAGTGGAAACATGGCAGAACGTGGTAATCCCATCAATAGCAGGGTATAAGAACCTCAGGCGAGTGATCGCTCCGGTTGCACAATTCAACCCGAGAAACCCCTTTTGCTATATTTTGTGCGGAGTACGCCATTTCTGGTAAACCTGTGTTTTGGGGATCATTATTTGTCCAGCCGAATAATTGGAATGATTCATCTTCAAATATAGAAATTAAAAATATGGTGGAATTGTGGGAAAGTTAATGATCCATTCTTTTTTACGTAAGCAAGTCAAACATAAGTTTTGCAAATTGGAAAAAAAACAACAATGTTATTAACAGCTTTTCGCTATTTGCCAAATATATTTAACTTTCACACCATTATTTAGATATGGTGTACGATCTGTACAAGCCAGATGTGGTGTACGATAAATAAATAGTAAATACATGGGATCTCATCACTGGCATTTCTCCAGTTTGTTACACCTCGTCGGTTTGGTGAAATGATGACCATCGTCAAAAAAAATTTCATTTCATTCATCAACATCCATCCATCCATTGGGACCATACTCTGGTCCATGCAGAGCGTTGGTGCTACCTAAGCAGTCTCCTTGGCTATTGGGCACAATCCTGGACGGGTCCCCACTCCGACACAGGATACCAGCAAGCTGGCACTCATTCTACCGACCTCAGAACGATGACAGGCAGAGTCAACCCCACCTGGTATCAATTCAACAGCCGAGTGGGATTTGAACTCAGGATCCTAGGATCCCAAACCCACCACCCCAACCATTAAGCCAATACCAGGCATATTCATTGACATGCTAAACGATTTGACCGTTATTTTGGAAGTATAAGATCGGAAAGGAGCGTATTGTTGGATGTAAAAGCCAGAATGTTGTGGTTGTGTATTCGTTCATTAATTTTGTAATCGGCTGTGGCTGCTGGTTGCATCATTGTTGGGAGTGTGCCTGTACCGCTGATGCAGTGCCCTTGTACGTTAGGGCAGGAATTTAAAATTTATCGAGAGTGTCGGCGATAGCTCGCCCATTCTTCGCGAAGGACACCATGGGATCTTTAACATTCACCAATTAATGCAAACAGACGGGACATCCAGTTAATGTCCATCAGTGCACACACACATTTATGAATCACCCTGCCTGTGAAACACCTGGATGACAGTTTATAGGTGGGTTGGCATTCAAACCTAGGCTAAACGGCTCAGAGGTGAGTGTGTATACCTCTATAGCCTCGGCTATCCTGCCGGCCGGCCCAACCATGCAAGTATAGTATACCATAGTAATCCAAATATTGTGATATACCATGTTTGTATATATTTTAGATTTAGATTTTTTTTATATCAGAGGCCATATATACAGTACATCATTGGATGAAATCAACAGAATGTTGAATGAGGTGGTGCTAACTGCTGTAGGAAGCAAGGCGAAGGTGACATTTCAAGCGTTGAGCTTCGTTGGAGCAAAAGAACGAAATAGGATTGAGGCAATGTTTGATATCGGGTGGGCTCTTTAACTCCAATGAAGGATTAACGCCTGAAACGTCAGCTTCTCTTTGGTTACCAGGGTGGTTAACATAACTCGATTGACGTCCTCTTGATTTCATCCATCATTCTTCCTGTCCGCCGACGCAGATCGAGACTAGTCTTCATGAGCAAGATGAGTTCTTCAATCGACATCGACATCATTTAGATGTGCAAAACGATTGTCCAACTTCCTCCACCCCAAACGGAACCTTATTTCCCTTTTCTTTCTCTCCTCACACGGAACTACCACATCAAAAGCATGTAGACGTCAGTGTTGGTCGGTGAAGACTATCGCATGCAAAAAAATTGTGGCAAGACTTGCTTTCATATGGAGTAGCATGGAAGACTCTGGAGAGGAAGGTGTCAAGGAAGAAAGCCAAAATTGTCCAAAAGTGGTGGTACTTTAGGTTGTGTTCTGTTTTTTTTTGGTGGTGTCAATCTCACCAACCTCTGAGCTGTAAATACAGGTGTGAATGTTACCTCGAGAACATTAGGACACACATTAACATATAAAGTGCTCTCAGTAGTTTAAAAACTGCTGCTGAGAAGAGATAACTAAACCAAAGGTGGAAATAGTCGTTGGATCACAAACAATGGAATAAGAAAGGATAAAGTTCCATGATCAAGTTCAAATTGTTTGTTTGAGTAGGTTTAATGGTGGGGAGGAGACCACGATCAAAGCCGATGTGAAACATCAACAGTGAAGGATGAGTGGAGAATCGCTGGAAGTTTGGAGCTACATTGTAGTTGTAATTTCTTCTTGTTTTTTTTCTTCTTGACAGGAGCGAGGCTCATGAAAGAGCAGGTTTGAACTGACACTGGGAGAAACATCAAGGGAATGAATGAACAGGAAAAGAGGAGAGGAAACATTGAAACTAGCAAGTATAAATGGTTGGGTTAGGAATTAATATAGATCACGGGTCAGAATTGGCGAAGACCAGAGATGGTGGTGCACTGCCTTGCTTTGAAGCCTTTGAGGGAAGAGTGAGATGGAACAGCCTCTGGATGTTGGTTCTGTAGATGGGAAAAGCAAGAAATAAAAGGTGGGATATTGAATTCTCCACTATATTGTAATATTATGGAATTCTGTGACGTCGCTTGTGTTTCAAAGCCACAGGGGGGTGCAGAACAATTCACTTATGATGCATTTTCTGCACAATGGTGTATTTTTATGAACAAGGACATCGAGTTAAAATTTCCATCAATTTGGTATTTTCATTGTTTTCCCCAAGTTTATTTTTGTTTCATTTTTAAGCTTTGTGTAAAAATTTCCGAAAGTTGCATTTCTTCAAGTTCAGCAAAATGTTAACTCCTCCTAATTGCTAATACACCTCCTTCCTGTAAATGATGCATTTTTGTACTTTGCCCACAATTATGCAACCTGATAAAAAGTCTCAGAAGTAGCATTCATGCCTTTGAGTTGTCTGGTCGAGATTTGATTCCTCACTTGACTGCAAAGTGCAAACTGTCATCATGGATCTTTGCAGGTTGGAGTACAGTTATGTTTCAACCCATACTGTCCTTGTGATGTGGTTTCTCCAATTGGATTGACGTTTTAATTTCCCACAGTGCATTTGAAAATAGTAGTATATTGTGCAGCAGGAAAGTTAACATTTTTGATGTAACTACAGTTGTAGTACTATGGTGTCACTACCCCCATCGCTGCTCGAGGACGGACAAACGTGTCGCCTTTTGGTAACACCCATTCCCTATCAGTAGTGACACCCATTCCCTTGAGTGGAATAGGTGTAAATACCCGCTCCCTCCGGCAGGGGTCAGTGGTTGAACCACTTGCACTATTCTCCATGTATCGGCCCATTCTTACCGGGGGGGGGGGGGGGGGGGGGGGGGGGAGTGTAATTATTTTGTGCTTATGACTTGATCCTGGGTACTGTGAGCACGTATGCAAAATTTGATGGAGATTGGCACAGCCGTTTTCGATTCTATAATGATGAGACATATATGTGTATATATCTATATATACATACACGTACAGAGAATTGCCTTATTTTTGGTAAAATAAACTTTATCCCTGTGTGGGGTATAGGGTAGTTATTAAAATGTAAGACCTTAGCACGGACTGTGTGCTCATGTCGGAGAGATCATTTTCACCTCCATCAAGGTCTTCATATTTAGGTTAAGTTGTCCTGTTACTGTATGCCGTTGGAAGGCGGTGTTGTTTGTGTTAGAGGTTAGTTAGATGAAGGATGTCATGTGATCTGTCCTTCCTGTCCTTTGTCCTTCTTCACCAGTATTGATTTTTAATCAATTCCTCATTTATGAGCTCGTAATTCTTTCTTTCTGAGACTATCCATTCATCCATCGTAATCATTCTCCACTCTCCTTTCCATTCTCTTTCCATCTTCGATCCACATCGCCCATTTTTTTTGCTTCCATACATCAATACCGGTCTGATACAGTAGTCTTTATATGCGAAAACTTTCACAGATAATGGAATGTTTCTGTATTTCATGACACCACATAGTTGTCTCCACTTATTCCAGACTGATCTCATTACCTCCACCACCGAAGGTGGGTGGAGGTTGTGTTTTCCACCCCTGTTGTCTGTCTGTTTTTGAACAAACAATCTCAAAAATATGTGGACAGATTCGGACGAAATTTTGTGGAGAGTTTGGGTTTGTTACAAGGACGAATGACTAGATTTTGGTGAAGATCCGAATCCGGATCTGATTCTGAGAATTTTTTAAGTGATTCTTCACCATTAAGTGATAAGACCAAAAACAATATATAGCACAATATCTCAAAACGTTATGGACAGATTTGGATGAAACTTGGTGGATGAGTTGGTTAGGTGACAAGAACAAATTTTAGTTCAGGTCTGAATCCAGATCCGGCCCATTAGTGGGATACAAAACGTAAACTAATCAGGCTGGCGGAGGTATGCGCTCTACCGAGGCTTCTAGTTCTAATGTAATGACTCGTATCTGCCTCTCCTCTCCCTCTCTCTCTCTGATGCCTCTATTATGTCTCCAAAGCAACAGAAGCTTTTGACCTTTTGGAAGTTGAATTCTGACTCCAGGAGCATTTCTTTTTGTTCTTCATTCTTTAATTTTTTTTTTCTTGAAATGATTGATCCTCACATCCTTTACAGATGAAAATCCCAGCTTTTGTTACCAAATTTCTCGTGATACAAAGATATGTTCTTTTGAATTTGAAGGAGAAAGTGAAGGACAAGGCAAGATAAATGGTATTGTGATGAGAAGGATGGTGAAAGAGCAATTCGAATGCAATCCCTTACAATATACCAAATACTCGGTCTTTCGAGATTTTGATGACGTGATGTTGACAACCAAGCAGCATAAAACCATGCCATTCTTAGCAGGCTTTGTCATCATCTATGGAATGTATTGTAAAAAACGACATCTTATTTGAGCTTGTAACCACTGAACACAGAAAGTATGAAAAAGTCATTGACGTGAAGTTGTCGTTTTAAATGGCCCAGGCAGTAAACAAATCATGCTGTCATGGTTTATATTTGGTTGTCTATATGGATGATCTATGGCTCTCAAACATATTCCTCTTTGGGAAGTATTTCAGTTCTGGGTGCAGGGTGTTGGGTGAAAGGTGAGGAGTGCTAACGATCATGTCTCTGTCAATGCCTCTTCTTCCATTTCATTTTGGTATGCAGTTCCCGACCCGGACGTCCTCCCAAACGTACGCCGGCTGATGGAGCCACTCGTGCTTCATTGTACTGCACACCGTCTCGTTCCGGTTTGTATCAAAATCTTAAACATGACATACTCTTCCATGTAAAAAATAAAATAAAAAAAGCACAAACTATTGGATCATGATGAAACTAAAAGGATGTACATGCTTGCTGGAATCGCAATGCTCAAAACTGTTTTTTGTTTTATGGCTTCTCCCCTTTGCTGTAAATGTATCCATTTGTCATTTCTTTGTATATTTTTAGCTTACAAATGTATCCCTCAGCATGTTTAACTCAAAAGGGTTACCTCGGGTTAAATTTTTGAATACTTATAAACACCGTAAACATTCCCAGCTTGTAAGAACATTGGTGTAATTATGGATTCTAACTCGTATTAAAGTGTATAGTGTCACCGGCACTGGAGGTGCAATGGTTAGAGAAATACAAATGTCTATTTTAAACCTCCATCACCATGTACGTAATGGGATCCTCTTCTCCAAATATTTATCGGCAAAATCATGGGGATCATAAAAGATCTTGACAACTTCGCAAGTACTCGGGTAACATTATCAAACACACAAAATTATTTCCCATTCAAAGCAAATTTCACCTGGTGTGCCCCTTTTTGAAGAGCAGTGTGACCATTCACCATTATATATACGTATATATATATGTATATATATGTATATATATATATATATATATATATATATATATATATATATATATATATATTATATATATATATATATATATATATATATATATATATATATATATATATATATATATATATATATACATATATACGTATATATATGTATATATATGTATATATATACTGTATATATATATATATATATTATATGTATATATGTGTATATATGTATGAAGAACGAAACTCCACCCACATCTCTCACCTGTGAATGGACGGAATAACCAATTACCTCTCACCTTATCAATCAAATCCAGGTAGCTAAGATTATATAAATAAATCGACTCTTCCCATGCTGTTCCAGCTGAAGAAGCTGCATAAAGCAACCATGAAAGGCTACCCAAGGTAAGCCTTTGCTGTTTCAAACCCTCCCCAGAGTTCCTGCACAGCTGTAAAGATGTTCACAAATAGTACACAAATGAGAATCCCAATGCTACACACCCCTCAGCTGCCAGACCAGTTTCATCACTTGTTGGTGAATCATCAGCAACAGCACAGTCAGAAATGCGG
>CM068954.1:137779839-137790170 GCA_035128595.1 Eptatretus atami | reverse complement strand
GAGGATTTATATTTCAGGTCACTGAATTCAAACAGCGAATTATTTTTGAGGTCAACATTGGCCCAAGGTCAACAATTAAGGTGGTATTTCTGAAGTCCTCAGTTTTTATCCCATTGACTTGAAATTTGAAGAGGATTTATATTTCAGGTCACTGAATTCAATCACCAATTATTTTTGTGGTCAAATTTGTTTTATGGATTTTGCAAGTATCATGCTCTGCAAGACGTCATCTTCTTGTTACTTGCAAAATCGAAGATTTTTCAAGTATATTGGGTGGTGGTTGGTTGTTATGTTGGGTGGTCGCTAGACTACCGTTATTCTCAGGTTTTCCGTCTGTCTTGTCTGTAATGGACAGCTCTGGAGGCCAGAGGAATCAACCGATTTTGATGAAACTTGACTGGTAGGGTTCAACCAGGATCTAGTTGTATGGTTTTGAGCACCGTTGCTATGGGCACCACCGTTGCCTAGCAACGGGACTTTGAAATTTTTGAAAAATCCGAAAAAAATTTTTTCGAAAATCAAAAATCGGCTTCCGCGCTTTTATGCGTACTATAATCAACCTCTGTCAAAAATTTTCAGCCCGATCCGTCAAAAACTATGACTAGTATGCAATTATATAGCGACCACCCATGTCGCCTCCCGGCTTGTCTGTTGGGTAGTCGATCTAGTCTACCCTTATTATCAGTATTTCCGTCGATATGTTTGTCTGTCTGTATGTATGTCTGTTCGGTCCAGTGCTCCGTTAATACAATGGCGATTTCGATGAAACTTGGTTGGTAGGTTCATACCATGACCTAGTTGTGTGCAAATGAGAACCGTTGCTATGCGACCTCTCCGTTGCCTAGCAAGGACCTTTGAAATTTTCAAAAAAAATCTCAAAAATTAATTTTTTCGAAAATCAAAAATCGGGCCACGAGCGACTGTGGGCAGTCATTCAGCCATATGTCAAAAATTTCCAGCCGGATCCTATGAAAACTGTCGGAGAAGATAGACTTTGAATGAACCCTGGTCAAAAACAATAAAAAAACGAAGTTCTTATATCTCAGAGACTATGAGTCAGATATACATGAAACTGGTATGGTAGGTTCATGGTATGTCCTAGTTGTATGTGTGAGAAGAAACCGTTGCTATGGATGCTTTTGTTGGCTAGTAACGGCTGAAAAATGACTAAATTCGACTTGATCGACGACCCATTGTCCCGCCTACCGGCTTGTCTGCCTGTCTGTCTGTTTATCGCCTACAGGTCACAATTTTAAACCGATCTTCATGGAACTTCACCCCATGGTAGAGTTTGGCATAAGCATGAAGCCTATTGTTTTTGACATCAAAAAGTCAAAGGGTCAACATTGGCCAAAGGTCAACAAGTTTGTCATATTTTTTAAATCCTCAATTTTCATCCGATTGACTTGAAATGTGAAAAGGATTTATATTTCAGGTCACTGAGTTCAACCAGTGAATTATTTTTGAAGTCATCATTGACTAAAAGGTCAACATAGGCCAAAGGTCAACAACTCAGGTGAGATTTCTAAAATCCTCAATTTTCATCCTATTGACTTGAAATTTGAAGAGGAGATGCATATCAGGTCACTGCATTAAAACCAATTATTTTTGAGGTCAACTTCGGCCAAAAGGTCAGCATAGGCCGGAATTCTAAAATTTACAATTTTCATCCAATTGACTTGAAATTGGAAGAGGAGTTGCATATTTGGTCGTTGAATTCAACCACCAATTATTTTTGAGGTCAAATTTGTTTTATGGATTTTGCAAGTATCGTGCTCTGCGTGACGTCTTCTTCTTGTTTGTTTGTCTGTCTGTCTGTCTGTCTGTCTGTCTGTCTGTCTGTTTGTTTGTTTGTTTGTATGTTTATTGCCTACAGGTCACAATTTCAAACCGATCTTCACAAAACTTCACTACATGGTAGAGTTTGTCATAAGCAAGAAACCTATTGTTTTTGAGGTCAACAGGTCAACATAGGCTTAAGGTCAACAATTTTGTCAAATTTCTAAAATCCTCAATTTTCATCTGATTAACTAGAAATTTGATCAGGACTTGCATATCAGGTCACTGAATTTTTGAGGTCAACATCGGGCAAAAAGTCTACATCGGCCAAATTTTTAAAAACTATCAATTTTCATCCGATTGACTTGACATTTGAAGAGGATTTGCATATTTGATCATTGAATTCAACCATCATTTATTTTTACAGTCAAATTTGTTTTCTGGATTTTGCAAGTATCGTGCTTTGGACGACATCTTTCTTGTTCTGTTTGTCTGTCTGTCTGTCAACCACCAATTTTAAACCGATCTTCATGAAACTTCACCAAATTGTAGAGGTCGTCACAACTGAGACGCCTATTGATTTTGAGGTCAAAGGTCATCTTGAGGTCAAACTTCTAAAATCATCAATTTTTGTCTGAAAAATCATCAATTTCCATCTCGTAACTTGATCTTTAAAAAAAAAAAGCAATTGCAAAGTGCATCACTCATTTGGGAAACTATTTTTGAGGTCAAAATGTCAAAGTTTACTCAAGATGAACTTTCTAAAATAATTTTCATCTCAAAAAAAAAATTCATTCAATTGACCTGAGCTTTGATCAAGATCGTCAATTTTACTCTTAATGAAATGGGCAGTTTGATGTATCCATGGCAACTTTTTTTGGGGGGGGGGTGGTTTTGCAATATCATGCTAGCATGATGTGATCTTGTTTGGCTGTTTGTCTGTCCATTTGTTTGTGTGCAGGATATCTCAAAAAGTTGGAGACTAATTTGGATGAAATTTGACGGACAGGTTGGGTTAAAGAATAGTTGAGTAGATTTTGGTAAAGATCCAAATCCAGGCAGAGGTATGCACTCTGCCGAGTGCCCTTGTAGTTGTTATTGCACTTCGCTGAGCCACTGCTTTGTCATCTTTGTTGTATTTGAGGCACCTGCTGCCGAATTTGGCTCGTTTGCACTAAGTCTTCGATGCCACTTGGGATTTGGCTTGCAGTGACTGTGAAGGTGCGTTTGGCATTCACACCATACCCGGCCCACAGGAAATAATACTTCACTTCTTTTTTTCTTTTTTTGGCGTGTGTGACGTCACGCACTATTGAACACTATATAGACTCCTCCAACCAGAGCGAAGCCAATCGCTGCACTTGCATGGATTGCTAGCATTGAGACAACATCTTTTCTGGCATAGACTCGGGAATGTCCTCTCACAAATGAATCATGACATCACCGTGATGGCATTGAATGGCCATTTACATGCAACCAATCGATCACAACGGCCCTGGTATTCAAACGTGTGACTCTCACCCATCGATGCCCAACCCACAACCGATCAGATTGCTTATGAACACAACTTCACATGCCCCTGCCCTGTCCCAAGTCGATTCAGACATGTGGTGTAAATTAGCCTATTGAGAGCACCGATGAACCCTGGCGTCTTTCCTAGGATCCTTGTGTTATTCCAATGTCACAAACGATACTCCTTTATCCATGAAAATACAATAACATTTTGAGAACAACACAAATATCCATGGCATATCTCCAAAGCAGAGCAGTAATCCTATTGGAGTGTGTGGTGTAGTTAAATGACCAACAATAAATAGCTAATAACAAGACCAACAACAAATACCTAACCCTAACAGCTTGCTCATAAAACAAAACTAACCATTTGGTGCACATGTTCTCGATTCGTTAGCAGGAATATTAGGAACCTTCAATAGTGTTGAATTGTGCGAAGAAACTTAGTGATCGAATTTCGGATCAGCACAACAGCCTTGGAGTCAAGCTCGGTGACTTTGAACAACTCAGGACCTTGTGCCCCGTGTACCGTTTCAGGTTCTAATAATAATTTGAGCAGGACAGTTGCATGTTCCACTCTAGACAGAGTGGAAGGGGTATGTAATTTGATTAAAACCACTTTGGGTGGTGTGTACGTGTGAACGAGTCTGCGTGTTTCGATGACCGTCGACACAGTGCAAAAGGTGCTCGCTCGCCTGTGACCTGGTGTGTGCTGTTGCATAGTTCCATGCTCTCTTGCTGCTGTATTTGCTGAAACAGATACCAGATTTACTGAAAAAGATTTAATGGTCATTAACTTTCCCACGTCACTCTTACCCTCATCGACACCAGCATTCACCAGCAAGACGAGTTCCTTATTACTCACTGTCACTGCAGTCCTTTACATCTCCTTTTTTAGTGCCTGCACATACTCTATGTTGCCTTCCTTCTTTGTCATCTTTATGCATTTACATGGATCTTCATAGTGAGATTCGTCTGAAAATTGTTCCTCTTAATAGTTCTCTACAATAAAAGGAAACTTGGACAGAAACTTAGCGCATTATGCCTGTGCCATATCAATGTGTTCTTCCTTGAAAATTCTCTTTATATGGGGTGAGGCAAGTTAGTTTGACACTGCTGGTCTGTCTTATTCACAACACACCACCACCACCACCACCATGTATCACCCACTCCGTATTCCCCTATTAACTTGATCTATCACTTCAATTATCAGTCAATGTACCGACATCAGTTTTGCCATTACACTAATATAACTCAACACCCACACACCTTTATATTTAACTTAAATATTCCATAAATTTTAACCTCTACTCAGGGAATTTGTCCAGTGTCCCACTGCACAGAGGCCCACCTTATTAAGAGATACCTTGGGATTTGTAACGTCCACATCCGAGATGCAAATGGTAGAGCCAGTTTGACTTCCTTGTGTGAATGTAAGCACTCTCTGATGATCAGGGTTCCTTGCCTACATTCTCGCAGGACAGAAATTTTATGAGGATTTGAATGCCTGGGTGTCTGACAGGATGGTACTTTTGAGCTGTGTAGGCTGGGTACGTTTCTGAACCCAACTATAAACTGCCTGATTGGTCCATCACAGGCAGGGTGAGGCATCAATGTGCTTGCTGTCCCTCGGATGGACACCGTGGCAGTGCTGAACGTGCCTTCTGGGAAGAGCATCACAGAGAGTATCTGCGGGTGAACAAATCCAGGATCGGATAGCTCGGAGGCCAGCACATTTCCAACTGAACTATCCTCCCGTCTTTTTCCTTTCTTTCTTTAATATACCTGTACAATTTCTTCCAGGACATCATTACTTCCTTTCTTCCTTATTTATTTTTTCCATGCATTTTCTTCCTTCTTCCCTTGTTTCTCTTTGCCCCTATTTTTGCTTCTTCTCTCCTCTCGCTCGGTCTCTCTCGCTCGGTCTCTCTCTCTCTCTCTCTCTCTCTCTCTCTCTCTCTCTCTCTCTCTCTCTCTCTCTCTCTCTCTCTCTCTCTCTCTCTCTCTCTCTCTCTCTCTCTCTCCTTGTGCACATTTTCTTTCTTTCATGTTTTCCTTTCTTTTCTCTCCATACTTGTCTTTGCACTTCCTATATTATTTTCTCCCTTTCCATGTCTCTTTCTCCCCTCCTGCCAACTGGTTTTACAATTAGTTCACCTTGTATGTTCCTTGACCACTGAGACCTTGATGCAGGAAGATGGTACCTCCAAAATGGCGCCTCCACTGTTTTTTGGCTTAAAAAGTGAAGTGACTGTTGTAACTAGGTGGTCGTGCTTCATGGTTTCTGATTTTTCACGACATATTTCTATTCTCTGATGACCTGCCTTGACCTCAGTAGAAATAACCTGGCAAAAACCTCATAGGGTCATGACCCAAAGGTCATGACCCATGAGAACCACTCTTCAATTGTTATTCCACTTAGAAAAAGTAGTATACTGCATAAGGAATACATACAAGGAACCAAGACGCAGGAGGAGACCATTTGGCCCATCATGCCTGTGCCATATCACTTTTTCAGCTCCGAGGCTTTTTCAGGATGCTGCCTTTTGACCTCTCAGGCCACCTGGTCTAAAAAAAAAAATAGTCAAGGTGGATCAAGTTAATGGTTGCTGTGGAGGTTGATGTGCAGGAGATGGTCCAGCAGGAATCGATTTTTTTTTAATCAAAGAAAATAGTTTCAGCTGATTTTCATTCATTGTGTACGAGGGTCATCTTTAAAGTTCTGTCAATCCACTTGCACAAAAGTTATATTTAAGTACCATCAACAAACTATGTTCATTTTAAATTATTTTACATTATCTCGATCCCATTCAGTGCACTTTGTCGATCAGTCAACCAACTTTTCTGATCGCAACACAGAAACCTTCTTTCTGAAGTGTTCTGAACATGGTGGATGTCCAGAGTGAGCACATTCACTGGAGCAAAAAAAATATTGTCAGAAACTTCATATTTATCAAGAAACATATATATATATATATATATATATATATATATATATATATATATATATGTAGAAACACGCTTGTCACGTAAAATATCGCAAGATAACAGAATCTTGCAAGATTTTGAATTAAACAGTGTTTCATCGTTATTTCATTTTAACATTGTATTTATGCCTCATGAAGACAATAAATAATTTCGGATTATTTATTAACACAATTATGCTATTCACAATCAATTGACAGTGGCAATTCCATGGAATTTCCCCGGGGCATATCTCACAAGATTTTGAATTGGATGTTGTTTCGACTGTCACTTCACACCCGGCATAAGTTGCTATAACTTTGATGGAGACCAGTATTGTTTGAGGGATGGCATGGCTTGACTGCCGGTGACTGAGAGACAGTGCGACAAGCAAACAGAGAACGTCGTTGAAAAAGGCATTGTTGAAATGTCATTTTTAATAAGAAGAATTTCTGCAGGTACCTGATAGTCTGTAAATAATGGAACTATTTCCATGCAATTTTGGGAGCACTTTGGCTTTTTACTTGATACAAAGTTACAATTAAGGTGATATAACTTGTTTGATTATCCTTGTACATGTCACATTGTTCTTACAGTATATGCATATATTACAGCATATACATCTTAAATATATATTTTACAGTTTATACATAAATAATCACTTGATGAGGCAACAAGGCACAGATCAAGTTCCATAACAGCAAATGCTGCACGACCTGTTCACGACCAGTGTCATCTCCCACATGAACGCATTGTCTCTGCTCTGCTGAGCATAAGTGAAGAGGTGGGAGTGCAGTCAGGAGACATTATATATATATATATATATATATATATATATATATATATACATATACATATACATATACATACATACACACAGTATATTGGTTAATGAAACACCTCTAACTACGGTATGATTGGTGAGGGCGCCAGATCATATCTGGAATCAACAAGTGCCACCTGGGCACATTGTCTTTCACCCCACCAATCACAACCAAGAGGCATCACCGTTGTTTTGAGCAGTTGGGAATTCTTCCACAGTGTTTGTCCAGGTTGGAGAACCTCAGTAATCATATTTGTATCACTCCCGACCTCAACATTTCCATCCCCTTGGGTCAAATCCCATAAAATTTGCTGTACCACATTATTTTCCAAGGAAGGTTGACGTCACAATAAAATCCTTCAATTCTTAATCAAGTTGAATTAAAAACATGAAGTAAAGGCACTTTGGCCGATCAAGTATCGTACGTCAGGTGCCCACCTCCGTGAGGAGAGAGAGAGGAAGCTTGGCTTGTGCCTTACCACTTTGTGTTCAAAGTGCAATGCTCTGTCGGGAATAAAACCAATTGCATTTAAATAATCATATTCCATATGCAGAATGAAAATTAATATACAAAGGATCCACAGTTTCCACGGCCTAAACTGAGTGTCACAAGTGGTCGCACGATCCAGTACAACCTTAAACAAGGAAGCGAAGAGGCCGTTTGGCCAACGTTAAATTTTTACACCAGCTTTAAACAACAATCTTCTTGATATTTTACTAAAGTTTAGATAACCAAACCTTGATTGAGTGATCCAACTTGTTTTTATTAAACTATACATGTGACCACTTCAAGAATACCCAACGGAATCCGAGAAAGCCATTGTTGTTCATTGTACCTTACAGTTGATGCAGACATGTCGATTCAAGGAAGGTTGACCTCTGACCCATGCAACGCTCAGCTGCAGGCTTCCAACATGTCTCCCGTTTGCCTTGCACAGCTGCGAGCTCAGTATCTGCATTCAGGTCGGTCAAGGCACGGTGCTTCTGAGACCAGTAGATGATTTGGACAACAGATTAACACCACAAACATGTTTTCTTTTTGGGGGGGATCACATTGTTCATCACACTGTCGTACATATAGTTTGTTGATTATGGTTAAAATTAAGAGAAATCCTAAATTTAGAACCAAATTGCAAAGATGTGAAAAAATATCGAGAAATATTTCTGAGCCAATTGAGAAACAAAACATTGAAGGAAAAAAAAAAATGACAAGCAAATGCAGAGGAACAATCACTTGCATTTAATTCTGAGTCTTGATGCAAGAAAATAAATAATTATACAAAGGAACTTTTGGGAGTTTATAATCATGTTCACCAATTATTACAAGTAACAAGTATTTTTAAGGCAGGTAATAAAAAATAAACTGATACCAAATTCACTCAAGTTGGATAATTTCCATTGGAGTTCAAAAAGTAAGAGTTTGTTTTCAATACGTCGACCATCATACCACAGAGAGTATGACTGAACATCAATTGTCATTGTGGTTGAAATTAAGATATATAATTTTTCTAAACAAACTAAAAAGCAAGCTTGCAGTTAACTCGTCCTTCTTTTTTACGTGCACCCACTGAAAGCAGATCACGGTGATCTCCATGGTGCAGGTGAGAGAGTTTTAAATCAGGAAGGGTCCTGACTTGTCAAGATGCTTAACCATACATTCGACCCAAACAGGTAGTTTTAAAACTGGCTCAGGTGTAAGTTGGCCCAAGTGTCTTTTTATGCCAGACCAGACTCAGTGGTGTAATGGTTAGAGCATCTGCTTTGAGTCTGGACGGTTGATGGTTCGAATCCTGGCTGAGTTGTATGAAGGACATTAAAAATGGTACGTGCTACTTCTGTGCTTGACACTCAGCACATTTTAAAAGTATTGAGCATGGACAACCAACCATAGGTTGGCAATACTAGTGCAGGCTTGATGGACCGAATGGCCTTCTGCTGCGTTGAAGTTCCTTCTAAGGAAACTGTTTATTATTAGTAGTAGTCACGACAGGGGCAACCCGGTGCTGCACAGGTGGGTCCCAATGCTTCCCAGGTGGGTCCCAGTGCTGCCTGGCCGGGTGAGATTTTCCCGACGGTGGTTTTGGCCGTGAAAGAGTAACAAACACACAGAAAGAGAACACACAAATTAAGTATTTATATGATTTCATCGTTTTCAATGCACAACATGTGCCAGAATCCCTAAAGTTCCCCCCCCCCATGCAAAGCCTTTTCTTGGGGGGGGGGGGGGTTGTACCCCTGACCTGACCCTGGGTATCTCCAGTGCGTTTGCAAAAGTTGGTGGAGATTGGCCCAGCCGTTTTGTTTTTTTCGATGATTTTCAGACGTATACACAAGTACATACAGTGAATTTCCTTGGTGCCCTTGACAGTAATCTGGGTACCCCCAGCACATACGCAAAATCAGTTGGAATTGCCCCAAACAAACACACAAACACTTGAAAATATTTATCTACAGTAGATTTGCCAATGTTAGCTATAAGGAATGTTTTTTCTTTGAACTTCTCCTTTTCCCTTCCCCACCCCTCCACTCCTGCCAAGTTACATCTTGACATCCACCCTCTCAATACACTAGGACTGGAGGATCTCAAAAGCTCTGTTCCATTTGTGGTGGTGCCTCACCCACTTCTCCCCATTGGCGTAATTTCAAACTCTGTGGGCCAAACGACCGGGCCAAACATCATGGTACCAGAGCATGGCCAGGATACTTCTCCAGAGCAATCTTCTTGGACAACACAGCCTTCGGTTATAAGGGTAAGAGGGAAATATGGCAGCAGCTTAATAGTCGTGTGACCACCTGTACCAGCCCCTTGACTGAGGGCTCACATAAATGTAAGGTTGTGTTATGGATTTTATGAATTGCCATGCATCTGATTTTATGTTGATTATGGTGTCCAGACGTTTCGTGGCAATATTACGGATCTGACCTTGTGCTGTTTCAGGGTCTGGGTTGTTCCAGCCCTTGTCCATCGGGGGAACGGACTTGGGCGAGAGAGTGTGAGGCATCTCCTGGTGGACAGAGCAGTGCCTCCTGTCCTGGCAGTCCGACTCGTCGATGTACAGGTACATGCCTCATGCACAGGTTTCTCACACTTCGCAACACATCTGTTAAAAATGTGATTTATCAGCATTCTTACCCTCGCGGAAGGAGAGGGTGTTGCGTTTGGGTCCGTTTGTTACTTGCAAAATCGAAGATTTTTCAAGTATATTGGTCAGTCGATTTTGTTATTTTGTCTGTCTGTCTGTCTGTCTGTCTG
>CM068954.1:137714280-137773637 GCA_035128595.1 Eptatretus atami | reverse complement strand
AACCTGCAACGGTCTCGTGGGACTCCTTCGGTCTGCCAAGTCCCACGTAATAAAGGCCTATGGGTCCAGTCTGACCCCCTTTTCTCTGAGGGTGGTCTTTTCCCTGTTTCTTTGTGTGAATGTTGTGGCGCCATGTCCCGCAAGTAGAACTGTGTAAGTGCTTGTAAATAATCATAATAGACGGTTGTAGTGCTTTGCCTTGTTCGTGTCTTGTCCCTACCCGCATCCATTGAATAACTGCAAGCGTGTTTTGCATCCATTGCATGATTGTTTGTTTATGTGTGCATTGTAAATAAATGTCCTTGTGTGAATGTAAACCCGTTCGTTGTGTCCTCTTTCCCCATCGAACTGTCGTATTGCTCTCGGAATAATAGCGGGCTTTTTAATACCCGATAAAAGAATTGGGTCCAGCGAGGTCTCGCGATAATACACCGCTCGGTTATCCCAGAACGGAACGAACCGCTTAAGCGGTTCGTGTCCGAGCAGGCCTCGCTGAGGTACGGTCTCTCGGTAGTCTGCCCGCGCAAATACTTAGGTATATCGATTAATTCGGCGATTGACCCTGTCTCGCGCGGGTGGAATATTGACTAGGTCGTGGTGTGCGCTTGGAGCACACCCGTGACTGGTTTTCAGCGTTGTTCCAAAAAGTCGCGACTGAATTGTCCGTCCGGTGGGCGAGACGGCCGTCATTGGCTAAAGCGGCTGTTCGTATGCTGGGCGGGCGGTAATTTCGTAACAATATGTAATGGGGGCAGCCTTGTGCTTTTTTTTGCACCACCCAAATATATATATATATATATATATATATATATATATATTATTGTTACAGGCCGGGGGTCGGCCGCCAACGACCGCTCTGAACGGAGCCGCAAGTCGAGTCGGCCCGACCGATCGCCCGGAATAGTATCGCCGCCCGGATAACTCCGAGCGACGGGTCCTTGTACAAGAACCGAAATACGCCAATCAGCAGATCACGTGGGGTAGGGTCGATTGCCAATCTTCAATGTACCTAAATACCCACGTGATCAACTACCGGGGTATTCCACCCTCGACGGATCTCGTACGGAACAAACCGCCGAGGCGAGCCTGTCCTGTGCGCGATTCCGAGCGGCGTAATCGCCGAGAACCGTCGGTCCAAATGTCCCCCTATTACGGCAAACCAACGGCTTTCGTAACTCCCAACACACGAAATGTTCAGTCAATGAGGGAATGGACGAAGCGAGCAGGTTTACATTCACACAAGGACATTTATTATAATGAAACACGTATGCAATTAACAAGCAACAAAAGCACGACAAAGAACTACAACCGTCTATAAGCAATTATTAATGTACAGTCACTTAACCAGTTTTACTTACGGGACTCGGCGCCACAACATTCATTCGAAAGAAAAGCAGGAAAAAGACCCCCATCAAAGGCAATGGGGTCAGAATGGACCACTTGGGTCTTTATGGCGTGGGACTTGGCAGACCGAACGAGTCCACGAGACCGTTGCAGGTTACCTGCACCCTCGTGGTGTCTGGTTGGGCGACCCGCGACCGTCGTCCCACAGCAGCTAGCATAGCCGCGGTCGAGCTCGGGCCTTCCGTGTGGCAGGCGAGCTCTCGGCTCCTGCTCTCCACACGAACGCGCTTGGGCGACCCGCGATGCTCCTTCCCCACGGCGCTAGCGTAGCTGCTGCGGCGAGCTCGGGCCTTCCGTGTGGCAGGCGACTCTCTCCGGCTCTCTCCACACGAACGCGCTTGGGCGACCCGCGATGCTCCTTCCCCACGGCAGCTAGCATAGCCGCGGTCGAGCTCGGGTTCCGTGTGGCAGGCGAGCTCTCTCCGGCTCTCTCCACATAGAGCGTGCGTTTGCGTGACACAGCAGGCAAGGCTGCGCCTCCAGCTCGCGTCTCCTTCCGACGCCCGGACTTCCACGCAGCTCCTTGGCTTCTGGGTTCCTCCCGACTCCCCAACTGCCGAAGCAAAAAGCTGACCTCAGCACACGAACTCTGCCACGGACCCCACGAACTCACCCACGAACTCAGCCTACCACGGGACTCCCACGGGACTCTTTTACGGACTTCCACGAATCTTTCCACGAACTCTTTCGGGACTCTTTTCGAACTCTTTACACGGGACTTTCTCGAACTCTTTCCACGAACTCTTTTTGAACAAAGAAAAGATGTCCTCTTTATCCTTTGCACCCCTCCCCCGCCCGCGCGTGACTCATGCCCTCGTGATCCACCCCCCCCCCCCGCTCAACCACGGGTGGGAGGGAGTTGTTGACGTCACCGCAGGGTTCTTCTTCCTCTTCGCAGAAGAGGGGAGGACGTCTCCATTGTTTCTTCCCTAACTATTAAATCGATCCGCAGCGCATCTAGTCGATTTCAAAACATTTAAACAATGGAAGGTGAGCTATCTAGGGAACATGCACTTATCGACATAGCTGACTAAGGGAACCTGTATGTGTTTGCGATTGAATTCCAAATTCGTAACACTACCCCCTCCCCTTTTTACAGACTCGTCCCGGTAGCGTCAAATTTTAGTGTGACCAGCATGTGTAAGTTTCCTCCCTAGTACGTTCTACCTTGGATCCCTGAGTGCGACATTCTTTTAAACGTGTCCCAAAAATAAATAACCTAATGCGCTGCGTAACGAACTAAACAAACTCTCACAGACTCATTCGGACAACTTAACTAAAAATGCCGGCGCTAAAACAAACATGCAGGTGGGTTCCACGTATTTACAATCTTAACTTATCTATTACATTACACTAATCATGGCCAGGACTTGTGATCTGTGAAAGGGGAAATGCAAAAATCATAGCAAAGTCTTTGGTGCAGGGGAATGGATGGAGATGGTCGCAAAACACAAAAAATGGACTGGATGCACAGGCTGCCTGCAGGGCAGTCCTCACAAAACTGGATGGTGTGATGGATGGACACAGGGGCAAAACGCAAACAAGGGCTAGCAGGCATGGGGTCATGGCAGAGGCAGGCAACGAGGCATGGCAAGGTAAGTCCATGCAGAACAGGCAGCTGCAGCACAACAGGCCGGCAGGTGAAGCTGGCCAGCCTTGGTGTGGTTCCATCAGGTTTGGAGGGAGTGCGGTGGTCCGGCCGCTATGAAGGCGGGCTCAGACCTAGCCTACTGTCTCCCCCCACTCTATCGCCTTTGCCTGTCTCTGTCCATACCCACTGCCTTAATTTGCCACACAACAAACAAAATTTAGCCCCTCTTTTTTTTTATTTCCCTTTTATAATTGTCTCCCTAACCCCCTTTATTGTCTTTGTCCGGCTAGCCTATCATGTCCACCTAGCCTACTCCCCACCCTACGTTCCTCTCTGGAGGGGAATAGGGAGAGACTAGCGTCCTGTCTCGAGGCCCAACGAAGCCTCAGAATGGCCTCCTCAGAGTTCAGCGATCTACCAAGGTGAGTCCAGCGGCCTACAACGAGCGAAGGGATGGATGGTGCGAAGGGGTACATCTCCTATCTACCCTAACATTCATTAACCTGAAACTACCCTGGGGCTTTCCAAAAACGCCTCACACATTAAAACTATCGGTTCTAAAAACCATGATTCCCGTCGCCTGTGTTGGTGTCCATTATAAGTTTGGGCCTTGCCCTCAAATTTTCATACGTGCCCTCGCACAATTTCCTGGCTGGGCAGCGTGGCTCAACTGGCAGGAACTCCCCCTCTGCCGAACTCTAACCATGGCACCCCCAGGCCCGCAGGTGCCTCCGAGCCTAGCTGCTCCCTATAAACGCGGGGGGTTGCCCTCTCTGGCATTGCCCCCCTCCGATGCCCACGTGGCGTGTTGATGCCCCGGGTCCCTTTCCGAGGGTCGCCGTGCCCACTACACCCCCCGTGGCATTCTGGCGCTACGGGTCCCGTTCCGACGGGTCGCCCGTGCCCACTACACTATCCCGGCCCCTCTTGGGCCCTTGGCCTACTCTGGCCGACTAGTCCGGTGCCTGGGGTGCCCACTGAACAAATACTCACCTTTCCACAGCACGCTCCCAGCCGGTCCATGAACTCTTCACCCCTCCAAACGGGTTTCGTGCCTTCTCTCGACACCAACAACAAAACGACCTCCTGTTAGTAAATTTGAATAACCCACTAGCTAACATTAAACTGACCCCGGGGTCACTTGGGTGGGAATCACTCCTCCCCCAACCAGTCATTCGCACCATGCATACCACATTCGCTCCACTCGCACACTTGGGCCCACTGTCCTACACTCATTCCTCACACACTTTCCATTTTGCAACTCACACCAACACTCCACACTGCCATCCTTCTAACTAAATCCCCTGACTAACTCGTGCTCCTCGTCATCCCTTAAAACGCATGCACGTTCCATTTACTCCACGTGGCTAAGCTACGTCTCCACTACACATTTCCAGTCTGTCCGTGTCTCCAAAAATCCAAAATTCCATTTCCTAAATCTAAACTAAAATCCCTCTAACTAATCCATCACGGGCTCCATGAGGTACAACCCATGTCCCCATGAAGCCGGTCTCACTAACTCTAACCCATCCTCCTAACTAGTACTTCCTGTGCCCCCAAACAAGGGGGTCTTCCACCCCTTGCCTGGGACTCATGTTCACCCGAAGCGAGGCTTGCTTTTCTCAACTCTTTTTTTTTTCATAATGCGCACCACCAGCGCGGCAGTTCACAGCCGCGCTCTTTTTCCGTGACGTCATGGCAGCTGCTTGCGCCCCACGCACCTCGTCCCTCTTGGACGGTACCATCCGGCAGGAATTACCTTCTGCCGGATTCAACCTCCGTGCAGCCACGACGTCACTCTGCGCACCAAAGCGAACCTCACGTTTCGAGGGGTTCCCCACGCGAACACATGTGCTCTGCTCGTCGGAGCTTTACAAACACGCTCGCGTGGAGAACCCATCCTGTCCAAATTCCGAATCCAGCCTAGCTTCTGTCCGTCCGCGGGATCGGCTAACATCCACCGCTGGCCTTTCCGGATCGGGTTTCACCTGCGCAGCCGCGCACGTGGCGGCCTTGTGCGTAGCACAGCACGGACCCCGCGCTCGCTGCTGTGCAAACCGGCACGGTTCCCAATTCAGCTACGGCTGCTACTCGGCCCTTGTCCTTCATCTGGTCCCGTCGTCGTCGCCGTTCAACGCCACACTCCTGCGTGCCACGACGCTCACACACTCCACCATGGCACTCGGACACGGGGATGCGGTTGCGTTCTCCCGCATACCGACCGCCATTTCTCTTTCATACCGCGACCTCACACACGCGGTTTCTTTCACACACGGCACTTCTCCCTTAAACACCTTTTCACTCACGCAATGCGTGCTTTCCAGCACGCATTTCGCCACACTCGTAACCACACACACCGGGACGACCACGCTGGGGATTTGCGCTACCTCAAGCGCTCCCGGGGTCTCCAGGCCCCCAAGCTCCGCGTGCACCCATTCACAGCACTCCCCCTCTACCTCGCAAGGCTCGACCGGACTCACCTCTTCGCGATCCGCCTCAAGGGGGCACTGAAGGAGGCTATCCTGCTGCTTGCATCGGGTCCAACACATTCCTCAAGCTCAACCCCATTGTCCCTCACTACCTCCATGTGTGTGTGTTCGTCCTTTGTGTCGTACACTTCATCCCCTCTCTCCTCTATCTCCCGTGTCTCTGTTATTTCTATTTCCTGCGTCTCCGTCGTTGTCACCGCTACCTCCTTTATTATTTCCTTTTCTTCCTCGCTCCATTTCCTTCCCATTTGAGTCGTTTTGCTCTCTGAGCCTCTTTAGTTGTTCATTTTCTTTCGGAGCTTTTCCATTCCGTGGACTCAAATTTTGCTGTTTCCTTGAGTTGATTAATTTCAAACTCATATTGTTTTTGTTTTCTACCCACCCGTTCCTCTCGTTCTCCTTCTCCAATCTCATCGTTTTTCAATTGGCTTAGTTCTTTTTCCCGTTTCGTTGTTGTTGTTCTCTATCTCCTCGCACTCCAGCCTCGCCTTTTCTTTCAATTGGTCCACCTCAAATTCATTTCTTTTTGTTTTCTATTCCACTGTTCCTCTCGTTCTTCCTTCTCCAATCTCGTTGTTTCCTTCAATCGACTGATTTCTCCTTCCTGCTTCATTCCTTGCTCCTTCACTTTCTCCTCGTACTCCAACCTATTTTATTCCTTCTGTCGTTCAGTTTCAAATTCATACTCTTTTTGTTTTCTATTCCACTGTCTCTCTCGTTCTTCCTTCTCCAATCTCGTTGTTTCCTTCAATCGACTGATTTCTCCTTCTGCTTCATTCCTTGCTCCTTCACTTTCTCCTCGTACTCCAACCTATTTTTTTCCTCTCGTCGTTCAGTTTCAAATTCATACTCTTTTTGTTTTCTATTCCACTGTTCCTCTCGTTCTTCCTTCTCCAATCTCGTTGTTTCCTTCAATCGACTGATTTCTCCTTCCTGCTTCATTCCTTGCTCCTTCACTTTCTCCTCGTACTCCAACCTATTTTTTCCTTCTGTCGTTCAGTTTCAAATTCATACTCTTTTTGTTTTCTATTCCACTGTCTCTCTCGTTCTTCCTTCTCCAATCTCGTTGTTTCCTTCAATCGACTGATTTCTCCTTCCTGCTTCATTCCTTGCTCCTTCACTTTCTCCTCGTACTCCAACCTATTTTTTTCCTTCTGTCGTTCAGTTTCAAATTCATACTCTTTTTGTTTTCTATTCCACTGTCTCTCTCGTTCTTCCTTCTCCAATCTCGTTGTTTCCTTCAATCGACTGATTTCTCCTTCTTGCTTCATTCCTTGCTCCTTCACTTTTTCTCGTACTCCAACCTATTTTTTCCTTTTGTCGTTCAGTTTCAAATTCATACTCTTTTGTTTTCTATCCCACTGTCTCTCTTGTTCCTCATTCTGCAATCTCGTTATTTCCTTCAATTGACTGATTTCTTTCTCCTGTCTCATTCGTTCTTCTTCCATTACTCTTTCCTGCATCTCATTCTGCAATCTGGCCTTCGTTTCCAGCTGTTCGATCTGCACAGTGTGGTTCCTTAACGTTTCATTCTCCGTTTTCGTTCTTTCTTCTCTCCCATCCTCAACTCGTTTTGTAATTCCGTCTCTTTGTTTTGGTGTTTCAGTATCTCAGAAGCTTTCTTTTCTAATTCCTTTCTCATCTCCGCACACTCCGACCTTGCTTTGGCTTCCAACTGTTCGATCTGTACAGTGTGGTTCCTTAACGTTTCATTCTCTGCTGTCGTTCTTTCTTTCAACGTCCTCAGTTCATTTTGTAATCCTATCTCTTTGTTTTGGTGTTCAGTATCTCAGAAGCTTTCCTTTCTAATTCGTTTTTCATCTCTACACCTCTTTCACATTCTTTATTCCTCATTTCATCCATTTCCCTCCTGTATTTATTTAGGTATTCCAGGCGATCCTCTTTCAGCTCCTGAACTTGTTCCTGTGCATCGGCCAATCGTTGTGCTTCCGTGTGCACATAATCTTATGAACCCAGTCTGCGTTGGCTAAGTCCTTTTCCAACCCCAAATTCGTTCCTGTGCCTCAGCCAATTCAGTTTGCAATGTACTGCCGTCGCCCTGCCTCGCCCCCGTGGTTTGAACCGGTGGGCGGAGCGCTTCCCCCGCCGTGCCGTGCGGCTCGTTGCGCTAGTAATAGCGGACGGCTCACGCCTCGTCCGCGCTGAGGTGCGGCCGTGCCGCCATCTTGCAACTCCGAGTTTGTTTGCCGGAAAAGTTCCTGCACAGGCCGCTCCCACTGACTACTATTCGTGGTGCGGGTTATAATAATAAAACGGAGAACCAGGTACATTGTTGCATCGCCGTATTTCCCAACCTTCTGGTACGGGTCCAACCCGTATGGCGATGGCGTCCTGGACATGGATTCTAACATTTCCAAATCTATTCCTAATCCCTCCTGTCCCTGCTCGCCTTGGCTGAACATTTTACGTGCTGGGAATAAAATTTATAACGCTCGTAATTTGGGGACACGGGGGGTTTGCTCCGTATACCCTGATCCGACTCCGTGAATTTTGCTACGGAGGCGGAGGGGGCCGAATCGCACTCCTGACAACCAATTGTTGCGGATTCGAACCTACAAATTTACGGAGGTGGATGGGTTCACACCCCACTCCTGACTACCAGTTGTTACAGGCCGGGGTCAGCCGCCAACCGACCGCTCTGAACGGAGCCGCAAATCGAGTCGGCCCGACCGATCGCCCGGAATATAGATCGCCGCCCGGATAACTCCGAGCGACGGGTCCTTGTACAAGAACCGAAATACGCCAATCGGCAGATCACGTGGGGTAGGGTCGATTGCAATCTTCAATGTACCTAAATACCCACGTGATCAAACTACCGGGGTATTCCACCCTCGACGATCTCGTACGGAACAAACCGCCGAGGCGAGCCTGTCCGTGCGCGATTCCGAGCGGCGTAATCGCGAGAACCGTCGGTCCAAATGTCCCCCTATTACGGCAAACCAATGGCTTTCTAACTCCCAACACACGAAATGTTCAGTCAATGAGGAATGGACGAAGCGAGCAGGTTTACATTCACACAAGGACATTTATTATAATGAAACACGTATGCAATTAAACAAGCAACAAAAGCACGACAAAAGAACTACAACCGTCTATAAGCAATTATTAATGTACAGTCACTTACACAGTTTTACTTACGGGACTCGGCGCCACAAACATTCATTCGAAAGAAAAGCAGGAAAAGACCTATCAAAGGCAATGGGTCAGACTGGACCTCTTGGGTCTTTATGGCGTGGGACTTGGCAGACCGAACGAGTCCCACGAGACCGTTGCAGGTTACCTGCACCCTCGTGGTGTCTGGCTTGGGCGACCCGCGACGTCCCGTCCCCACAGCAGCTAGCGTAGCGCGGGTCGAGCTCGGGCCTTCCGTGTGGCAGGCGAGCTCTCTCCGGCTCTCTCCACACGAACGCGCTTGGGTGACCCGCGATGCTCCTTCCCCACGGCAGCTCGCGTAGCCGCGGTCGAGCTCGGGCCTTCCGGTGTGCAGGCGAGCTCCCTCCGGCTCTCTCCACACGAACGCGCGGTTTGCGCGACACAGCAGGCAAGGCTGCGCCTCCAGCTCGCGTCTCCTTCGCGACGCCCGGACTTCCACGCAGCTCCTTGGCTTCTGGGTTCCTCCCGACTCCCCAACTGCCGAAGCAAAAAGCTTACTCCTCCCACGGACTCAGCACACGAACCTGCACGGGACTCCCACGAACTCAGCCACGAACTCAGCCCTACCACGGGACTCCCACGGGACTCTTTTCACGGGACTTCACGAACTCTTTCCACAACTCTTTCGGGACTCTTTTCGAACTCTTTACACGGGACTTTCACGAACTCTTTCCACGAACTCTTTTTGAACAAAGAAAAGATGTCCTCTTTATCCTTTGCACCCTCCCCCGCACCCGTGACTCATGCCCTCGTGATCCACCCCCCCCCCGTCAACCATGGGTGGGAGGGAGTTGTTGACGTCACCGCAGGGTTCTTCTTCCTCTTCGCAGAAGAGGGAGGGACGTCTCCATTGTTTGCTCCCTAACTATTAAATCGATCTGCAGCGCATCTAATCGATTTCAAAACATTTAAACAATGGAAGGTGAGCTATCTAGGGAACATGCACTTATCGAACTAGCTGACTAAGGGAACCTGATGTTGTGTGCGATTTAAATTCCAAATTCGTAACTATATATATATATATATTGTAAATGTTGATGCGGGTGAACATGGTAAAACCTTCCACCTGGTCACTGATTTAGCAACGTGGAGTTCTTAGAACTGTACATCATCCACTGGGAAAGGCCAAATCTCGACACTTTCATTTCCAATGCACAGTAACACCAACGAGCTTGTCACTTACGACAAATTCGTCAGTTGAAAAGGATGAGGACCGAACAAAGACCCTTGAGGAACTACCGCATTGTCCCCTCCTAGCGAGAGGTTTTGGCGCTAATTTCTGACGGTTGTGGATTTACTCATGCCACGATTATTTGTCCCAATTCTAGACTGGACACCAAACCAACACTTCGTGGTGAAAACAGGGTTTATTAAAGAGGGGGAAGGGACAACAGAGAAGCAACACTAAAATGAAGGAAAATTCTGCACAAACTATATCCCCCATGCCCATGAATAATCCCGTCGGCTTATCTGATAATTTATGGCGCTTCAGCTTATCTGATAATTTATGGCCCTCACATTCACAAGTCGGAGACAGAAAGAGGGGGACAAGACCTAAAAGAATCCTATCCATGCCTCGCCAGATTGTGTGGGATTGTGAGCTGGACAGGCGACCGTGACGGGCCATGACCTGCTCATGGTCACATATGTATCTTTTCTGCATATTTCATGGGATTTTGAGTTGGACAGGTGACCATGATGGGGGGGAGGGGGATTGAAGGCTTGCAGTTGGAGGGGATTGATGCCTTAGGGCTGGAAGGTGAGGAGAAGGACTTGGGTTTGGGTGGGGGGGGGAGCAAAGATGGGACAGAGTTGGAAATGAGGTTGAGGCTTTGAGGTGGGGGGGGGAGCAGTAGAGGGCAAAGCTAGAACAGAGTTAGACAAGGCAGGTTGAGGAGATCTGGTTGGGGGTGGGGTTGGGATTGGCGCCTTGGAGTGGGGAGGGGATTGATGCCTTCAGATCTGGAAGGGGAGGGTGAGGACTTGGGATCAGGAGGTGGAGGTTGAGGACTTGGAGTTGGGAAGTGTAGGTTGAGGACTCGAGATTGGTAGGTGGTGGTTGAGGACTTGGGATTTGAGAGGGGAGCCAAGATGGGACACAGTTGGAAGGAAGGTTGAGGCTTTGGGGGAGGGGGGTTGAGGAGTTGTGGTTGGGGGAGAGGGGTTGAAGGCACGGAGTGGGTAGGAGATTGATGCCTTAGGGTTGGGAGGTGGTGGTTGAGGACTTGGGGTTGGGAGGTGGAGGTTGAGGATTTAAAGTCACATTTTACATGAAGTGGAATTTCCATGAATTCCGACTATTATATTTATAACAGCACTCACAGCCCGTACAGCTCCCACTCCCAACCCCCCACCCATCCTCGCGAACAGGATTAATAGTAAATATCATCATTTTAAACTGACCCTGTGCATTGACAAGCCCCATATATGATCTTCCCATTGGTGTTAAGAAGCACCCACATCAGATATGGTGTCTCCCTCTGGGAAGTCTGCCTGATTGTTGGGAATGACAGCATTGTCTTTCCAATGGCAGACATCCATTACATAAATCACCAAGCCTGCCATGTTCACATGAGGTAATCCTGTAAGGTTCAAAGTCCACTCACTGGCAGAGATGCTCGGGGAAGTCAGGTAGAACGCGTCCATTCACAGGCCTTGCAAGGGCCCAAATCATTGGGAGTTTTTGCACGGCGGGCTGCAAGATGTCAACTTTTAGGGCAAGTTGATCAGAAAGTTCTCCAAATCTTTCATTGTGCAGAGGCACACCCCTTTGTCTCAGGTACTTTTCCAAGTATTTTTGGCTTCTTTTCGAAGCTTTAGGAGCCATTTTATGTGACAATCCTTATCTGGCACGCACGAGATACATTTACTACCCCGGAGACGGTTGCTGCTAGGGATTTCTGCGCATGCACACCAAGCATTCTGGGATGGATTGTCAGTTTGAATGCCGCGTATTAATGAATATCCTTTTAATCATACAAAAATATGCAATTTGGTGTCTCTGTCTGTCTGTCTGACTATTTTTGACCGTGATACATTTGGTTGTTACTTATATCCAATCTCAACCAAATTTGACAGGGGGACGAAGGGTCACACGACTGAGGTTGTCGCGATTTAACTTCCCCCATCTCCAAGGGGGGTGTGCACCTTGCACGAACTCCATGTTGAGGTGTATAATAAGTTATCATGGCTTTTTTCCCGGCCATGGTTTCAAGTGTGATGTGTGATATTGCCACCGACACCCTTACGGCCCAATTGTGACCTTTATTTGATGCATAACCACATTCCTAAGGTTCGTCAGCATTTTGAGATTTCACAGGGTGTGTTCCATGACCATTCAGCTTGGTATCGCTTGCCAAGCAAGCCGTTCCTTATCCGTTTCGTTAGAGTGCATGGTGTGCACATACACGTGATCCCCTTCCCCCACCTCTCCCAAACCCCCCACCCCCTAGGTCACTCCCTTAGGGAAGTTAACTTTATATTACAAAGTTAACTTGATTTCAACCTCCTCATTGGTTGAAGCAAATCTAGAAATCATGTTTACAGCCTGTGGGCAGTACATTTATTGTGTAATGTATTATGTTAAATGGATATCTCGAAAATCACAATTAAATTCTCACTCATGGGGCAAGATATTCAGTACATCAAAGAATACAACGATATGATAATCATCAAATGCAGCTGTTTTTTTTAAGTCTCTTCAACAAACCTTGCCACACAGTCCTGGAACAGAATGGGCAGTGCCATGGGCCAGTGGACCTATCAGAGCCATCTTCATCTCCATCGCAGAATGTTGTGCAGTGGCTACACGCAAGAGAAGTTCCTGTCTCCACTGCAGTGGGTGAGCTGGATTTTCGCTCAGAAGGCATGAGGGAATTATAGGTGATAAAAGGTTGTTTTTTTGCCTCAAGATTGGTTCATTCGAGGTTAAAAATCACGTTGCATTTTCTTTTCCTTGGCAATATGATGGAAGGCAACCAGATTTCTTTAGTAGTGGGTTTCTGTCTCGCAGGATGGCCCAAACATGTGCACACTTGCCCCTGAGCCACTTGGCCTAGGTGAGAAACTGTCATCCTGGTGTTTCATAGTCAGGGTGAAGCATCAATGTGTGTGATGTCCTTCGGATGGATGTTAAACTGGAGGACTTTTGTTGCAGTGTTGGTTATTGTTGGATGATAGAGATCTTAAGGTGTCCTTTGCAAGGAGTAGACGAGTTATCGCCAACACCCTGGCTGAATTGCAAATGTGTTTGTTTGCCATCAATGCACTTCTGAACCGCTAAACTGAATGAGTTGAAAACTGGCGGTTGTATCGCGGGGATGCACAGCAAGGTTTTAGGAAGTAAAAATTTTACAATAAAATCACAGCCCAGGGGGTTCAGGGTGGCGGGGGAGATTTTGATACCAACTGGGGCCGAAGATACCACATAGGCGCCCCGTTAGTATCGAATGTAAGAATAAAATGGTTAAAGTTATCTCCTGTAGAGTATCTCAAGGTGTTGATGTTCAGCACTTCCTTCATGGAGGATAAATCTAACCATTTTTACCTCCACCCCCGAAGACGAAGAAGGTTATGTTTTCACCCCTGTCTGTCTGGCTGTCTGTGTTTGTTACTTGCAAAATCTCAGATTTTTCAAGTATATTGGTCAGTCGATTTTGTTATTCTGTCTGTCTGTCTGTTTGTCGCCTTCAGGTCACAATTTTAAACCGATCCTCCTGAAACTTCACCACATGGTAGAGTTTGTCATAAGGAAGAAGCGTATTGTTTTTGAGGTCAAAAGGTCAACATAAGCCAAAGGTCAACATGGGCCTGATTTCTAAAATTGTCAATTTTCATCCGATTCACTTGAAATTTGAAGAGAAGTTATATTTCATGTCAATTAATTCAACCAGCTAATTGTTTTTGCAGTCAACATCGACCAAAAAGGTCAACATAGGCCCAAGGTCAACAACTAAGGTAGTATTTCTAAAATCCTCAATTTTCATCGATTGACTTGAAATTTGAAGAGTATATATATATATATATATATATATATATATATATATATATATATATATATATATATATATATATATATATATTTCAGGCCAATGAATTCAACCACCAATTATTTTTGAGGTCCACATTGGCCAAAAGGTCAACATAGGCCAAAATTATAAAATTGCCAATTTTCATCCGATTCACTTGAAATTTGAAGAGGAGTTGCATATTTGGTCATTGAATTCAACCACCAATTATTGTTAAGGTCAAATTTGTTTTATGGACTTTGGCAAGTGTTATGCTCTGCATGACATCGTCTTCTTGTTATTCTGTTTGTTTGTTTGTGTGCAGGATATCTCAAAAAGTTGGAGATGGATTAGGATGAAACTCGGTGGACACATTGGCTGTGTGACAAGGAAGAATTGTTAAAATTTTTGTGAAAATCAGAATCCGGATCTGGATCTGATAATTTTTTAAGTGATTCTTCACCATTGAGTGAAAGTTTAAAACCGATATATAGCACAATATCTCAAAAAGTTGATGACGGATTCGGACGAAACTTGGTGGACAGGTTAGGTGTGTGGCAAGAACAAATTCTTTCGATTTTGGTGAAGATCCGAATCCGGATCTGGATACGATAATGATATAATTTTTAAAGTGATTCTTCAACATTGAGAGATAGGGCCAAAAACGATATTGTGCTGGTTGCAATGATATTTCAAAAATGTATGGGCTTGATATGTTCTGGTGGATCAGGCATTTAGTGGCGGAGGTATGTGCACGACCGAGTGCCCTTCCAGTATTCTTATATTTTATATTATCTTGTGCAGAACATGCAGACCTATAGTTTGTGCTGGAATAGGAGCTACATTTTTATCCCTCTTCAACAACAGTGTTGGTATCCCTCGGCTTCCTCACTGTATCTGTCTGTTTTATTTTAATACGATCTAAGGCTTGTAGTGGAGCTGACACAACACACACAACACACACCACACCACACACACACACAACACACACACACACGGAGGGGATACCTTGAGACCTGGTAGATCTTCATGCATCTCCTGAATCCCACCCAGGTGTGGAGATAGCAATCAATAATAGGAACTTTCATGTGCATACACTTACACACACACACACATATATAAATAAATATATATATATGTGTGTGGTGGTGTGTGTGTGTGTGTGTGTGTTGTGTATGTATAATATATATATAACATGCAAATGTATATATGTATAATATATGTATATATACATATATTTCTGTATATATATAATTATTATATATATATATATATATAAATATATATATTATAATATATGTATATATATTGTTACGGAAATGGCCCTTATGAGACTACTAAATATAGGATGAGCTCAGATCCCCCATTAAATGCATGTTTAGCTAGGTTGTATGGTAAAATGGATGTTACCTGTGTGTCGGGAGGTGTAGGATGCATGTTATTGTTCGTACGGTGGTGTGCCAAGGGCTCCCTCTTCTTCTTCCCCTCCGGATAATAGGCCCCTCCTAGTCGGCTGAGGGTGTGGCCTGGAGAGGGGGGTGGAGCTAAGGGGAGGAGTTTTGTCGGCTTCGAAAAGGTGAGGAGCGAGTGGTTCGAAGCGAGCGAACGAAAGAAACTGTAAAAGAGAGAAAAGGGTTAAGTTTGGCAGAAGTACAAAACTGCAGTCGGTTGAGAGAGGGTGCTCGTGTGTAGAAGCGAGCGAACGAAGGCTTCGTAAAAAGAGTGCTGTGCGTGAAGAACAGTCGGGTTCTCGAGGCATGCTCAGAGTTGCTTCGAAGCGAGCGAACGAAGGCTTCGTGAAAAGGGTTCAGTGTGTGGAAATAGTCGCTCTCGAGGCGTGCTCGGGATTCAAACGAAGTGAAAGAGAGAAAGGAGTTGAGCTTTGAGAAACGGCAGTCGGCTTGAGAGGTCCTGCACGTCGAGTCGGCGATTGAATCTTATGGGGAGGTGATCGGCAGGTTCGGCTGCGTCTGGCCGCGAGCCTCCGTACTTACTCACCTCACAGCTCGACACGTTTGTCGATCCGCCTGCGGAGCTCGGCACCTCAATTTGGGCCTTGTCTGGTGCACAGGCCAGGCCTGGATTTGTATGCTGGACCTTGAGAGAGATCAGCTGAGGCCCTACGTTGATCTGGCGGTCTTGTGCCGTCGGCCTTGCGTGGGGTCTGAGCGTGCGGAGACCGCGTGCGGTGCGGAAAAGAAAGAGGATGGCGCCGCCATCTTGCCACGCGGCGCGTTCGAGCTGGAAGCTCGAATCCATGGACATCCGCTTGTTACGAGCGACATTCGTGCTTTGACACTTTCCCTCATCCATGAGACATCCACAAGTACTCTGTCTTGCATGCATGCTGTCTGTCTGTCTTTGTCTGCACGTGTTGTATAAGGCATATCTCGGTAGCGACCCCCTCGAAACCTGTAGTCCGTAGTTTCTAGTTAGGAACGGGTTAAAGATTGTTAATAAAAGCATTGTCGTGAATGTTTTGCTTGTGCCGTGCTCCCCGATGTTCCCAATAAATCTGGTTGATTCGGATGAAGTTGCCGCTTTGATTAATTAGGTGCGCGTCGAGGAACGATCCGTTCGATTGGCATATAAAACCAAAAGGTTACAGACTGGCAGAAAACGCTCGGCATCTGACAAAACCAGTCTGTAACCAGGGGTTCTATTTCCCCAACTGGTAAGGTACAAGGATTACGGGTATCGCGATTGAAGACGTGTGACCCGAGGCCTGTGCCGAGCCGGCCGGCGTTATAAACCCGGAGACGGCCGGAGTGGGTTGAGAATCCCTCCGTCGCTGAATCCTTAACAATATACACACACACACACACACACACACACACACACACACACATCATATATCTAAGGTCTGTCTAAAAAGGTCCGTCTAAAAAGTAACGGGACTGACCACAGAAATTTTATTCCAAAAATATATTGAAATCACGGCTTGTCCCCTTCAAAATAGTTTCCCTCCAGTCTCACACACTTGTCATCCTCTTCTTCCATGCAATGATGCACCCCAGAAGGCTTCTTCTGGAATCCTCCGGAGCTCTTCGTCACGGCCCTTTTGATGGCCTCCACATCAGGAAATCAGGTCCCTTGATCACCCCCTTTAGCTTGGGGAATAGGAAAAATCACAAGGGGCCAAGTCTGGCAAATATGGGGGTTGCTCTAAAGTTGGCATGTTCCTCTCCGCCAGAAACTGTCGGATGCTCAGGGCACTGTGAGCAGGGGTGTCGTCATGGTGGAGCACCCAGGCGTTGTTCTCCCACAGATCCCTCCTCTGTCCCGGACTGATCTCATGAGGCACGGAGGATTTCTTGTACACGTATTAATTCACTGTTTGACCCTGTGGTAGAAACTCGAAGTGGACGATGCCCTTGATGTCAAAAAACGCGATGAGCATCACCTTGACCTTCGACTTCGACATCCTTACTTTCTTTGGTCTTGGTGATGCTGGACTTTTCCACTGATGACTCTGCTGTTTGGTCTCGGGATCGTATTCAATATCCACGATTCATCGACAGTAATGACTCTCCTGAGCAGGTCTGGATCGTCCTCGAGGCGCTCGATAATGTCTGATGACAGTGACTCTTTGCTCTTTCTGGTCCTCGGACAACAGCTTGGGGACCATCTTTGCGCACACCTTGCGCATTTCGAGATTTTCAGTGATATTGCTCCAGACAGTGTCCTTGTTGATGGAAAGTTCCTCAGCAATCAACCGCACCGTGAGTCGACGATCTGTGCGCACCATCTGCTTCACACGCTCGATGTTGTCCGCCGTTATGCTCGATGAAGGTCTTCCAGACCGTGGATCATCTTCAACCTCCTCCCGTCCTCTTTGAACCTCTTGTGCCATTCAAATGCCCGTGTACGTGACATTGTTTCTACCCCGTATACGTGCTGCAGCATGCTAAAGATTCGGAAGGTGTTTTGCCAAACTTGGTAAGAAACTTCAGATGGCTCTCTGCTCACGACTCGTAGCACGACGACTCAGACAGACAACGTGTAAAGCACGACCTGTAAAAATCACAACAATGAGCGCAGTCAACCATCACCAATGATATATATTGCCGGAATGTTGCGAAAGACAGTGACGCAATCTGTTCATTCAAGTTGTGTAAGTGGAGCACACAGCAGGCTCAGTCCGTTACCTTAAGACGGACCTCATATATATATATATATATATATATATACATATATATGCACACGTGTACTTCTATGCTGTAATAGCTGATGAAGCTGCATTAAACAACCATGAAAGGTCACCCAATGTAAGCCCTTTGCTGTTTCAAGCCCTTCCAAAGTTCCTCCACAGCTTTAAAGTCATTCACACATAGTATATGTCTGGTGTTGGCTTAATGGTTAGGGTGGTGGGTTTGGGATCCTAGGATCCTGATTCAAATCCCCCTCAGGCCTTAGTTATTTTATAACTTGGTTTACGGATCCGCCGACAGTATATTTGCTGAAATGAAATATAAATAATAAAACATTTTTAGCCTTTATATTTTATACATTTTCCGCCGAAGGTGCAAAAGTTTCAAAACCCGAAATGTAAACGTCAGCATTATTTTCAAAATATAATTTCGTGCGCAGCGCCAAAATGCCGGGTCACCTTTAACCAAACTGCGCAGTCGTCTTCGGTCATGGCGTCTGAGCAGTGGCCAGCGTGATTCAGATTGACTGTGGTTTCTGGGGCGAAAGTGATTGTTAAGAAGTATGTCAGCGTATAAATTGAGTGACTGTATTGGTGATTTAATCACGCAATATCTTGACGACGAATATTCTGGCCAAACGATTGCATCAATTCAGTGCAGCAGCAGGGATGATTCGCAGGCTACTCTCGATCGTGCCGATTTTGTTTCCGTCGAAAGTTGTACACCGCTGTTCGTATTGAAATATTCCGGTGCCAAGTACGTCAAAGTTCCCCGCGAGATGCTGATATCCAGCCTCAACGGACCAGAAATCAGCCTTTGATGTGCTCATAGGGATGGGAGATGGTACGATCAGATACCCACTGAAAAGTAAGAGCTGGTTATGGCTCTGATTGACCGTTTTGAGCGTGTTGATCCGAGGAGACACCTTTTTTTAATCATATCCAGCACTATGCACTGGTGTGCACGCACACATCTACGACTTGGACAGTAATTTTCTCAGCATTGTTTCCATTGTTTGATGATCCAACAGGTCTATAAGAAAAACATGCCAGACTAATATTGTAAAGACAAGTTTTAATCCTTTATTGTTTTTCACATCAGATGATACAGTGAACAATGGCATTGCATTTGAATGGTCTTCCATCTTCAATGTTTTTTAGATCCTCCTGGTCCAGATTTTATATTATTCCCCCCCCCCCCCACCTACCCTTGTCTTTTCCATGGACATTCGAAAAAAAAATCTATCTATAATTGCAGCAGTGTGTGTGTGTGTGTTGTGTGTGTGTGTGTGTGTGTGTGTTGTGACCGCTGTTTCTCGCCAACCACTGTCGATCTAATTGAAACTTGCCAAGTATATTGATGGGACCTGAGGATGCCTTTTCAGAGTTTGATATTAATCGGACAAGTGCTTCCCAAGTTATGGCCATTTATTTACCAAACCAATGACAGGACACGTTGCTGCGTGGGCGTGGCCGATGGGGAAGAGAACCTCAGCCGCGTTCCCCATTACGGGTTAACAACGTACGGACTTCCGATAATGATGACTTCGTGTATTCTAATAGTTTCTCGATTTCTATGCGCATTTATAGATAAACACAATGCCCCAAGTTATGATCGTTTTCATATTAGACGGTGCATAAATTTCAGTAACATCAGAGTGCTGGTGTGCTCGAACCAGGAAGTAAATGTTTTTTTTTTTTCTCTTTCTTCTCTTGTGTTTTTCCTTGCGATGACATTGCGAAAAGGCAAAATACGTTGGCGCTTTGAATAATTGGCCATTAAAAGTAAATTGCGAATAATCGTAACTGCGATATGCGAACTTCCGGGCCACGCACGTACGGGCACGCGAGAGCGAATGAACGGCCTGTGTGGTTGTTGTTTCTTGCTCGCGTTTGAATTTTTTTTTTTTTTTTCGGGCACGTACTAGTTAAAATATATAATTTCTAAAAATTAAAATATTTTATATTATATTTCGACCTACGAACCGCCTACCATTTAGCTGAAGAACTGCGTAAACCAAGTTATAAAATAACTAAGGCCTCAGCTGTTGAATTTTTTTTGAGTGGACCTTTTTCTGTTCCACGTGGGACTTTTTCTATTTCACGTGGGACTTTTTCTATTCCAGGTGGGACTTTTCTTGATGCCATGAGCCAAAGTGAACAGAACCCCCCCAAAAAAGAGAATTTAAAAAAATTAATTGTATTTTGCTCCCTCTTAGCTTGGTGCAAAGGTGGTTTACCAATGGGGTGCCTTTTGATTATGACTGGTGACCCTCAAGTGTTATTGCAGAAGGCCCTCAGACAAAAAGCTTAATGGGATCTATGGGATCTTATGGGAATCTGGGTTCAAATGGGGTCTATAGTGTCTTAGGGTCCTAAAGGGTCTTCATGGTATCAAATGGCCTTAGGGTCTTCAAGGTCTTCAAGAGTCCTTGGGTTATAAATGGTCTTAGTGTCTTTTGGGTCTTCGGGGTCTTAAAGGTCTTTGCAGTCTGAGGGGTCTTTGTGGTATTAAGGGTCTTAGGGCTGTAAATGGTCTTATAAGGCCTAAGCCTTAGGCCTTAAGGTGTCTAAATTAGGCCTTAGGCCCTAAAGTGTCTAAATTGTGTAAAGGTTTAAAGGGTATAAAGGGTCTTAAAAAGCCCAAAGGGTTTAAAAGGTTTAAAATGGTCTAAAAGGTGGAACAACTCTCAAAGTCCACATGTCTAAGAGGTGTGTTCTAATCGACCGTAATTAATAGACGTAGGCAAGGTCCAATAATAAGTAATTAATAAACGTACTCACAGGGGTTGACCAAGACGTCACCTCAACGAGGGTTCACGCCCACCCGTGCTTTTCAGTGTTAGTTAGTACTTTTTTGTAGTATAAAAAGGTCTAAGTGGTCTAAAGCTCTAAATAGTCTAGGGTCCAAGCTTTCTAATCTGTCTGAAGGGTGTAAGGGGTCTAAATGATGTCAAAGTCAAAGGGACTTGAATTGAAGAGCTTTAAATATCTAAAGGGTATAAAAGGTCTAAACGGTGAAGGGATATATAGGTGTTGAAAGGGTCTTAAAGGTCTTTTGGTCTTTGGGTCCTCTGGACCTTTTGGGTCATCTGGGTCTTTTGGGTCATCTGTGTATTTTGGGTCTTTTGGGGCTTTCGGGGTCCTCTGGGTCTTTTGAGTCTTCATTGTCTTTTGGATTTTTTGGATTTTTGGGGTCTTTGGGGGTCTTGAAAGGTCTTCAGAAGTCGAAGCGGTCTCAGCAGCCTAAAGGGTTGAAAGGTACATTCCAATAGTACGTAATTTATAGACGTACATTTAGTTATGACGTTCAAACGGTACCCGATTAATGGACATGTAGTCACACGGCCTCATGGATGGGACATGGACGGCTTCACGGACGGACGGACCGTGTTTTTCATTTTTATGTACGTATATAGATATACATAGACATAAAGTGAATCGGTTGGAAATTGACGATTTATATGACCTTGACCTTTGAGCTTTTCACCTCAAAAACAATAGGCTTCCCCTTGTCACGACTTGTAACAGATGGTGAAGTTTCATGAAGATCGGAGTAAAAATGTGACCTGTAAGTGATAGACGGCAGACACAGACAACACAATCTTCATTTCACAAGTGATGGTGGACAAAGCCTAGTGGGGCTATTTTTCAGTATGGAGAGTATGGGGGGGGGGGGGGGGGGAGAGATCAAAACTATGCAAAGTGGAAAAAAAATTGGGAACTTGAGCTCACATTGTCCAGCTAGATGCCTAAAATCATCATAATGTCAGAACAAATGGCATCACAGTCACTATACAACAGATTCACCACCATGCTTCACTGTAGATGTTGTGCAATCGACATAAAATTACATGCTGAAGTTTCTGTAGTGTCTGTCTTCGGGAAGCAATATATTTCTCCTCTTACACATTTGTTGTGAAGCTTTAAATCCTCCTCCTTTCCCCAAGTATCACTCTAACTTTGTCTTTTTTACTCTGCATTGTAGTCATTCTGTGTCCATTCCATGGCCTTTATATACTTTGCATTTTAATTTTTTTTTTAATTGTGAAACAATAGCCCCCCCCCCACCACCCTCCATTTCCTCCTCCACCCTTGGTGCACATCTGCTGTTTTTGAATTGATCTTATCTTGTTCGGGCTTAATACAGGATACAGAGGAAGATGTGTCTAAACAAAGCAGGAAAGGCCTTTAATTGTGCAAACTTCTCCCGAGACCACAGCCTTGCAATGCGAGGCAGGACAAAACAAATGTGACCTTATTTTGTTCTGCCTCTCGATCTTTCCTTTTCTCCTTATTTATGTCTTCTCTATGTGAGTAGTTAATCATTTAAGTGAGTCAAACTCATGCATGATATTCCATGATTGCAGAGGCTGTGAAGTACTGTAAGTTTGTTTTATTTTTGCTTGTCTTCTTTCCCCACCCACCCCCCCCCCCCTTCCATTTCACATCGATCTTTAATTGTTTTGTAACTTTGAAATTTGCTTTCATTTCCTTCCTTGCTACTCTCGCCAAAGAATTTGGAGAGGGTTTGCATTTGGGTTCGTTTGTTACTTGGCCAATTTTTTTTTTTTGTGAAATGTTGATCGTGTGTGCGTGCGTGCGTGCGTGCGTCCGTGCGTGTGTTTGTCCGCTTGCCTCAGCCCAAACGCTCAACCATCGTTCTGAATTTAGAGATTATTCCCCGACCCCGCAATGGTCCCGCATTGAAGATTCGTAAAATTCGGTCACAAAAGGTCCACTAGGCCAATAGGCAAATTTGAGCCAAATTTTTTAAACTTCTCAATTTCATCCGATTTACTTGAAATTTGAAACAGGATGTTGCATATCAGGTCAGTGAATTCACACACTAATTACTTTTGAGATTATTTTTGTGTCAAAAGGTCAACATAGGGCATAAGTTCAACCCAAAATAGGCAATTTTTTTATTGTTTTAAAATTGTCATTTCATCGATGACTTGAAATTTGAAGAGCATTTGCATATCATGTCGCTGAATTCAACCTATTAATTTTGAAGTAAACTTAGGCCAAAAGGTCAAAATAGGCGAAAAGGCAATTTGGGCCAAATTTTCTAAATTCCTCAATTTTCATCAGATCGACTTGATTTTAAGAGCATTTTCATGTCAGGGTCGCTGAATTCAACTTCCAATTAATTTTAAGGTCGAATGGTCAACATAGGCCTAATTTCTAAAATGTTAGATAGGACCAAAAACTAAATATATCACTATATCTCAAAAAAGTTGTGGACAAGTTGTGACAAAACAAGGCGGATGAGTTGAGTAGGTGACAAGAACAATCGGATTGGATTTTGGTTCGGATCCAGCCCATCAGTGGGATACAAAACGTGAACTGTTCCACCTGACAGAGGTATATCTAATCTATCTAATGCTAAATATCTAATCTTCCTCAGGTGTGCTCTACCAAGTGTCGTTCTACTTTGTGATATTTTGCCAAATTGTCACTCCATGAGTGATTTTTCATTTGTTTGTTTGTCTGTCTGTCTGTCTGTCTGTGTCTGTTTGTTTGTCCGCACAGAACTTTAGTGTTTTTCTCTGCAACCGCTTGTCGGATTGAGACAAAATTTTCACCATAGGTGCGACTACTCATCTAGAATGTTTTAATGATAATTATGATGTCATAGGTTACGTGGTGTGGCAGCCATATTGGAAAAACTTTAAAAAAAATTTGGATCTCTGTATCTCTGAAACTTCACCAAGGAAAAAGTTGAAACTTGGCACATGGCAAGTGATGAGGGTGATTTTTTTTTATGACATCATAGGTGCCCTCGTTATGATGTCATAAATGCATATGTAGAATGCCACATCCGATCAGTATGAAAATTTTTGAGTGTCATCTAGGGATAAAATAATCCACAGAAAAAAAAACATTATTGACGTCATCGGTCACGTGATTCGGCGGCAGCCATATTGTTTCAAAAAAAGAAAACCTTCATAAATCTTATTCTCTGAAGTGGCTGAACAGATTGAGGCGAAACTTTACACGTATGACCACCTATCCATGAGGAACAAAAGGGTCACTCATTTTGACATCATAGGTCACATGATTTGGCAGCCATATTGGATTTACCCTAAAACTTATAAAAAATCTTCTTCTCCAGAACGGCTGGACAAATGGAGGGGAAACTTCACACAAGTGTTCCCCAAGCCATGGGTGTACAAGTGGCACATAGCAAGTACTCCTCATGCAGAATGAGTGTGGTATTTTTTTTTATGAGATCATAGGTGCCTTCGTTATGACGTCTTAATTGCATATGTAGAATGCTACATCCGATCAGTATAAAAATTTTTGAGGGTTATCTAGGGATAAAATTGTCCACAAAAATTTTTTTGAAGACATCATCGGTCACATGATTCGGCAGCTATATTGTTTGTTTTTTTTAAACCTTCAAAAACCTTCTTTTCTGAAATAGCTGAAAAGATTGAGGTGAATCTTTACACATATGACCGCCTATCCATGAGGAACAAAAGGGTCACACATTTGACATCACATGGTTTGGCAGCCATATTGGATTTACCCTAAAACCTATAAAAAAAAATACACCACTCAAAAGAAGTCCTGGTGAGGGTTTGCAATCTCTGATTGCTCTTATTCTTGTTTGGATTTTGTCCTGCTCTTAGCAACCTTTGCATTTTCGTGGCCTTCAGCTTGAAAGGCTTATTTTCTCTCTCACAAGTTAATTTTATCTTTTATCCTGCTAATACAACACCCAAAGCATAAATGGCACTTTGCAGGACTGGTGTTAGTGTGAACTTGTGAAAATCCTCAAAACTTGCACAATGACCATTTTAGGTTGTGGTCCACATTATACCCTCTGGGCACCCCATTCTCGTTCAATCTTGATCTGGAACATGACCGATATAGCAAACCGTCAAAATGTCCTTCCATACACCAAATGTTTTATTGTACAAACATTGATTCTCTTTGGGTATAAATGAATGTTTTAATCCCACTCATCTGGCCATTTTGACTTCTCGTCAGTAAACTGCAGTTAAATGGTGAAGCAGTCTTTCGGCTCTTACGGCCAACAAGAGACCCATCCTAATAGTCAACTGACAGGAGTCTCAAGGGTAGACGTCAGGTTAACAAACATGCATTTATACCCAGGGTAAAAAAAAACGTTCACGACAAAATATTCCAGACTCTCACAAAAAAGATTATAAATACAGAAGGATACATATTGTTGCGGTTCGACAAAACCGCATGCCTCGAAGGCAATGGCACCCAAATACAGAGTGATCCCCAGGCAGTTATTTTGTTAGTCTTCGTGCAGTTCGACCTCCCCTCATGACAAGTGGGTTTACAGGACGAAGTGCATTGTGTGGGTCTCATAGTTATGTCTGTTAACTATCTCTATCTCATATTCTGATTTCTACTCCAACCCTTTCCTTTTAGCCATGGTACAAAACAAGCAAGCAAGCACACGCGCCATTCACTATGCGATTGATAATAAACACACCACGATGCCTCCCATGGCTCGGAACCACCACACTCCCTCCACTACACAACTACACAACCCATGCACGGGCATCGCACACCATTATTTCGTTCAAATGTGTATGTCAATTTCCAACCGGCATCTCACCTTGCTTCGCACCTCACTCACCAAACCTCACCACTTCGACCACAAACGCATCCCACACACAGGAAAAATATTCCCGCACCGCCTCGTACCTCTGAATCGCTACAATTCGCCACTCTATATGGAGGAGTACTGCATGACTCGGACTGTCCTCGGCACTGCGCGATGCTGGGCACAGACGTGAATAGCTCGACTGCATCTCGCTCTTTGTTGCCCTCCATTCTCTTCTCTTCGAGGATGTCCCGGGTGAGCACGGCGAATAGATACGACCCTCATCCAGTCGCCAGACCATGACCAGACAGGGGCAACGAGGAGGGGTCACAAGAAGGGTGATCCGGGAGTTTGGTACGGGGCCCAGGTGTGCATTTTGGCTCATAAGAGAGGGCCCGTGAGTGGTGGGGAAAGTCCGTTGCTATTCGACATTCAGACTGCACTCTGAGCACGTTCAGGGCTGGTGTGCCAGCTCAGGGAGCATTCCATATGTTGAGTCAGGAGCTTCAACCTGTGCTGAAGTGAATGGGCAACTGAGACAATTTTCGGTCCCGGAGCCTGGCAGGGCATGGCTTGGGCCACTGTGGCCCATAGAGAAGCAGGATTCGGGTCACAGTGCGTCACTTTCGGGTCATCACCCCACCCTTCGCTCTGGGTTTATAAAAGGCAGAGCATGGAGCCATTTACTCTCTTCTCTTCGATGCCTGCTCTTCTTCTTCATTGCCTGCTCTTTATTGCCCTCTCTTATCTTCTCTCTGTTGCCTCTTCTTCCCTGCCTCCCCTTCGCTGGCTCTTCTTTCGCGGTCTCATTATTGGTGTGCGATTGCCAGGACGTGCTTCTTCTTGAGAGCCTGATCCAGGGTGACTGCCGAGACTCCCTGCCATGCTGTCAACGTTCCGCCACCCCTGTGCAGCCAGACAGACTAGTGTGGAGCACCCATTGCCACGAGTCTCGGCAAAGTGATTAAGCAGGAGATAATGCGCCGCATCTCGAGGTGGGAATGCTCAGGCAGAACGTCCCATGGAGGTACACGCTACACAAACAGATCTCTACACGGCTAGGTTAAGGATCTTTCGTCTCACGCATCTTCTCTCCTCTCTCGCTATCCACCCCTCTATTTCATCTTCTTTGGATGCACAAAGAGCATCATTACTGACTCGCAATCCCATTTTCCTCTGGCACGACATTGCACCCCCCACATTGCACTACACCACTCCTCCCCCTCCCACACCTTCGACACCACCAGTATTCCTCCCACCTACCTCTGCTAAGCGTTCTGGGTTGTGTTGGTCTGCCAACCGCACCAGGTATTTGGAGGCCATTTATCCTCATCTGCTCTCTTTCTCTCTGGGAAATATCTAATCTTCTTCAGGTGTGTGTGTGGTTGGTGTGTGTGTGTGTGTGTGTGTGTGTGTGTGTGTGTGTCCTGTATGGTAGCTACATATGCGGGTTTCAAAAAATGAAATGGAGCCCTCCAAGTCTAAAAGTGTGGTGTGTGTGTGTGTGTGTGTGTTGTGTGTGTTGTGTGTGTGTCTTGTATTGGTAGCTACATATGCGGTTTCAAAAAATGAAATGGAGCCCTCCCAAGTCTAAAAGTGTGATGTGTGTGTGTGTGTGTGGTGTGTGGTGTGTGTGTGTGTTGTGTGTGTGTGTGTGTGTGTTGTGTCGTTGATTGGTATCTTCATATCCGAGTTTCAGAATGTGGAATGGAGTCTTCCAGGGTGCCCAAACTATCCACCTTCATTTCAGTAAGGGTCACGATTCATGGACCAAGCTGTGAAGTTTTCTGTTCTCAAAGTTTTGTGCGGGGCTCTCTTCAGGATCGTCGCTGAGCCACGGACAGCTTCCAACTGTAGTTTGTTTGTAATAATATTCCCAGGGATGGTGTTTAATATCTTGTGAGGTTCTTCTTCATCATTTCCGTAGGTCCAGCTATCACTGGTACAACTTTGGCATTATTCAGCTTCCAGGATCTTTTCACTTCATTGTTGAGGTCTTGGTATTTGATCATTTTCTTGATTTCTGCATCGTTTCGTCCAAAATCACTGGTATTAACACCTCACTTAGCAATGTCGTCTTCTCTCCTTTTTGTACCTCAGTGTGATGTATGGTCGCAATGCTTTGTTTTCGACGTTCACGCTCGATGGGATCATTCGGTCATACGTGAGCGGTACTTCCATGTTTTCAGTGCATGCTTTTGGTTAATGTTCCCACAAATTTTCTCGAACTGGGAGGGGAAGCGAGGAGTGGATAAAGAAGGGGAAGCTAGGAAGGCGAGAAGAGCGAAGAAGAGGGTTGGATAGAGGAAGAGACAACGCCTCATAAAACGTTGTTATACACTGCGGGAGGGAGGGGGGAAGAGAGAGAGAGAGAGAGAAGGAGAGAGAAGAGAGGAGAGAGAGAGAAGAGAGGAGAGAGAGAGAGAGAGAGAAGGAGAGAAAACAGACCAGACACAGACACAGACACAGACACAGACACAGACACAGACACAGACACAGACACGTGGGAGGAGAGTGCTGCATTTTATTCGGAGGGGGGAGTAAGGAGGAGACAGACAGAGAAAGTGGGGGGGGGGATGTGGAAGAGGGGGAAAAAAAGAGATAGGTGAGGTGGGTGGTGTTAGCAAAGAGAGTATTATGTTATGCTTAATGACCGAACACATAAAAACTAGAAGGGCACGAGGTGGAGCGCAAACCTCCACCATGTAATGCCTGATCCACAAGAACATATCAGGCCCAATACATTTTTGAAATATCATGCTATATCAGTACTGTAATCGTTGCCCCATCTCACAATGGTGAAGAATCACTTTTAAAATTAAATAATTCTCGTATCCAGATCCGGATTCGGATCTTCAACAAGATTGAAACAATTCGTCCTTGCGAGACACCCAACCAGTCCACCAAGTTTTGTCCGAAACCTTCCTCAACTTTTTGAGATATTGTGCTATATATCGTTTTTGGCCCGATCTCTCAATGGTGAAGAATCACTTAAAAAATTTAAGTAGTCAGATCCGAATCCAGATGTTCACCAAAATCTAATCAGTTCATCCTTGTCACACACCGAACCTGTCCAAACAATTTCATCCGGATCCGTCCACAACCTTTTGAGATATCCTGTACACCATCAGACAAACAGAAAGAAAGAGAGTTTCAAAATGTGGAGAGAATGTGGAGGGTGAAAACATAACCTCCTTCACCTTCGGTGGCGGAGGTATAAAATCTCATGTCAGAATAGCTGTACACACAACGACACAACAGAGTTTGTCATGTTAACCATTGGCACATCTGCAAAAACTTTGATATTCCAGTTCCAGAATATTTGTGAGAACATTAACCAAAAGCATTGACTGAAAACATCGCAGTACCGCTCACGCACGACCTCATGATTCCATCGAGCGTGGACATCGAAAACAAAGCATTGCGACCAGATATCACACTTGGGTACAAAAAAGAGAGAAGAAGGCATTGCTAAGTGAGGTGTTAATACCAGTGATTTTGGACTAACAAAGCAGAAATCAAGGAAATGACCAAACACCAAGACCTCAAGAATGAAGTGAAAAGATCCTGGAAGCTGAAGAATTCCAAAGTTGTACCAGTGATAATTGGAGCTTCAGGAATGATGACGAAGAACCTCACAGAGATATTAAAAACCATCCCTGGGAATACTATTACAAACGAACTACAGTTGGAAGCTGTCTGTGGCTCAGCGACGATCCTGAAGAGAGCCCTTGACACAAAACTTTGAGAACTGAAAACTTAACAGCTTGGTCCATGAATCGTGACCCTTTACTGAAATGAATGTGGATACTTTGAGACCACCCTGCGAGGACATCATTCCACATTCTGAAACTCGCATATGAAGATACCACTCAACGACACACACACACACACACACACACACACACACACACCCACACACACACACACACACACAAGCAATTGCGAAACACCGTCTCACATTGTGCGGCAGACGGACAAATAAATTATCGTTAAGACAGCAAAATAAATAAACAGGATGCTAATCATGAGAAGCATTCATAATTCTATCATTTTACAAGTAACAACAATTCTCAGAAATGCACGTTTAATCCAGTTGGATTATGAATTAGTGGATAAATTTGTTGTAAAAGATTGTTGACAGCAAGAAACTCAAAATAGGATGTTTTGTTATCAGATTTAACTACAATAGTTCAATTGGAAGGTTCTTTTAGGCACAAGTGAAAGTTTGATAAACAATGAAATGGGAAAACAATGGCTCGTGAATAAACTTCGCTTGTCTTGAAAGTAAGCCATAATGCAATCATGATGAAATAACTTTTCCAAGAGCAAATGGCTTTTTTGGACACTTCAAGATGAAATTGTTTGCCTTTAACAAATCTATTGTGAATAATTCGAACAAAACCACGGTGTGGTTTCCCTGTCCATAAATTATCACCATGCTTTTTTGAAAAAAAATGGGGGGATATTGTAGTCTGTATCTGTCTGTCTGTCCGTCCATCCGTCGCGCTATCTCCTCCTAAACGGCCTTGCAGAAATTCACCAAACTTGGTGGTTATGAACACCCCATAGTACAAATATGCAAGAGAAGTGTCATTTTTCGTCCTGCACCCTGTGACAGGGTCAAAAGTTCAAATCCCCAAAAATGCAATTACAGGCACATTTTTAATTGAAACTTTGTTCTGCAATCAACATTGGGGGATGCAATGTTGGATTTGACCTCCGGTTCATGCCCCAGGCAGTTGGGCCTTTTTTCGGGTTAGTATTTTTTGCAATATTTCAATTTTGTTTGACGTGGGAAGCATGGGGATTTGCCACGGCATGCCGTAGGCTTCACTCCAGATTGCTTTTGTTTTGTTTTTAAAATATCTATTAATGGATTTTAGAGGAGTGCTTTTTATTTCATTCAAAATTAATTTGCAAACTACTTATTTTACTTTTTCACATCTTTTAACTGGTAGCCTTATTAAAATACTGCAGTGAATCTCCAATCGATGATGGACAGTTTTTTTGAGAATGTTGTCTTACAGAATGTTTCCAGATTTGTGAGAAAACATGAGAGATGAGAAAGAGGACATTGAGGAGGACATTGAGGAGGCTCAAATAAAGATTAGGACTTGGAAGAATCCAAAATAACCAAAATTGCAAGAAAAAACAGTCGGATCTTAAATTCCCCTCCCACCAATTTAGGAAGAGCAGAATGGCGCAGACGTGCAATAGACAAAAAAACCCAGCCTGCGTTAGTTGCTGACAATTATAAGATCACTCTGTGGCAGAAATGTTTGACTTTTGGAGGATTTGCTCCTTTTTTGGCAAGAATCTTGTTGTTGCTTTTGGTGTCCTGTATTTGTGTTTTCCACTCGACAGATCTTGCATTTTTGGTGATGATTAATTCTATATTTAAACCAAGCCAACATTGAGGTTCCTTTTATCCAGATGCAACAAAGCCTACAGGCTTCCCGCAAGGCTTACCATCACGTTTGCCTTCACCTCATTGTTCTACTGCAGAGCTGCTCTCTAATGTGCAGGTAAATATGCAGCGCACCTGCACCACAAGAAATCATATTGGTAACGCATTTGACAGCATTTTGTTCTTCTCTTCCACTATTTCATAAGAGGGCTGGCAAGATGGCCGAGAGGGATGGACACTCGCCCATCCCTTGGATGGACATTAAGCTGGGTGTCTGTCTGCCAGCATTAGTTGGTTGACATTAAATATCCAATGGTGTCATTTGCGAAGAGTAGGTGAGCTATCATGGGCACTCTGAATAAATTGCAAATTCCTGCTCTAACCTACAAGGGACGCTGCATCAGCAACACAGCTGCGCTCCCAGCAATGATGCAACCAAGGCGGAATCCAAAAATGAATCATGAAAATCTCAATGGAACACCTCCTCATTTTCTGCTTTCTATTTTGCCTTTGTCCTTTCTTTTTAAATTATTATTACTCTGTTTCCCCAACCAGGCCCTTCTTGAGGAGGCTCTTGAGACGACGAGGATGCAGGAGGTGCGATGGCGCGAGGCACTCGGCGAAGCAAGACGTGAAGTAGCACGAGAGAGACACCTGCGTGATGCGATCGCGTGGCAGCTCAAAGCTGAGCAGGAAGCACGAGGTAATCACCGATGTTCGCACATCTGGGATTGTAATCGTGGCTTTTTCAATCAGGGTTATGCAGACAACCCTACCGAGGTATCTCGACATCCTCCCATTAACTTAAAAGGAAGGTTCAGAAACCCTGGACAATAGCACATTGGTAAACTGATATACAGTATATCCAATCTGTATCACATGACGTGTAAATATTGGCAACTCGGTGAATGATACATTTCCATTCTGTCAGTGAATGAAGTCTTCTCGATTTTTAAGCGGTGAAGCTGCTTCAATATTTGGCTACGTCTTTCCTCCCATCCGTCCATCCTTCCTTTCGTCAAAAATGAAGAAGAACCTTTCCAACACACAGTGTTTAATTCTAAATGGTTCTAAAGGGTAATTCTAATGGGTGATTCCAAAGGCTAATCCTAAAGGGTAATCCTAAAGGGTAATCCTAAAGGGTAATCCTAAAGGGTTCTAAACAGTGGCGGATTAACGCATGGGCATGCAGGTCCCGTGCCCAGGGCCTCAAGCTCATTGTGGGCCCCGAGCTCAACGTGGGCCCGGGCAGAGGCAGTGCGAGGACCATGCAACATATGCAATTGCACGGGGCCCCACGACCGATCGTGGTTCACAATCTTTCGAGATGGGCCTCCGAGGGTGGGGTCCCACTTTACGGACAAAACATATCAACTTAAGTGAGTGGTGATAAACACAGCACAAAGGGAATCCATCCATCCATCCATCCTTCCATTGGGACCATACTCTGTGCAGAGCGTTGATGCTGCCGAAGCAGTCTCCTTGACTATTGGGCACAATCCTGGACGGGTCGCCACTCCGACACAGGATACCAGCAAGCTGGCACTCATTTTGCCGACCTCGGAAGGATGACAGACTGAGTCAACCCCACCTGGTATTAATTCAACAGCCAAGGGGGATTTGAACTCAGGATCCTAGGATTCCAAGCCCACCACCCTAACCATTTTGCCAACACCAGGCATACAAAGGGAATGCTTCATCTCAAAGAAAGAAAGCACTGTGACGTAATGAATCGATTTTTAAAATGTTTTCCCTGGTGTTTAACTAAACATGACAATTACAAAATTAAGGGGTGAGGTTAGGTTAGGAGAGAAAGCAAGTGGAATTAAAACTACGTTTAATGTATACAAATACAACAATAATCACAATAAAATTAGTGTAATTCCTAATGTTAATACCGATATTGTTTAACAAATCCACACTACAATTTATTATACGATCACGAAACAACCGCTCATTAATAAATTGATTAACCTATGCACACAGCGGAACGTTGCGGTTTTCAAAATCAGAGCATCTGTCCCGAGGATGAAACAAAACTACCCCAGCAGTGCTGAAAAGTGAAAAAAAAGCTCAACAACTGCGAAAAGGGTGAAAATCACCCGAAATTAACGTTTTGTCGTGACACAAGCGGCAAAATCAGAAAAGGGTCCTCTGTCTCACACATGTGCTGAGGTGTGTTCAATTACCAAGCAGCTGTTAAGGTTATGGTTAATGTGTTCAATTACAAAGTTGCTTAAGCACTCAAGCAAGCACTCCAACGAAACGGTTGATAAGGAACGGTTTGCTTGACAAGCAATAGCAAGCTGCTTGGTCATGGACAACATTAACATGGCATGTTTTTTTTTTCCCATGGGGGGGAAAAAGGCAATAAAACTTTGGAATTCCTGCGGATTTTTTTTTTACGGTCGAGTCTAAAGTAGCATAGGCTGAGTGAGTGTGAAAATAGCACGAAGTCCTCTTGTTTTTTGGGGGCTTTTTTGGGCAAAAATAACACGGAGTCCTCTTTTTTTGGGGGTGCTTTGGGGCTCAAGGCCCCAAAATTTTTTAATCTGCCTCTGATTCGAAAGGATAATTCTCAGGTGTTCCAAAGGGTTATATTGGGTAATTACGAAGGTTTCTAAAGGGTTTTGTTAGTTTCTAGCTTTTGCCTATTTTTTATTAAAAATGCCAAACTGAACCGCTTCCTTCAGACATTGGTGCGATTTTTAAATTAACACAGATCTGAAAATGTTTTTTCTTTTACCTACAGTGTCTCCGATTCAGAGAGGAGACTGCACATACACCAGTGTGACCACTCCTTGGCTTTTTTTTCACAAGATCTTGGCTATTCGTTGTTCACCTTGGCGTCTTGGTTTTCGATAGGTTTTCTTGGCGTATAGGTTTTCTATTATCATCGCTTTTCCGAAACCTTGTGAATTATTATTGGCTTTTTTCATTGGCTCACCTTGGCATTTATGAAAATGAGGAGTGGTCACACTGACATACACATGCAGGACAAAAACATGAAGAGGCGTCGATGTACTTTTCAATGAATTTACAAGGTCATTAAGAAAGAACAAGGTCATTACACAAATCAAAAAGAGTTGATGGGATTTTTTTTACCTTGGATCTGCGTGCATCGTGAGTGATGTGCTCGGATAGGAACGCCGCACAGGCTGACCTAGAGAGCATGTTTTTTTTTTTAATGCAAATGGACAGTTTGAACAAACACATTCAAGCCACGTTCTTAATGTGCAGTTTTTAAAGTAGAAAAATAAAAACTCTTCCATGATCGGGACCAGCTTTTTCTTGTGTGTCCATTTTTGTGGACCACATTGAGTGACTATGTTAAGGCAGATCATACTTGATTGCATTTAAAGTCCAAGTAGCCAAAACATTTACATAAGCACAAAGATAAACGGACAGATGGTTTCGTCCTCTATTGTAAACGTCATTGGTTCCAAACACAAGGCATTCAGTGCCTGTGTGGTGGGGCAGGCAGCTGTGACAAACGGAAAGTGACATCACCCTTTTCCCCACAGCCCTGACAATGCATTGACTCAATGTAAACCAGAAGCCCAAAAGGCTGGAAATATCTTCTGGAATTAGTGCAACGGTTTTTGTTTTTTTTTTGGTTATTATTTTTTCCAAGTCAATGCACCTGAGCCAAGCTTCCTGTTGTTGGACCTCAAAGAGGGCCCTGGGTGGTTGGTGAGACTCCCTGATCACAGTCGTCTCTCGCAGCTGAATTCTCACAAACGAGATGCAGTTTGTTCAGTCCTCGTTCACAATGCATCCCACTGTGTGTTATGGTTTAGCCATTCATGTGATACTAAACTCTCAGTCACAGTGGATATATCCTCAATGGAACTGCCACTCGTTTCGCACGCTGGCAGTGTGCAGTGTCCCCTAAAGTGAAGCAAAAGACAAATTTCACAAATTGAAAATTGCTACATGTGCTCACAAAAGAATTATTTTTCACTTTACATCCTCATGTGGGGGAAAAAAAAAACAATTGCACACTGAAGCAGCAAAAGCAACACACAAGTGACATCGATGCGTTTTGTTGCCATTCGTGGGCGAGACGTGGCTACCTCCACATAAATCACTTTAAATTTCATGGACATTGCATTTAATGCTGATTTTTATTTTACTTTAAAGATCATCTTTCCCAAAGGTGACATTAAACTAGTGTTTGAAATTTCTGCTCAGATTTCCTTGTGAATGTTGAAATTACCCACAGCATGACTGACCAACGTTTTCTCAATATGGGTCAGCGTCTGTTATCTTTTTCAGGGATAGCATTGACAATGAAAGGCCTTCTCCAGATAAATTTGCTCCCAGTTTCTAATAGCAATGAAGATATCATCATATTGGTCGTAAAGAAAGCCATTCTGTGTCGTAAATGGATTTTATATCTCCAATAGGTAGGCTCTTGGAAGAGCGTGGTGACAGAGGGAAAAAAGGCAACCAACTTATAGTGGAGCAATCGGGACACAGTTGGGCATGATAAGCAAGAGAATGAATGAACAGAAAAAGAGGAGAGAGAGGAGAGGAGGGGAGTTAACTTAAGAACCTGCAAGTAAGAGGGTTGGGATAGGTAGAATTAACGAGGTTAGAAAAGATCACCGGTAAGGATGAGGTGGTGCACTGTGCCTGCTTGAGGTCTTGGAGTGAATCCTAACAGATTGGCATTAATAAAAATATGAATCAATTGACACTATGCTACATGACCTATTAATTTTTCTCATGTTTCTTCATGCAGTGATGATACAAAAACGTCTGAAACGTGAAAAGAAGGCAAAGAGGAAGGTACAAGAGATGTTACAAGCTGAGAAGTCGATGCAAGAGGAAGCTAAAGCAGAACCAAGTACACCTTCTATATGCACGAGGTTTTCAGGCAGGTGGCAACATATTGCATGAGAAATAGTCCCTGCAAAGCCAAATTTTTCTTTTATCTATTTTGGAACCAGATTGAGTCTCCATGCTCCCTCCTTTACAAAAAAAAAAAACATTTTAGATGTTGCACGAGATCTGATGGGGATATGATAATCTCATCAAGTCTCTCTCTAGATTATTGTAGAGGTTATCGATTTGCGTAAGAAGTACACAGGCACATTGGCAGATTTATTGTGCCCCTAAAACTTAAAATCTGGCTTGTACACTTCTCTTTAGGTCGTGTGTGGTCTTTGATGATTATAAGGAGAGATGCATCCCATTTTTATCATCGTTGTTTATAATTCAACAAAACGTTTAATTGAATGTTTGGTTTTCTTTCTGTTAAATATTTCTCTTTCCACCTCAGACCGGAATAACTTTTCAGATGGAATTCCCAGCCAAGAAGCTCAGTTTGACGCACAAAGAACAGTACCAGGTAAGCCACATCTGGAGCTCATAGTACTTTGTTTGATATCATTGCACTGATGGGGTTCATCAAGAAGGTGTTGGACTTGCAACCTCTTTAAGATGCCATCTATTATTTATATACTAGCAGGGGTACCCGGCGGTGCCCGGTGCTGGTCTCATCCTGTTGGCATTTTGAAGAAATCAATTTTTTTTTTTTTTTGTGGGGGCCTAAAACGCTTCCCTACACCTACTAAGGAATGGGGTCGAGGATAATTTCATATTACCTCTCACATAGCTGCAAAGGCTTCGGCACAACAGAGCGATTTAAAAATTAAAAATAATACAAAAAAAATCTAACTTTTTTTCAAAATTCACTAATACCTTATTCCCCCCCCCCCCCTAAAACATTCCATGACACTCACTGAAGAACCTCTGAAAGTTTGACGAAGATCTGTTAAGTTGAGCTATCGCTGAGAAAAATGGTGACACATAGACAGACATCTCTCTTGTTGTATAGATGCAAAAATGGTGGAATTCTGACCCCTCCTCCCTCTTTTCTCCCATTTGGCCCTATACATCCCACTTTTCTTACCCTCCTACAAGTTATTTAACTCCATTCTTCACCCAACCTTTTATTTCCTTCTCTCCTCAATCTTACCACACTCCTCCAACCTATTTTCTTCTCCTTTCTTCTCTCCTATTCCTTCTCTCAATTTTAATTTCCTCCATTTAACCGTCAATTGAACTTCCGGTTTCCTCGGCGTGGTTGCTTCTCTCAGTCCTCTGAGTGACCTGCTTCCAAAAAGGATAAGTCCGCGTTCTGGATTTAATCTGTGCTGCCATTGATTTGGCGTTCTCTGTAGCTGTGCCAATTGTTCTTCGTATTATGTGCAAACTCCCATGTATTTTTTTTTTGTCCTCATTCTATTTATTTTGATCCTGTGTCTCAGACTTGGATACTTTTGGGCTTCCTCGCTTGTTTTTTTTTTCCAACCGTTTCCCATACCCACACGCTGTGTCTCCATTCTCTCTGTTACATTATTTACCACCCTTGCTTTAATTCCTTCCTTACACCTTCTGCTTTAAAAAAAGACAACAAAAAAAACCTTTCTTTATCTTATGTTTTGTTTGTCTATCTCACTTCCTCTTGACCATGTGTTCAACAGGCCTTGCCTCCTTACCCGCGTCTTGCTAAATAATACCCCTCATTAAACTCCGTTTCTCCCCTGCCTCAAAACTATTCCCTTTTTCCCTTTCTTCCTTCTCAAAACGACCTCCAACAAGAATAACAATAGCACTAATAGTTAAATGGCATTCATTGGGGCTGGCAGGATGGCCTAGAGGTACGCATACTTGTCTCGAAGCTGTCTCGCCTGGGTTTGAATCTCCGTGCAGCTATAAACTGTCATCCCAGTGTTTCACAGGCAGCGTGGTTCATCAATATATGTGCTGTCCCTCGGATGGATGTTAAACTGGGCATCCCGTCTAATGGCATTAGTTGCGGTGGATGTTAACGATCCTACGGTGTCCTTCACGGAGTGTAGGCGAGCTATCGCAGGCACCATGACCAAATTCCAAATTCTTGACACAGCCCCAGCATTCCCCCAACCCCCTCGTGGAGTGGAGTGGAGTGTAGTGTAGTGGAGACATGTGGCTAGCATTTCCGGTGGGAATAACAAATCTTGAGACAAGTCCAAGTTTCTTAGCGCAAGCATCGTATCAAAATGCTGGGTCGTGAACCGGATCGTGAAAGTGAACAGGAAACACATTCTGCTCAAATTTCTTGCAGAACATTTACATTTCTGATTAACTTGACAACACAGAGGAGATCGTGCTTATATTTTAAGAGCAGATTCGACCCACCAGATGCAAAACTACAGAAAAATCACGACTTCTTAACCTTGTCAAAGGAAGGGGCGAAGACACCGGCACTGAGATGATATGACAATCACAAAAGTGGTTTATCGTTAAAAAAATATGATCAACAATCAGACAAATCAGAAAATTAAACCACCAATCAGAAAACAGGCCATTTTTGTCTCCCATCAAGAGAAGTTGATGCACGAGACGTGAACGAAAGTTTCAATGTTTAATTCACTTGGTGAAGATAGCATGTTTTTCTAACAGGGCAAATGACATAGCAGATAGTTACCTGTATCTGTTTTTTTCCTTACCGGAAGATGGGAAACAGATTTTACATGAAAATATCATTTCACACCTCTTCTGCTTTTTCATAATTTAAGGATTCCTTTAAAATTGCGCCAATTCGACATTCGTTCGATTTGCTCACCTTTGCCCCCAAAACAAACTCGAAACGAGAAAGTTCATAAAACACATTGCCTCACAGAGTTTTGAGAGAGAGAAATAAAAGGACATGGGCATGGTCTGCGAGCAGAGAAATTTGATTGGTAAATGATGATGTGAAATGGCGTAATATTTTGTCCAAGTACTGCCAAACTTGACGATATTTTTTTTTTTTTTGAAAGTTTTGAAAGTTTTGAAAGTGCCAAAAAGGCGATTTGTGTTCTACAGTGTTGGAGTATATAATTAAATTGAAATAAAATAAATATTTTAAAGGTCACTTTTCGCTTTGCATGCGTGGGGTAGCAAGATGTTTCGGGCCATCATGTGCACCCTAATCAGTAGCTGAAGCAAAGTAATGCTTGGGTAACCCAGTCAGTGTGATGGAGATGAACATCATCCCATTTCATTCTTGGTGGCAGGTTCATTCTCCTGATATTTATATTCACCCAAATCACATCTAACTGCCAGATCACATCGACATCTTTCGCATGATGTGCCATCGGTCAAGATGATCTGTACGTTCTGACGCTTTCATCGAGATTTCACAATTTCATTCTGACCGAGATGGAACTTGTGATCAACGATGATAAAGGAATTTGTATTTATTTTCTTATTACCAAATATACCTCCAGTACCACACTTGATGGTCCAATGGTTGGAGCGTCCACTTTGAGTATGGGAGCTCAGCTTGGGCGTCGATTGGTGGGGGGTTGGGAGGAGGGAGGGACAAGCCTCCCCCTCCCCCCTGAAACCCTGCCACCATGTTTTGGAGCAGGGGTGACAGCATATTGATTTTGGATTGACTTTGTTGGTTGAGAAACAAAAATTGTGTATACTCTCAAAGGACTACGAAGCAGTTTTCTTTGCAATCAATTTAATCGTGTACATTTTATGAAAAGTTTGAATGAATGATGAATTACTTAAGCATGAGTCACATTTGCTCTACGGCTAGGATACGGCGGCTGTACCCCCCCCCTGAATTGACAGAAACGTGCGGTGGCCGCAGTTTCTGAAGTGGCCTCAGGGTGGCCCTACGCCGTATGGCTATCTTTTACAGGCCGTAGGGGTCTCCGGGAATTAAAGCGCGGAGTTATAACTTTTTTCATTTCTAGGTTGGCCATAGCAATTCGACAAGCCGTAGCCCTGATGTAGATGTGCTCCACGTCGACCATACGTAGGGCGTACGGTGGCTTGCGTTATTCGTGCGTTTTCCGTAGGCTCTTATCAATGAAAAATGAATTTTGCCAACCCCCAAAAAATTACGTGGCCGCACTATTCCACGTTCGCCTTAGGGCCCCCCTGCGGTCGCCTTGCGGGCACCTTGAGGCTACCTTGCGTCTGCCTTGAAAATTCTATGGCCGCCGCAGGGACGCCCTAAGGTCACCGTGCGACATCAAATCAAAGACCGTACGGCACCCCACGTTTTCGGTCTCCACAATTTCTAAATACCCCGTGCGGCTCCCCGAAAAATAAAAACATATGTGACTGCTACATTGTTGACCGTGGAAATACTGCGGCCGCCCTATAATTGCTAGTGGCCGTAGATTTTTTAGACCCTACGGCCGCCGAGCCAAATGTGACTGAAGCATAGCGAGTGGAATATTAGTAGATTTTATGCTTTTTGGAAACATTGTTTGCATGAATGCCGTATGGCTCGAACATAATCCATTATATTCAGCTGCAACCTCTCCACATCGCATACCGCTCCATAGCATGCATGAATTTGCACTTGAGAGCACAACTTGACAACACTTGAGGGCTTGTCTAGTTACATCATAATCATCATGATCATCATCATCATCATCATACTATAATATACAATTTGGTGTCTGTATTTGGTCTTTAGTTATCCAATCTCAACCAAACTTGCCAAGGGGACATAACTCATTAGACAAAGGTTGCAGCGACTTAATTTATCCCTTCCCCCCTTCCAAAGGGTTCCAAAAAGGGGGTCAATGCAAATTCTCCAGATGTGGACCATGTAGCGCCACTCCTGGTGGGAGAGCATATGACGACACGCCTTCCCTCTCAATCATTTTACATTTTCAAACATTCTTTTGGCAATCTATTGTTTCTTTCGACTCAATTGTGAAGGATCCGAAGGAATTCCGATATTTTATTTGCTTTTTACATCTTGGAAAAACGACATCAGCTTGGAGTGTCGTTTGTGACGTACAGCAGCTGTTCTCACCACTTGCTCACTTCATTGGATTTTTTTAGGTCATTTGATTGTTCTTTTAGGCCACCCCCCCTCCCCCACCAATTCTCCAAAAATAATTTCCCCATAAAAGTTAGCACAAACAGCCATAAAGTGCTCAGAAGCCTAAATTTCCCAGGGTCTGCTGAAGGGTCCCGGACCTCACACCGTATTGGCATGGCACTATGCATTCACATGTCTCCCCCGCTTTTCAACAGTGATTGACACCCTTGGAGGTCAGCAGTTTGAAACCTGGCCGAGTCATACCAAAGACTTTAAAAACGGTACTTGCTGCTTCTTTGCTCGATGCTCAGTATTTAAAAGGGGTCTAGTATGGACAAACAACCATCAACGCCTGCAATCATATTGCAGGATTTGATGAGCTTAATGGCCTTCCTCCTGCGTTGAAATCCCTTATAAAGGAAATTATATATATATATATATATATATATATATATTCTGATGTCGAGGCTCATAAAACTGCGAAACAGTGGTTGTGGAATATCAACAGACTATAACCATAACGGTAGATGATAAGTGGACGTAGGAAGTACAAACAACAGTTATTAAAATTGGTGAAAATTGTGGACATGGGTGGGCCAGAACGTGAGATGATGGTCAACCTCCATTTTGAAGGTTGAAGGCGCGGAGTGAAACGTGGAATTGGATCGATGTAGGAAGGCTATTTCACAAGTGAAGGAAAACAGTAACAAAGGAATGAAGGTGAACGGAAAGCTTTGACTTGTGAAGTCTGGCAAGGAGTGGATTGGTGCATAAAATTGTGCCGCTAGGAAGGGACTGATTGCTGTGAACGGATCAGGGGTGGGGGAGCATATTCAAGCTGTGAAGGGATGGAGGGGGGCTTATTCAAGGCAATACAAAACCCAGAGGTCACCACGTTTTCTAGAGTCAGAGCAACGACACTGATTCTTGGTAAGATTCCTGATGGGAGATTCCAAATTACATTAAATGATCTGGGTAGGATGTTGTAGGATGGGCTGAAGATGATTATGGAGAAGATTGAGGTGATGTCAGTCAGGCAACAGATAAATAAAAATGAACATCAGGTTCAAGGGGAAGGAGATCAGGCAGGGAAATAGGTTTGAGTATCTGGGAGGAACAGTAACCAGGGATGGTAAGTCCGAGGCAGAGGTGCGGAAGAGGATTCAGGTTGGTGCAAATGCATGGAGTAGGATGGAGGGAGTAATGGCAGACAGAAAGATATAAAGAAAATGGAAAGGGAAAGTTTTGGTGTCTTGTTTGATGCTGGCTTATATCTTTATGGTCTCAAAACAGTGGCACTGACAGAGACACAACAGAAGTTGCAAGTCTGTGAGAACAATTGGGTCAGTAGGATTGCAGGAGTGAGGAGGGTGGATAGAAGGAGGCTGGATGAATTGAGAAAGATTGGTAAAAAGCTGGCTGAAGTGGACTGGCACTTGGTGCGGATGGGGGAAGAGAGAATGACAAAGAGAGAGCAGATAGGTTTGGAGAGCAAGGTCGGAGGAAAAGTTGTAGACCACGGTTGAGATGGGAAGATTGTGTGAGGAGGGATATCCGTAAGGGTAAGGTTGGGAGTGGTTGGAGAGTGGCGAGAGTTGGCTCAGGACAGAGGGAAGTGGAGGAGTATCGCGGTTGAGGCAGGGCAGAAGCTTGGTACCATTGGACCTCACCCCTTTTTAAAGCAAAGTGGAGAAGAAGAAGAATATTTGGATGTGAAAGCTTCAAGGAGCTATAAATGAGTCATGGGAGACTCAAAAACTACAGTGAAGTAATATTCCATTGCTTATTACAAGTTGGAAATGTGATTACCTGACAGAGTGGAGTCAACAGCAAAATGCTGCAAGGTGGTGAATTAATACAAATATGTAAATGGATGCCATTCTGTGGGACCTTGCAGGCTTCCGAATGGCACCTTGAAAGTAGACTGTAGCCTTCATCTGATGACTGTGACCCTCATCTGCTAATCTTGATTTGTATTCCGCAGAGTCAAAACTATATTTCAAGAAATGGCTAATTGAGTCATCTGGATCTTCGTGATGCATTCAGCCTTGACCTGATGCTCTGGTCCCAAGGCCAATTAACCATTCACCCTTCAGCCAAAACCAGAAAGCTTCTTATCGTTAATAATTTAATGCTTGTGGAACAATTCCATGATGCACCTTTGCTTTTGTATAATATTTATAAATGCAGACTACTGTACTAGCTTTCCAGTGAATCATATTAATGTCATATTAAAAGGTTTAACCTTCTTCATGGTGGTACTTCATTGCATTTCTTCCAAGTTTTTGTACCTATCTGCAAAGCATTTGAAGCATGATGGCTTTTCTTTTTAAAAAAATAACCATTCGGTCCACCTCTGCACCGATGGATGAAATGAACAGGACATTGATCGACGTACGCTAACCGCAATGATGGAAAAGCTGAACGTTTCGGGCATTAACCCTTCGTCAAAGTAATAAAAACCACTTTTGCTCTGACAAAAAGACATCGCTCTACCTGTCCGCCAACGCGGATCTACGCTGGCCTTCACGAGCAAGACTAGCTCTTCATTGTACACCTCTGCACCTGCAGCATTCCTTTCGATCGCCCCATATTCACTTTGGCCCCTTGTTGCCCTCTTTGAAAATGACTCGATACACGACTGCAGAAAACAATGACAAGGTATTTCTTTCCTTTTCCTTTAACCACAATTGGAGTTGCTCGTCCACCAATCCTACGACATCGAGTGCTCTGCTTAATTTGATAAAAAAAAGTATTTAAAGGAGTTTGTATTTATTGATTTATTTTCAATCCGATAATTTGTAAGAAGTGTTGTAACAACGATCAGATGCAGTTTGTAAAACTATTTCTTTATCTTGCCAAACATGCCCATCCATCTTAGATCGGAATAAGTGTCGTCATGGTCCTTTTGACAAGCCCCACGTTCATGAACTGTCCAGGACAGGAAGTTTAAGAGTTGGAGATAATGTCTGTGGTAATTTATTCCAAACAAAGAGGTTCTTGTGAAAACGCAGGCTGCATCGTTCCCAAGAAATGGTGGTTACGGGACATCTATTATGCACTTAATTCCCACCAGGTTCGGTTTCCTCTTCCTGCGCTGATGGGATAGTTACTGAAACTCTCTGTGCGAGCGTTGTTTTCTTTTCACTTGTTTCCTGCACAGTTTTTGTTCTGTGTTTCCCGTTCAAAATGTGGATTTTGTACATGCATACTTATTGCACATTTGACTGATGAATGAACTGCTGTTTTCCCTTTCTCAAAAAGTCTTTCTGCCGTTACTTTATATCAGAATTTTCCTTCTCAGCACAGAGTCATACACCGGTATTTTTCAAGTGTTGTTTGTATCCAGCAAACATTAACTGCATAAATTGAACATCTATACTGTATTTGTTTGCAGTTATCGCAAGCATCCAAATGTCAGATCCCCCAAAAGCATCAAATCACGTGACGATTGAGACAAAAGACATGGAGTAGCAAGAAACTTTCACATTTTCAAGACTTAAAATGCAGGAATGTGCACATTTTCCATGTTAATGGTTTTACAATGACTCGACATGCCAAACATGAGTGTGCGAGACAGCTGCCTTTACATCCCCAGATAAAGAACACCACACTCTCAAAGGCAGTGCCTTCCTCTGGTACGGCATGCTCAAGTTTTTCTTAAAAAAAAAAAAAAATCCACCCAGACTATACAGGTAACTTGGTGGCAAACAGAGATACAAACGGATCCTTCCACCCTGTGAAAGGCCGGTCATTATTTTGACCACTGCAGCAATCATCTATCCAGGATAGAAAAGGAGCCGAGTCTCTCCGTCCGCAACGCTCTATTCCAAAGCGTTTATGTTGCTGCACAATAATACAAATGGTTCTGCTGGAAAGGGAATAATCCATTTATTTGGTGAGAAAGCTAATAATAATTATCAATTCACTTGGATCAAAAATTCGTTCCTTTCATCACACTTACTTGCCTGCTTTAAAAGCACATGTTTATGGGTTTGAGGAAGAAAAAGCAGGACCTGGAGCCAAAATGTCATGGGCAACCCAAATGCAGTGGTTCCAATGGCAACATTTATGATACTACCACGGCAGGAACCCTTTTAAGACAGCACGTGAGGAGCGCACACAAAAGGAAATATCGTAATATTTATCCTGCTTTAAATATTGTCGGATGCTGAATTAACACCAGGTGGGGTTGACTCAGCCTGTCGTCCATCCGACGTCGGCAAAATGAGCACCAGTGAACTGGTAATTGGGGCACTGCATCAGTGGCATAGCTGCGTCCCGAACCAATGATGCAACAAGCACCCTCAAGGCTGCACATTAGAGTACGTGTGTGTGTGTGTGTGTGTGTGTGCATCCTCATTGACACTTGTAGATAAATATGCAATGTGTTTGTCAAGAACAACACGCCGTTTTTTGATTAAATCCCTCAGCAAAGTGATGGCTAAAAAGGGTCTAAATGGGCAAAAGGTTTGTCAAAGAGGAATAGTCCAAAGGCCTGCTCTTATTTTGGACCTTTTGCATCCACTATCCACATTGTATGTGTAGAGCCGGATTAACTCCCTCCAGCAGGAAATGTTACAATAATGTGTCAACTCTGCAGTTCATGGATTCGGAACATGCGGTGAGATTAATGTAGGCCTTAACAATGAGACCGGTTTAGCACTTTACTCCAGATATGGTAGTTATTGAGAGCAGTACTTCTTTCCAGACAGCATATGGCCAATATGTGTTTCAAGGACGTTAAGGTATGAACTGGGATAACCACACATGAAAAAGCTTTGTTTTTGCATTCCAGTGTGATGTCGTGCAGCCTGTTGTCTTGACTGTCATGGTTGACGATTCGTTTTCCAAAATGAGAATGTGCCGCCTTTGTATGTTCTGCAGGGTAATAAGACCAGTCTCTTAATCAAACACTTATACTATTTGGTTTTTGCTCGCAGTGCCAAAAATAATATTCTTAGAAAGAAAATATTTTCTTAAAAAATATACTGTACAGAGTGGCCACAAAGTCCCGGTGCACGCAGCAATTCGAATTTAGCGAGAATTTTTCTGTATGCTTCCCTCCATTCTCCGCACAAATTTGAATTTTTCTCCATGTTCTTCTGCACATCTTCCATGTGGAGGGTTGGAGGTCAAAAAAGCAGCCCCTGACAGCTGTTTTGAGGTCTTCAACTGGTGTTAGGTGCAGATGAGAAATTTCCTCTTTCACAATGCCCCAAAGCGATTTGTCACATGTTGTTTAGTCTGGACTTCGAGGAGGCCACCTTATCTCAAATCCACGTCCAATCCATCATCCACTGAATTCATTTTCGAGATATTCTCCAACTGCGAGAGCTTAATGTGCTGGTGCACCATCTTGTTGCAGGACATCTGAAGATAGCTGATTCTTAGCAGGATAACTGAAGACAGCAGGATAGCTGATTCTTGACAGTTGAAGACCTCAAAACAGCTGATCAAGGGGCTGCTTTTTTGACCTCCAACCCTCAACTGGAAGTGTCCAGAGAGAACATGGAGAAAAATTCATGTGCGGAGAAATGAAGGGAAGTATGATAGATAAATCTAACTAATATTAACTGCGTGCATAGGGAATTTGTGGCTGTTGTTGTGTTGTGTGTGTGTGTGTGTGTGTGTGTGTGTGGTGTGTGTGTGTTTGTGTGTGTCTGTGACCGCTGTTTCTCGACCAACCACAATTAATCTGACAAGTGATTCCCAAATTATGGCCATTTATTTACCAAAGCAATGACAGGACACGTACTGCGCGGCCATTTATTTACCAACAACAATGAAGGACACGTTGCTGCGTAGGCGTGGCCGATGGGGAAAGGGCACTTAGTTACCGTGGCGTAGGAGTCAATGGTCATGGCGGCGAATGTCATGGCAGACAAAACAGGGAGTAAACTTGACTTAAATTTGGATTTTAATTAACTCTGTGTGTAGTGTATCACAGCAGTTGTTACTTCAATGCAAGCGATAATTCGGAATGCATGTGAACATTCCGTACGGGCACGACCACTTCCGGATAGTGATGACTTACTGTATTCTAATATTTCTCGATTTCTTATGCGCATTTATAGATAAACACAATGCCCAATCCAGTCGTCGTTTACGAGAGCGAGAGGAACGGCGCGTGCTGTGTAGTTGTTGAAAGTTTTTTTTTTTGGTTTGCACGTACGGCCACGCCGGGAGGGCGAGAACGCTGTGTGGTTGTTGTTTCTGGCACACGGTTTGAAAGTTTTTTTTTTTTTTGCGCGTACAGCCAGCACGTGCGACCACGTACTATGTATATATAAATGTATGTATGTGTGTGTGATATAATATTATATAATAAATGTATGAATGTATATATATATATATAAATGTATATATGTAATATATATAGAAATGTATGTATGTATATATATAAATGTATGCATATATATATAAAATGTTATATATATACAATATATATATATATATAGTAATGTATGTGAATTGTATGTATATATATATATATATATATGTATATATACATATTAATGTACGTGAATGTATATATGTGTATGTATGTACGTATGTTTGTATGTATATATATATATATATATATAAATTATATATATATATGTACGTATGTGTGTATGATATATATATATATATATATATATGTACGTATGTGTGTATGTATATATATATATATATATATGTACGTATGTGGTATGTTATAATATATATATATATATATTATATATATATAATATATATGACTGGTCAAAAGTTTAGAACACCCCCATTTTCCCGGTTTTTACTGAATCTAAGCAGTTCAAGTCCAGTGAATAACCTGAATAGTCCAAAGCTAAGCGGTAAACTGCCAGAGGTTAAAAAAAAAAGGTTTAGGTTACCAAAAACTGAAAAATAATGTAAATTTCAGAGTTGTTAAAAAGGCCCTTTTCAGGAGCAAGTAATGGCTTAGCAACTGCAGCTATTCTGCAGCAATGGAAGTAAATTAAGCCTTGAAAAATGATGCAAAAAATTCCTACAGGTGTCCCAACTTTTGTTGATTAGTTACAAACCCTCTGCTGATAAAAGCAGTGTTGGAACAGACTGTGTTGTACACCCTCTGAAGCATGATTTGGACAATATTGCACTGCAGGAAGTAGATTTTGCTATCATATGTGAGAAAAAGACAATTAACAAAGGAAGACAGACAAACCATTATAACCCTAAAAGTGTAGGTCTTTCCTTTGCAGAAATTGTAAAGAAGCCAAGGTGTCAGTGAGTACAGTTTCCAACACCATCAAAAGGCACTTGGAAACTGGAGGAAACTCTGATAGGAAGAGGTCTGGCAGACTCAAGCCACAACACAATCAGAAGACAAGTTTCGGAGAGTCAACAACTTGCATGATCTGTGGCTCACAAGACAGCAGCTTCAAGCACAGCTTAAACACTGGTCGAAGTAAGGAAGTCTCAGTTTCAACTGTGAAGAGAAGTCTTCGAGCTGCAGGTTGACAGGTCGAGTGGCAGTAAGAAAGCCATTGCTGAGATGGCAAAATAAGAAAAAGAGGCTTGCCTGGGCGATGAAGCACCACCAGTGGACGAGAAAACTGGAAGAAGGTCTTATGGACCGATGAATGAAAATTGAAATCTTCGGTTCATCATGCAGGGTTTTTGTACGCCGTCGAGTTGGCGAAAGGATGGTTCCTCAGTGTGTGACACCAACTGTCAAACATGGAGGAGGAAGCGTAATGATCTGGGGCTCTTTTGCTGGATTCAGAGTCGGCGATTTGCACAGAGTGACTGGCACACTGAATCAAAAGGGCTACCACAGCATTTTGTCGCGCACTGCAATACCCTCTGGTCTATGCCTATTTGGTCAGGAGTTCATCCTACAGCAAGATAACGACCCAAAACATACCCCCAGGCTATGTCAGAACTACCTTAGAAGAAAAGAACAAGACGGTAGGCTTCAAATCATGGAATGGCAGTACAGTCTCCAGATTTAAACCCCATCGAGCTGGTTTGGATGAACTGGACAGAAGGTGAAAGCAAAGCAACCGACAAGTGCAACACATTTGTGGGAACTTCTGCAACAGTGTTGGGAAGAACTTTCGAACAATATTTGATTTCCATTTTGGAAAGAATGCCACGAGTATGTTCGGCTGTTATATCAGCAAAAGGTGGCTACTTTGATGAGTCAAAAATTTAGATTAATTTTTTTTTAACAAAACGATTCCATGATTTCTTTTTTATCTGCAATTGTTTATTTGTTCTATGCTTTAATTTCAGAGTACATTGAAATATTAAACTGCTTAAATTTCAGTAAAAACTGGAAAAATGGGGTGTTCTAAAACTTTAGACGGTAGTGTATATAAATGTATGTATGTCTATATAAGTATGGATGTATATATATATATATGTATGTATTATGTATACGTAAATATATAAATGTATATTGTACATATATATATATATATCTTCTTCTTCTTCTTTCGGCTGCTCCCATTAGGGGTCCCACAGCGGATCATCCGTATGGTCCGCATAGTGATTTGGCACATGTTTTACGCCGGATGCCCTCCTGACGCAACCCTGGTCGCCTCTTACGACACAGGATATGGTACACCTATTTTTACCGGGGTATACCCGGCCCAGTATACTGGTACTCAATTCGCCGACCTCGGAAGGATGACAGGCTGAGTCAACCTCCTGGTGTATTAATTCAGTGGCCCAACGGGCTTGAACTCAGGACCTTTTGGATCTCAAGCCGCTGCCCTAACCACTCGCGCAACAAGGCATAGCATATATATATAATATATATATATATTATATATATATATATATATATATATATGTATATATGTGTATGTTATATATATATATATATAAATATAAATGTTATATGTGTATTATATATTATTAAATTATTTGTATATATGTATATATGTGTTGTATATATATATATATTATATGTGTATATATATATATTGTGTATATATATATTATTGTATATATATAAATTATTATTTAAATGTATATATATAAATATAAATGTATATTATATAAATATATTATATATATTGTATAATATATAATATATATATATATATATATATGGAAATGTGATGAATAATGTATATATGTGCAAATGTGTGTGTTTATATGTTTTATATATATATGTATATACAGGGGGTTGCAAAAAAGTAGTATAATGAAAAACAAACGTGCGCACAAAACGTATTTTATTGATTATACAAGCATATCAATAATAAACATGTTAATCCCTCAAATGTTTTTGATTTAATGAATAGATGAATTCTAGTATTTTTAATCGTAGCACTACTATTATATAACTGGTATGGTATAATCCTTACTGTATACCTATTTTGCAGCCCCCGTTATACAGGGTGCCCCAAAAATGTATATATAAATATTGCGTTGTTTATTGACTTAGAAACAAGATAAATGGTTAAATGTATAATGTATAAATGCATGTTATAAATGTTCAAACTACGCCATGCATTTACACACAGCAACGCGACCAATGGATTCAACAGCGTTACGAATAATTTCATTTTGGAAGACTATTGTCTTCAATTTCCTCTTTCAGCTCATCGACTGTTGCTGGTTTTGAGCCGTAAACATTATCTTTGAGATATCCCATAAAAAGAAGTCCATTGGAGTGAGGTCTGGGGAACGCGCCGGGAATTCAACACTACCTCTTCGCCCAATCCATCTGTTCGGAAAAGTTGCTTCGAGATAGGCCCTTACATCACGGTGGTAGTGGAGAGGTGCTCCATCTTGCTAAAGTAAATTGTTATTTATATATCTTTGACCTGACGGATTCCTGCAGCAAGTTTAAGTAAACATCCCCGTGACAGTTTGGTCAAAAAAGAATCCTAGGATGCCCAATGCTGATATCCCACACCACACAGTAACCCCTGGTAAGTTGACATGATGTTCCATAGTAACATGCGGATTTTCAGGAGCCCAGTATGTGCAATTGGGTCGGTTAATTGAGCCATTTAACTTGAAGCTGGCCTCATCGCTCCAAACAATTTTGGATGGAAATGCTGCATCTTCTTCGCATTTGCCCAGGTACCACTCACAAATTCAGCTCTCCGGTCAGGATCGTCTTCATTTAGAGCTGGATTAATTTGGAATGTAACTTTTCCAATTAATTCACTTCAAATGCGATGGGCGCTTTGATTTTGGGATTCCTGTCTCACACGCATTTGTCGTACAGATTTCCGTGGGGATCGGTGGAGGGTTCTTCAGCAATTGATTTTCCTTTGCGGGGGTGGTTGATGACCGTGGTCTTCTGAACGCTCCTTATGAATGTCATGCACAGTTCCATCTGTTTCAAACTTATTCTCGATGCGAGCAGTGGTGCGTCGCGTTGGTGGAACTTTGTGAAAATGTCTTCTAAATGTCTTTGCACTTCCATGATGTTTTCATGCTTCCAGTAGACCTTTATGATAAATTTTCTTTCTTTCAAAACCTAGTCGTACTTCTGCCATTATTAGGGTCATTTTGATCTGAAAATAAATGAAAAATTCAATGAGTTATGAGGAGCTAAAATGTGAGTACATTTTTGGGACACCCTGTATATATATATATATATATATATATATATATTAATATAATATATAAATGTATATATATATATAAAAATGTATGTAATTATTATATATATATAAATGTATGTGATTAATATATATATTAATAGATGTATGTTATGTATGTATATATATATATATATATATATATATATAAATGTATGTATGTATATATATATGTATAAATGTAAGTATGAATGTATGTATGTTTGTATGTATGTATATATATATATATATATGATAATATATATATATATTGTTGCGAATTCGCGCCCGCCGGCGTGCGAACGGCCGCGTCACTCGAATCGCGCCCGCTCGCCCACCGGACGGACAATTCAGTCGTGACCCTCTCGGAACAACGCCGGGAGCTAGTCACGGGTGGGGTTTAACCCCACCACGACCGTGCCAATTGCCCACCCGCGCAGGATAGGGTTGCTCGCCAAATTCGATCTACCTAAGTACCTGCGCGGATGGTCGACCGGGCGATCGTACCACGCCGCAGGCCGACTCCGGACACGAACCGCTTAAGCGTCCGTTTCGTGCTACAGTGATAACCGAGCGGTGTTATCGTCGGCCTCGACGGTTCCGATTAATTACCGGGCGTATTAAGCCCACTACGAACCCTTTACGTGAAGCAGGATGGAGGGTCAATAAAGAAAGGACGAAGCGAAATGGAAAACAGTTCACACAAAGCACATTTATTTCCCGGCACACGGAAAGCACACATATACAGTCAAACAGTCAAAATGCACATATTTCAACCCAAACAAAAGCAACGACGACGCAGAGTTACTACCGACTACGCGCACACACGGCAACACTTATACAGTTCTACTTTACAGACGGCGCCAACACACATTTACTCAAGAGCAAGGAAAGAAGCCACCCTCATAGACAAGGGGCAGACGGGCCTATAGGCCAATATGTGTGCGTGACCTGAAGGAGCGGCCAGGCCGCGAGACCGGGGGGTCCTACCCGCGTCCTCGTGACGCGTTGGGACGAGCCGCAGATGTGGCCGCGTGGCTGTGCCCCGACTCCGTGCTCCTTGCGGCTTCGCTGGCACGACGCTTGGAGTGGGGTGGGAATAGGGCCCCCTTTTTGCACTATCTCAGCACGGGGAAAGGGGGAATTGTTATGCCCTGGGAGGAGAATGGCTGGCTGGCTTGGGTCCCGCGACGAGCGATCCCACACCGCGACGTCGTCGCCGAACGCGTCCTTCTCGGACCCGAGCTCCTTTGCCTCTTCCCGCAACTCTTCTCATCCGACTCCAAAACCCAACTTGACTCAGCAACAAACTCTCTGGACTCCAACACTCCACCCGCCTCCACTCGATTTCTTTTGATTCGCCTTGCGCTCGCCGTTTTATATCCTGCAGGAGCCGCTAATATGCAAATATCCGGATCAGGATGACCTCGGGGCAGAGCCACGCTCGCCAATTGACGAGGGAAAAGTGGGCGTGAACCTCCCCTGATCCTAGAATTTGCATATATGGATTTCACACAGACGCGCCTGGAGGCGGGGCCAAGCCGCCCCGCGTTCCTAATTGGACGGATCAGAAGTGTGGCGTGTAGCGTTTGTGATCCGAATTTTTCTCGGAAAGGGCGCTATTTGCGCTCGCGGCTCGGTGCGTATCGCTGAACGAGCCCTAGACAGCCCGACGCTCAGTGTTCACAGGTGGTGCGGGAATGGCCGTAGAAGGAAAGAGGTAGGGTGTGGAGGGTTTTTGGTGGTGGTTTGATGGTCATGGTGCCATTTGGGATGGCATGATGCGATGATGTGGGAGCGAGTTGTGAAGTAAAGGTCATGGCTGTTGGCGTTGTTGTTGTTGTCTGAGGTTTGAGCGTGGTTGTAGTTGGTGACGATGGCTGGCGTGGTGGTTAAGTGGTTGTTGTGTGATGGCGGTTGGACGTGGTTGGTTCAAAATAAGACAGAACAGAAAAAACGGCTATCTCAAAGCGTCGCAGCCCGAATGAATCACATAAATTCCCTTTAGACAACGGGTTTGGGCTAACTACACATGTACTTAAGAGATATCTCACCTACGGTCCTGAATGGTGGTTGCGAATTTCCACAGCCATAACAATAATAAGCATGCATATATGCATACAGAGACATGACAGAAGTAAATAGACACCATGATTTTAAAAGAATTTATTATTTAACATTTAAGAATATTTGATCCATTTTAATACACACACTTGTATTTGGTGGACTTGCCATTTGCAGATTTCAAGGCTTTTACTCTTTCAGGCATGAAATTAACGAGTTCCAAATTTTCTCTTGTGGGAATTCTGCCCAGGCTCACACAAACACTTTAGCAATTCTGCCCATGATGTTGGTTTCCTGGACTTTTTCCACACAGCTCAATCCAATATGGCCAAGAGTGTTCAATGAGATTCATGTCATGGACTGACTTGGCCATGGAAGTCGCTTGATCCCATTTCTGTTCTGCCATTCTTTGGTATTTCTTGAGGTGGCATGGAGCTCCATCTTCCATGAACAGAGTGTTGTTTTTGATCATCTGACCAGTGGAGAAGATAGGAGAAGTCCATCCTCAAGGATAGAAATGTGTGTCTGGTGTTATGTTGTCAACACTACCACAAGCTCTGACCGACCAGCACTCCAGATTGCTTCCCACACCATCACTGAAATCCCACCGTGTTTGACAGTTGGCTGCAATTGGTTCAAAGAACACTCTTGACTGGGAAGTCCCCAGACCCATACACATCCACTGTCAGAAAATTGAGCAAATTGGACTCATCTGAAAAAAATGACAGTTTGCCAAAACTCCAAGGGTCTAGTGGTCATCTCTCAGCCCACTTCTTTCTCCTTTGTATGTCGGATGGTCTCAGAGAGGTTTCTCCTTGCTGCTCTCCCATGTAGCCCAGTTGATGAAGGTAACGCACGGCAGTTCTTGAGCTAACTCGACCTCTCTTGCAACATCTGCTGCCTTGCAAAGGGAGTTTCTCAATGGACCGTTTGACAGCTCGAAGACACCTTTCTGAGGGCCCATATCGACCAGAATGGAAGCTGTGGATTCCTTGCCTTCGCTGGGAATTGCACAATCACCTGATTGACCATAGAAAGTGGAATGCCAAGGTTCTGAGATATCTGACGCTGGCTGACTCCACCTTCCAAATGGCTAACATTCGTCCTCTTTGAAAGTCGCAAAGGTCGTGTGTGCTTCCTGGGATCGAGGATAGTTCATTGTCATACAAGACTCAGAACTCATTTCTGCAAAAGAAATTGTCGAATATTAGTACAAATCACTGAGTAAGTGCATTCTCTAATAATCTAGATATACTAGATGCATACGACATCATATGGATCATACGAGCTTACAGTTCCGGTAGTATAACGCAAACGTTGACAACATCAGAACGCTCGACATCATTCGCTCCGCACTACACTCTGCAATCACCAATCTCCTCCACTCCGTCGTCGCCTCGGGCAGCAGTCCGGTAATTAGCTCACTCGTACTAAAGTCACTTTACTGATCACATCGCTCTCCGTCGCCCACTCTACCTGTAGATCTTCTCATTGCCTCTTCTATCTCATACTCTCTCTCAGCTTCTATGACTCTATCTGATCCTCGCACATGAATTCATCTGCGACTCCTAGTTCCTCGCATATCTCTGACTCTCGTCGCTACTCTCCTTCCGGCTAGCCGCTCTAACTCTGCGCAATTCAACAGAGCTACAGCAGCCAAGTCCCTGCCATTGCTCCGTTTATGATCGTCAGAGATCTCTGCTCATCCGAGCCAACATATACGTCGATCGCGTGCTCTGCACATCACCACTCTCTCCTATGCGCATCTAGACTCTATCGCACTATCTCGCATACTCATCTCGATACCAGATCATCTATCGCCCAAATTATTAATCATTGTTTCATATCCTGAATGTGCTGTAAGCTGCTTATCTGTGTGTGTACGTAGAATCCCAAAACCATTGATCTCGCCATATCATATTTAAGTTAGTTTAATCTCATCTTCCTCTCCTTCGTTCTCTGCTCTCTTCTCTCTCTCTCCTCTTCTCTCTCTTCTGATTCTCCTTCTCGTCTCTCCTGACCTCTGTTCTACTGCACAGGCTACATTCTTTAAAGTCTACACTCTCAAAACTTCGGTCATGTAACTAGGAAATACAGACTTTTGTGGCGTGCTGGCGGCTCCATGCCACCTTCGTCCTCACTGATTAATGCTCTGACTATAGCACGAGCAGCACGTAACCGATCAGTCGCAGCGACTATGCCTGGCCAAGTCTTCACGCTCGAAGGCTGGTGATGGTGATAATTGTATGTGCACGCGGATGGTCTATGGCGCGCACTGTTGTATTCTCCAGCGTGATCGTCGCTATCACAGCCTATCAATCGCTCCGCAACTATCCTCTGCTTGGCAGGATACCAGTCTGATACCGTGCGTCATCCTACTTGAAGGTGTGGTTGGGGCGGGGGGTGTAGGACACAGAGGGTGTAAATTCTCAATGTAAGCATGTGCCTTGTTGCACCAGTTGTGGTGCAGAGGATATTTACAATTTCCTTTTTACCTGCGCAACGCTGAGGTTAAAACACTCTTTGCACTGGTAAATTGTCCCCTTCCATTCCCCCCCCTCCCCCAACGCACAAAGAGTGGCATTTCAAAGCCTGTCATTGTGGATGAGACATTTCTTGCTGAGAAGGGAAATCAGGATGAATGGATGGATGAAAAAGGGGGAGGGGAGTGGGACTCTGCCTGGTGTTGGGTTAATGGTTTGGGTGGTGGACTTGGGATCATCAGGTCCTGAGTTCAAATCCTGCTGGGCCATTGAATTAATACCAGGTGGGGTTGACTCAGCATGTCATCCTTCCTAGGAAATGAGTAGCAGCTTGCTGGGATGATTGAGCCATGTCAAGTATCCTTGTCGGAGTGGTGACTCATCCAGGATTGTGCCCAATAGCCCAGGAGACTGCTTCGGCACACCGATGCTCTGTTCAGAGTATGGTCTCAATGGATGATGGATGGATGGATGGAGTCGAACATGAGGACAGGGAGGGGGGTGGGGGGAGGGTTAAAGCACTTGATGCACGGGTAAATTTGGCAAACAGGATGACTAATTGGTTTGTCAGCTGAGCGACGTGAAGGCTCTGTTTGCAAGATAAAAGAAATTTTTCTTGAAACAATAAAACCATAAGGAAATATTGTTGCGGGGCTGGGACGTCGCCGCCGGTCTTACCGCTGGATGGAGCCGCAGTCGGCTCGACCGATCGCCCGGAATTCAGATCATCGCCCCGGTAAGTCCGGAGTCAACGGGTCCTTATCGGACCGAAATTCGCCAATGGATAGACCACGTGGGGTAGGGTCGATTGCCAATTTCAATTTACCTAAATACCCACGTGGTCCACTACCGGGGAATTTCACCCTCGACGGAACTCGTACGGAAACGAGCTGCTTATCGCGCTCGTTCCGTGTGCGATTCCGAGCGGTTTAATCGCCGAGAACCGCCGGACCCGATTATCCTGTGAACGGCAAAATGCCAGCTATCCCTCACACGCACATGCTCAGTCAATGCAAGAATAGACACGAACGAGCTGAAAACATTGAACAATCGGGGTATTATTCACAATAGGGAAAGGGGAAACACAGAGCAGAATTAAACGACTATAAAAGCAATGCAGTCAATGTACAGGCAAAAAGCACTTAACCATTCTACTTAAAGACGGGCCCACAGGACGCACACACAAAGACCAGGATGACATGACTTCCGCCTGCGTGCGGTCTTCGACGAGACGAGCGAACCAGGACGAGACCAGCCCAGCGTCGTCGAACTGCGACCCGTGCCTGAGATGACCAGCGAGCGTCCAGATGCGACCCGCGCTCGAGCTGACCAGCGAGCGTCGGGATCCGATGAGCGCAGACGCCGGCGACAGGATCAGACCAATCTCTCTTCCTCGTCCAAAAGATCATCAACCTTCCTTTTCTCGTAGGGAGGGGCCTCTTCTCCTGACCACTCGCCTCTTGATTGGCCGGAACCATCGCACGATTCCCTGGCCACCCTCCATTGGACAGACGCATGGTAGGCGGGGCAACTCCCACCCTCCTGGGCGGAGTCCCGAGCGGAGGCGTTTGTGGCTCCGCCCACCTCCTCACCTCTGACCACGTGCTTAATGGCGATCGGGTTGAGTCGGAAACAGGGAGGGTGAGACACCCGCTCCTTGCCGATTGGCTAAGGAGGGACGCCATGCCTACGCTAGACTCAGCCCACGTGTGCGCCTGCTGGCGAGCGCGCGAAGAATGCCGCGAGCGTCATGGCGTCAGGATGGAAGTGAAGATGGCGTTGTTATCGTTGGTGTTGTTGTCGTTGGTGTTGTTAAATAAAAGAAAACCTGACTATTAAAATAACCACAGCGCATTTACATTTATTCACCCATTAGACTAGGGGATGGATTCTAACTAGAAAACACATACTTATTGAAATAACTAAGCTGTAGGAACCTGAATGTCTGTGTGCTCATGGCTTCCAGATTCGCAACAATATTTCTAGCCGTGAGAAACATTTCCTAATACTTTTCTTCTTCCAAGAAAACCTTTTTTTTGTTTTAAGAAAACATTTTCTTACTTAGAAAATTATTTTTGGCAGCAAGAACACTGACATTATAGAAGACCTTTTACAATTGTCAAGGTTTACCAACACAATACTGGCAATGAATATTCATTGGTGCTGCAAGTACAAATGCATGCTGGTTATTTTATCTTTCTGTTCCTTACGACCATTTTGTCAAAGAAAGCAGATAACAGACAGCAGTAAATAGTGCCAATCCGTGCTGACTTTTGGGAAGTGGTGCGGCCTGTGGGAGGCTTGCCTGGCGATATCTCCAGCACAAGGCGCTCAACCCCAGACACATCATCCTACCAGGAAAACATCACGGGTGATTGCTGTCACAAATGGGTGTTTGTGGCTCAACATAATAAAAATTAGTTCCTTGAAATACCTGAGCATGTTAAATATGTCGTGGGCACTGGGCAGCCCAAACCAAATATGACGAGTTGTTTGGCTAACAGGTAAGAACATTCTGCACTTGTCAACCCCTTATAAGAGTTACAACCATGAGACCATCATTGAAAAACTTTGAGATTTGACAAAAAAAAGAAAATGTAAAACATGATGGCGACCAATCGGCATGCTTCAATCCCTATACTATTGGTTATTGAACCAACAAATCAAAGATAGCCATTTGAAAGAGTTGGGCAAGATCAATTGAATTTGCTCACATCGCTTGGCGTGACAATTGGGTGAAAGCAATGAGTGCTTCCTGCCCATGAGTTCTGGAAAAAATTAAACATAAGACACGTGAATCTCATGTGTAAACCGTGAGAGTTTCCATGTGCATTCAGACTTGAATCGTGAGAACTGACCTGTATGATGATGCTTGGCATGTACTGTCCGAGTTTGCGGATAAGAGTTGAGATTTGAAATGTTTTTATACTATTGAACAGTATTGGGTTGAGAGAGGAGATATTTATTAGTGAGGATAGAGTTGAGTAGCTCAGTACCGCCATCTTCTGGCCGAGTTTTACATTAAATAATTGACCAACATAAAATTGCTTGGTGACTTTAAACTGAATATGTATATATATGTATATATATATGTATATATATGTTATATATTATGTATATATATATATGTATAATATATATATTGTTACGGATCTGGAAACCATTTGCATTCAACATACAGATGTCCCAAAAGTCAGTTATGTCGTTAAGTATGTGTGTAGTCAGATCCCTTTCCTTTTGTCTAGTGGGAGAATCAAAGGCATGCGCTGCGATTTCTTTTTAGTTAGGTTATTAAATCTTGACATCCAACGAACCCTCCAACGACCAACCAACAACCATTCCATTCCCCCATCATGATCCACTACCCACCCGCTGTCTACAAGCACTCTGACTGCCAAGGCAGGGTCTTGCAGCCGTCCCTTGCTGCTTCCACCAACGTTCCTTCCACAAACGTTTGTAACTCTTGCACGACGGCCTGTGCAACATTGATACTGTTACTCGTCAAGTATGAAACCGCGTGGAAGACTGACTGGGGTTTCCCGGCAGGGACCGTTGCAGCGTTGATACTGTTACTTGTCGAGTGTGGGCC
>CM068954.1:137702375-137713874 GCA_035128595.1 Eptatretus atami | reverse complement strand
CACTTGCGACTGGGGACCAAACCAGCGACCAATGTCAGGTGCCACATCGCGGAGCATGCCCTTCCTCCGACGGTCAGGTACACCACCAAACTCTGGCCCCCAGCTTGTCTCTCTCCACGGCTGCGAGGGTCCAATAAAGACTCTGGGTTTCTTTTCATTTTGTGTGTGTGTTTGCGTGTGGCCCGTCTTTAAGTAGAACTGAATAAGTGTTTTTGGATCATTGTAAATACTTCTTGCATATTTGGTTAAGTCTTGCTTTGTGTCTTCATTTACTGTAAATAAAACTTGTTAGAAATGCCCCAGTTCGTTTCCGTCCCTTCTTGCATTGGTCCAGCATGGTTCGGATCTGAGTTTAGCCAGGTTTTTATACCCGATAATTTAATCCGTTCATTCCAGCCAGCACGGCTTTGGCAGTTTCCGCTCAGCTGCACCCGAACCGGAGTTGGTAGTCGGTAGTTGGAACTCTACCGCAGTCGGTAGAGTGACCCGGTTCGAGCAAGACGTGCCGAGGGCGTGGTTTCCCCCGTAGTCAAAATCGCGTAGTTTATTGGGTAAATTGGTCATAGACAAATAGACCCTACGCTACGCGGTTGAAATATTGGCGACCACGGTCGGTTAAACGACCCGCCGGCTCGCGGAGTTATCCGAGCGACGGCCTACAATTCCGGGGAGTTTGGTGGGAGACGACGCAAACCTCCCCCACCTAGTGGTCATTCTCGCCACCAACCCCCGGCCCACAACAATATCTATATTTTCTATATACTGATTTTATATATACATACACCAACGACAAACCAATTAGTCATCCTGTTTGCCAACGGATTATCGGGGATGAAACCCCGCTTATACTCAGACCCGGACCATGCTAGACCAATGTAAGAAGGGACAGAAACGGACTGGGAACATTTATAATAAATTTATTAACAGTAAAATAGTTAACAATATTAAACATTTTATTATTCCCCAAAAAAATTGCAGAAACAAGAAAAAAAAACATTTCAAGAAAAATGTAAAAACATAGAAGGATGAAATCTCAAAAAAAAAGAAAAAACAAACAAGGTAGGAATGACAGCACATTACGATGCCACAATAAAACACCACAATCCTCTTGGATTACCATCACGACATGTTGTCGTGTCCAGGGGGTTAAGACCGACCTGGACAAATAGCCAAACAGTTCTCCCTTGGAGATTATAGCGCGTGGGGGACGGAAGGGAGGCAAAGCACGGACCAGACACGTTCACCAACACAGAGGACAAGGGTTTGCACTCGAACCCACAATGAATAGACAGACCAAAGCAATCTTAACAAATTGAGGTTTAATGAACATAAATCAAGTTTTCATAAGAGGAATAAATCAAAGCGTAATCATGAAAATAAATCAAAGCATGAGGTAATGAAATGTGAGGTAATTTACAGCCTAAATTTGAGGCGCCTCGACATACAGTTACAAACACGGACAAGGGGAGAAGATAAAACAAAAGAAAAATCCCTCTCTTTAGTCTCGCACCCAGCTTCGTCCAGAGATGATCCTTTTTGGACCCGGCATTGTCGAAACCGCGTAGTCACTGCGTGGGAAACCGCACCCGAAAATGGCGCCAAGCCGCTCTCTGGGCGGGAAACTTACGTGAGGTATTCGTGTGGTGGCATTCAACGCTCGGGCTCAGAAACCGCCGTGCAGCTTCTTTTCATGAGCGAATATGCCGACTGTTCCTCTCTTGCATTCATGACGTCATCGGTCATGTGATTTGGCAGCCATATTGTTTAAAAAAAAAAAGCCTTCAAAAATCTTCTTCTCTGAAGTGGCTGAACAGATCGAGGAAAAAGTTGACACATATGACCGCCTGTCTATTAGGAGCAAAAGGTTCACACATACGTCATTGGTCACATTGTTTGGCAGCCATATTGGATTTACCCAAAAACCTTAAAAAAATCTCCAGAACAGCTGGATAAATCGAGGGGAAACTTCACACAAGTGTTCCACAAGCCATGGGTGTGCAAGTGGAACATAGCAAGAATGTGGGGGGGAAGTTTTTTTGACATCACAGGTGCTTGCTTTCGTTATGATGTCATAATTGAATTTGCAGAACGCTACGTCCTAACAGTATAAACATTTTTGAGGGTCATCGAGGGTTTGAATGGTCCACAATTTTTTTGATGACATCATCGGTCACGTGATTCGGCAGCCATTTTGTTTTTGTTTTTTTGAGCCTTCAAAAATCTTCTTCTCTGAAATGGCTGAACAGATCGAGGCGAAACTTTACACATATGACCACCTATCCACGATGAACAAATGAGTCACATATAATGTCATAGGTCACATGGTTTGGCAGTCATTTTGGATTTACCTGAAAACTTGTAAAAATACACCACTCAAAAGAAGTCCTGGCGATGGATTGCAATCCCTGATTGCTCTTTTTCTTGTTCTTCATTGTTATTCTTCTTCTTCATTCTTCTTCATTCTTCTTCATCCATTACAATCCCACAACAAAAGCAAAATGTCAAAAGATGTGATGGTAATCCATAAGAGGATTAATTTTTCTTCTTGTGTGTGTGTGTATATATATGTATATGTATATATATACTGTATATACACACAAATATCACAAAAAGTTGCGGACAGATTATGACAAAACTTGGTGGACTTGTTGGATTGGTGACAATAACAAGCTGATTAGATTTTGGTTAAGGTTCGGATGCAGATCCAGCCTATCAGTGGGATACAAAACGTAAACTGTTCAGCCTGACAGAGGTATGTGTTATACCAAGTGCCGTTCTATGACTGTGTCGCAAACTGCATCCAAAACTGATTATCATATCTCATCAGAAAATTACTGTCTTCCTGATATCCGAAATAAGTTCATGGCATGTGGCATTAAACCATACACATTCTCCAAATCCAGCCATACCACCGCAACACCTTCCTTTCCCTCTTCACTCCCTGCAATCTTTGCCACACCATTGCTGAGGCGTTGGCTTAGCGGTTCGGGTGATGACTTGGGATTCTGGGGTCCTGAGTTTGAGCCTCGTTGTCCGATGAATTAACACCATGGGGTTGACTCAGCCCGTCATCCTTCCGAGGTCAGCGAAATGAGCACCAGTGCACTGGTAATAGGGGCACTGCATCAGCGGCACAGCCACGCCCCTAACCAATGATGCAACCAGCAGCCAAAAGGTTGTACACGAAGAGAACCATTGTTGAGGTGCTCACTGCGTCCTGGTTAACCCGGTACTCTTGACTTCTGAAAATAACGACCCATTAAACTATTCTCTCGAATGAAGACAGAGCCGAACAGCAAAGGTACTCCTCAATGATTTACCATTCACATCTAGAAATGCAATTTCTCGAAACTGTGCAATTGTCAGAGTCTACTTCTCCATATATTCTTTCTGCCTTACTCCACCTGTTCATTTGGCACAAATCCTTACTTCTTCACCGCCTTCAACACTTTCCAAAAATACTGTCCACTGCTTCTACAACTCTTAACACACCTTGTTTGGAGAGCAAGGTTCGGTTCCAGATGCATCAAATACTCCAGATACAGTATGTCGAGACTCTAGAGAGACAGCACTGATCTCATGTCTGACATTGAGGGCCTCCATCCATTGTTGGGTGAGTAGAAGCAGCATGTCTGAGGTGGAGTGACCTGGTCTGAAACCAAATTGGTGATCTGAGATGAGCTGACTTCCAAGCAGATAGAACATGACCAAGGGCAGGGGATAGGGTGAACAGAGTAGAAAGAGGATGTGTGAGCGGAGGTTTTAAAGATAGGTGAGCTGATTCCGTCAGGGCCAGTTGCAGAATCGGTTGAGGATTTCCAGAAACGTCCTCTTCTCAGGTGCAAAGACAGAGTCCAGGAGCAGATGTGTGTGACTGGATCGGGTGAGCACAGAGATGAGGGGTAGGGGACACAAGATTTGGGAGCAAACACGGAATTGAAGTGTTTGGCCTTCTCACGAATGGAGTCGGCTGTGGTGACCTTAGACGTGTGAAGGCTGAAGGGATGGGAGGAGGGGCGAGCTAGCTATCGTGCAGTCTGTGGCTGCTGGTTGCATCATTTTCTGGGTACGTGGCTATGCCACTGATGCAGTGCCCATTATTACCAGTACACTGCTACTCACTTTGCCACCCTCAGAAGGATGACAGGCTGAGTCAACTCCACCTGGTGTTAATTCAACGACTGACAGGGGCTCAAACTCAAGACCATGAGATATCAAGCCAGCCTACTAATTCCTTAAGCCAACACCAGCTTGGGGTGGGGTGGGGGGGGGAATCATCGTCTGTAGACAGACTTCAGAATTTGCAACCAGGGGCTTCAGAAAGGAGACAAGTTTGAAAGTTCAGCCTTGAGGTTGGCGAGAAAATAGGAAACATTAGCAAGAATGTTGGTCAATACAAAGTGCAGAAGGCATCAGGATTGGCCATTGGCAGAAGTCTGGGTCAGAAAGTTCATAGATTGTCAGACCCATCGAGTCACAGAAGTCCTTTTCTGCAGTGCTGTCCTGGTGAAAGAGGTACCACCACTCGGTCAATTGGCATGGTTTTGAGTATTCGTATTTCTCGACCATCCACAAATCACCACAACTATGATGAAATGAGAGTTAATATGGGTGGTTCAAAGTTGGTCCATATTGGCTGAGAGTGAGATGTAAATAGAGTTGTCACTGTGAGGACAAGACAGGACAGCACAAACAAACATGAAGTGGAAGTGAAGGGAAAGTCACAGCCAAAGATACTCCTGGGGGTTTTGAGGAATAAGAGCAGGACACAGACAGTGAGAAATGGAGTTCTTGATGTAAATTGCAACTTCACCACTGGGATGGGCTTCAGACTTGTCTAACTGGAGGAGACAATATCCAAGGAGAGACAATAAGGAGTCGGGGACATCCTGTAGAAGGAAGGATTCTGTTAAGTAAATAATGTACGGTTTATCAGCAACAGCCTGGATTGAGAGATGTCAGCCTCAGGTCAGTGAGGAGGACTCGGATGTTGGAGTCCACACAGTTAGGGGCAGTGGAGAAGGTGCTATTGGCAAGGTGCAGGAACATAGGGGGGGGAGACAAGAGGGACATAGAGTGGAGGCAATGGGGAAGCTGTGAGGAAGTGGGGTGAGGCGGAAGCTGGGAAGGGGTGAGGTGTAATATGGGAGGTGCGGGGCGGGGTGAGGAGGAATATATGAAGGTGTGGGGCGAGGGAAAAGCTGGGAATAGTGGGGCGGGACAGATGGGAGAGGGCAAAGTGAAGGGGAAGGTGGGTGGGGTCTCTCTCGCTCCCTCCCATACCAAGCCATTCTTCTTTCCCTCCTGAAATATAACCAACCTGTTTTTCTACCTTGCTGTTTCTCCCAGTTGTCTTTCACGCCCCGTTTTTCCAAGGCACTGCTTTGATTTACCTCCTTTTCGCACAACTTATGCCGACAAGCCACAACCCATCAGACTGTGGTGAATCTTCAACCCTGTTGTTGACTCACACTCCTGTCCACACCCACATTTCTCAAGAATCTGATCTACTCTCCACACACACCACCACACCGTCACACTACATCTGCCTGCAACCACTCCCACAACCTTTACGGCGTTGATGCAGAGATGTCAACAAGTCACCTGAGCCAAGTCTCAAGTGAGTCTCAAGTCTATGAGGGCAAGTCTCAAGTCAAAGTGTCACGTCAAAATGTCATTATCATAAACCTTGATCACGTGTAACTGCAGTGGCGTGGTGGTAAAAGACTTATGTGGGTACACTATGCAAATGTTAGTTGAGGCTGGGAAGCAGCCAAACTTAAAGGCTGAGCCTTTAAGGTGTGCCTGCAGGTCGCAAGGCCCAAGGTGCGCGGAGTAAGGGTAGGGTGCAGAAGGGGGAAGGCCCCCCCTCTCTTTGTACCTCTTCCATTCAGTCTAAAGTTGCATGGTCTTGGCTCCACATGGGTTGCAGCATGGCATCTCAGTTGTGTGGGATCTTTGAGCTGTTTCTGCAGGATCGGTTGGCCGTCGACGTGCCGTGGCCCAGTTTGTGTTGCACTGACTGGGGTTATACCACAACTACAGCTACAACCAAAAGAGATTTTCAGATTTCACTCCAGATTTCGAGTTATTTAGTTCACGTGATCCAATCCTACAAACTCAAATAATTATATTTCGATGACATACTTTAAATTAGTCCGTCAGAGTAGATCGTGGAAAATTGCAACATATAATGCATGAAATCGCTCCATGCTCCTAATTTTAAAAGGATAGCATATACGAAAGCGATGTATACAGCGATTCGAAGGTATGCCTGTTCCAACTCAAGGCATTGTTGATCAGGCCAAACAAAATGGCGAATTAAGACCCCAGCGAGGGAGAGCGAGGTGACCGAGGATGCATCTTGATAAATAATATAATTAAATAAGGACGTTAATTATCTTCAAAAGGGGTGTTTTCATTAACCCAAACATCCAGTTTTCATTTATGCACCACCTTGGAGTTCCCTTCATGTGCATGCAAAGTTTCAGGCTGCCAGGTGTCATGGTTTTGGAGTTACGGAGGAGACTAGGCTCCGTCGTTGATGTTGATTTTTTCCTATATAGATATACCGGTGGGCTCGTACCGGTATATTACGGTACATCGGTATTGCAAAAAAAAGAAGAAAAGTTTTTTTTTAGGCAGGTTCCAAAAGTACGTAATGGTCCAGTGGTCCATTATGTATTCATATATGACGTACACATTAATGACAGATGGTAATTTTTCAAATTATTCCCACATGGGGCTTTTTTTCCCCCATGATGATGTAGATTGTGGAAACTTCCTTTTTTTACTTCCATCTTGAACTTGTATTAAAAATTATTGTTTTAAAGCGAGACCAGTATTGGTAATTGGCACAGGCCATTGTTATCACGGATCACTGTACAGAGACATGACAGAAGTAAATAGACACATTAAATTTCTTCATTTCATCTGTTGAAAGCAAGTTTTACTCAGTGATTTGTACTAATATTCAATTATTTATTTGCAGAAACGAGTTCCTGGGTCTTGTACGCCAATTAACTATGCCCCGAACCCAGTACAGGGAGCACACACGACCTTTGTAACTTTCAAAGATGATGAATTCTTGGCCAATCAGAAGGTGGAGTCAGCCAGCATCAGATATCTCAGGACTCAGAACCTTGGCATTCCACTTTCTACGGTCAGTGATTTTGCAATTCACCAGTGAAGGCAAGGAATCCACAGCTTCTCGTTCTGGTCGATCTGGGCCCTCAGAAAGGTGTCTTCGAGCTGTCAAACGGGCCATTGAGAAAAACTCCCCTTTTGCAAGGCAGCAGATGTTGCAGAGCAGGTCCAAGTTAGTTCAAGAACTGCCGTGCGGTACCTTCATCAACTGGGCTACTATGGGAGAGGAGCAAGGAGAAAACCTGTTCTTCGACCAGCCGACATACAAAGGAGAAAGAAGTGGGCTGACGAGATGGCCAACAGACCCTTGGAGTTTTGGCAAACTGTCATTTTTTTCAGATAAGTCCCAATTTGCTCAATTTTCTGACAGTAGACGTGGATGGGTCTGGAGACTTCCAGTCAAGAGTTCTCTTTGAACCGATTGCAGCCAACTGTCAAACATGGTGGTTTTTCAGTGATGGTGTGGGGAGCAATCTGGAGCGCTGGTCGGTCAGAGCTTGTGGAGGTGTGTTGGCAACATCAACACCAAGACACACATTTCTATCCTTAAGGATGGACTTCTCCCTGTCTTCTCCACTGCTCAGATGGTCAAAAACAACACTGTTCATGGAAGATGGAGTTCCATGCCACACTGCAAAGAAATACCAAAGAATGGCAGGACAGAACTTCTCCACTGCTCAGATGGTCAAAAACAACACTGTTCATGGAAGATGGAGTTCCATGCCACACTACAAAAATACCAAAGAATGGCAGACAGAAATGGGATCAAGTAACTTCCATGGCCAAGTCAGTCTCCTGACATGAATCCCATTGTTGGCCACATTGGATTGAGCCGTGTGGAAAAAGTCCAGGAAACCAACATCATGGGAAGAATTGCTAAACCGTTTGTGCGAAGCCTGGGCAGAAATCCCACAAGAGAAAATTTCAGAACTCATTAATTCTCTGCCTGAAAGAGTAAAAGCATTGAAATCTGCAAATGGCAAAGTCTACCATATACTAGTGTGTGTTAAAATGGATCAAATGTTCTTCAAATGTTAAAAATATATATATTTAAATCATGGTGTCTATTTGCTTCTGTCATGTCTCTGTGCCAGTATGACTATCGCGGATCGCTGTACACATTCATACGGTTCAAACCGTTTCATATTGGTTCACACCAGTTTGAACTGGATCACACAGGTTTGAACCAGTACGAACAAGTACGAACTGGTGTGAACCGATTCACACTGGTACGGACCGGAATGAAATGGTTTGAACCGGTACAAACCCGTATGAACTGGTTCAAACCCATATGAGCCGGGTTGAACCGGTATGAACCCGTATACCATATGGTGTGTGTGTGTGTGTGTGTGTGTGTGTGTTTGTTGCTGTTGGTTTGTCATCTCCATATGCAGGTTTCAGAAGTGGAACGGAGCCTCCCTGGTCTCCAAGTATTCTCCTTCGTGTGTGTATGTGTGCATATTGCATGTATGTGTGTATGTTTGTGTACATGTGTGTACACTACCGGTCAAAAGTTTTGAACACCTCCATTTTTCCAGTTTCTACTGAAATTTAAGCAGTTTAATGTTTCAATGTACTCTGAAATTAAAGCATAGAACAATAAACAATTGCAGGTAAAAAAAGGAAATCATGGAATCGTTTTGTTGAACAAAATTTAATCTAAATTTTTGACTCATAAAAGTAGCCACCTTTGCAGATATAGCAGCCGAACATACTCGTGGCATTCTTTCTACAATGGAAATCAAATATTGTTCGAAAAGTTCTTCCCAACACTGTTGCAGAAGTTCCCACAAATGTGTTGCACTTGTCGGTTGCTTTGCTTTCACCCATCTGTCCAGTTCATCCCAAACCAGCTCGATGGGGTTTAAGTCTGGAGACTGTGCTGGCCATTCCATGATTTGAAGCCGACTGTCTTGTTCTTTTCTTCTAAGGTAGTTCTGACAAGCCTGGAGGTATGTTTTGGGTCGTTATCTTGCTGTAGGATGAACCCTGACCAACTAGGCGTAGACCAGAGGGTATTGCAGGGCACTGAAAAATGCTGTGGTAGCCTTTTTGGTTCAGGGTGCCAGTCACCTGTGCAAGTTGCCAACTCTGGATCCAGCAAAAGAGCCCCAGATCATCACGCTTCCTCCCCATGTTTGACAGTTGGTGTCACACACTGAGGAACCATCCTTTCGCCTACTCGACGGTGTACAAAAACCCTGCGTGATGAACCGAAGATTTCAAATTTTGATTCATTGGTCCATAAGACCTTCTTCCAGTTTTCAGTAGTCCACTGGCGGTGCTTCATGGCCCAGACAAGCCTCTTTTTCTTATTTTGCCATCTTAGCAATGGCTTTCTTACTGCCACTCGACCTGTCAAACCTGCAGCTCGAAGTCTTCTCTTCACAGTTGAAACTGAGACTTCCTAACTTCGACCAGTGTTAAGCTGTGCTTGAAGCTGCTGTCCTGTGAGCCGCCAATCACGCAAGCTGTTGACTCTCAGAAACTGTCTTCTGATTGTGTTGTGGCTTTGGGTCTGCCAGACCTCTTCCTGTCGGAGTTCCTCCAGTTTCCAAGTGCCTTTTGATGGTGTAGGAAACTGGACTCATTGACACCTTGGCTTCTTTGCAATTTCTCCAAAGGAAAGACCCACACTTCTAAGGGTTATAATGGTCTGTCTGTCTTCCTTTGTTAATTGTCTTTTTCTCACCATTATGATAGCAATATACGACTTCCTGCAGTGCAATATTGTCCAAATAATGCTTCAGAGGGTGTAGCAACACAGTCCGTTCCAACACTGCTTTTATACAGACAGAGTTTGTAACTAATCAACAAAAGTTTGGACACCTGTAGGAATTGTTTGCTTCAACTTTCAAGGCTTAATTTATGTCCATTGCTGCAGAACAGCTGCAGTTGCTAACCCATTACTTGTTCCCTGAAAAGGGCCTCTTTCAACAACTCTTAAATTTACAATATTTTAAAGTTTTTGGTAACAAACTTTTTTTTTTTAACCTCTGGCAGTTTACCACTTAGCTTTGGACTATTCAGGTTATTCACTGGACTTGAACTGCTTAAATTTCAGTAAAAACTGGGAAAATGGGGGTGTTCTAAAACTTTTGATCGGTAGTGTATATGTTTGCATATGTGCATGCAAGTTGCTCTTGATGGCTGCTATCTCCACACATGCGTGGGTTTGAGGGGATGGAATGGAGACCTTCCAGGACTCATCAGTGAGTGTGTGTGTGAGTGTGTTGCGCTCTCATTAAGCAAAACATATCATTATTTTAACTAACTCCACCTCCTCCCCTCACCTTTCTCTCTTTGTTCCTGTGCCCAACCCTCCTTCACTCCTCACTCTCTCTCTTCTCTCTGTCCCCGCTCGCTCCCTCCCTCCGATAAAAGTGCAACACTTTCCTCCCATACCTGTGTGTGTGTTTCTCTCTCCCCATCCTTGCTCTCTCTGTCTCTTCCCCCTCCCTCTGTCTTCTTACGCTCAACCCCCCTCCCTCGCACCCCTCCCTCTTGCAGTGTTTCGCAACGTGTGCTAGGTGTTCTCTCCCCTTGTTCCCAGCCCCCCTGGTTGGTCACCCTCCTCTCTTCTCCCTATCCCTCCTTACTCTCCCCTCCCTCTCTCTCCCTCCCTCCTCACTCTCTCCCCTGCCCCCTCTCCCTCCCTCCCCCTTCCCTCTCCCCTTCCCACACACCCCTCTGTCACCCTCCCCTCCCCCTCCCCCTTTTCTCTCCCCCCTTCCCCTCCCTTTTCTTCTCCCCCCTCCCCCTCCCCCTTTTTCTCCCCTCCCCCTTTTATCTCCCCTCTCCCTTTTATCTTCCCCCGATTTCTCTCCCCCCTCCCCTCACCCTCACCTTTTCTCTCCCCTCTCCCCTCACCATTTTCTCTCCCCCTCACCCTTTTCTCTCCCCTCCTCCCTTTCTCTCCTCCTCCCCCTTTTCTCTCCCCCTTTTCTCTCTCCCCTTTCTCTCTCCCCCTTTTCTCTCCCCCTCCCCTCTTTCTCTCCCTCTCCCCTTTTCTCTTCTCTCCCCCTCCCCTTTTCTCTTCTCTCCCTCCTCCCCCTTTTCTTCTCCCCCTTCCCCTTTCTCTTCTCTCCCCCCTAGGCAGATAGTAGCGCTTGTCAAGCCAGCCGTTCGCCTTATCAACAGTTTTTGAATGGAGTGCTTGCTCGAGTGCTTACACAACTCGCGAGCGCTCTACATGAAACGTGGTAAACCGAACACACGTCCAAGCCTCCCTCCATATGCTCGGTACTCGCTTTTTAAAATCCCTGATCCGTGTTCGCTGAAACAAATTGGGTCTAAAAATATAAATTTTATCTTTAAACTTTATGGCCACGTGACCTCAAAAAATCTCTCTCT
>CM068954.1:137681259-137699448 GCA_035128595.1 Eptatretus atami | reverse complement strand
GTCCGGATTTTCGTTTACGCGATAACTCAAGAAGCAAATTGTAGAATTTCATCAAACTTGGTTAAAAGGTAAAGTAAGACGGGGCAATTAAGTGTTTAGATTTTGGGCCAGATGTGATAAAGGTCAAGGTCAAACTCTGAAATTTTACTGTTTATGCCCTAACTCAAATATTGGACAGAATTTCATAACTTGGTACAAAGGTAATTAGACGGGGCAATTAACTGATTAGATTTTTGGGCCAGATATGATAAAGGTCAAGGGTCAAAATGTCAATACTCAAGTGTTTGTGCGGGAGAGAGGAGGCATACCCGTCGTTGGACATGCGCGCAGTCTCTAGTTTTATTTTTTTTTTAATTGGAGGAAGGAACTACGGATGAAGGAAGATGTGATTCGTAGGTTGAGGCAGCAAAAAATAATTAAATGTCGGGAAAAGTGAAAATTGATTGTGTGTGTGAAGATTTACCGGGAATTGCACCAATGTCGAGTTTTTGAGTGATAAAAATTGAAGGAGACGTGACGGAGTGAGACTTGTTTTAATGAATGGAGGAGTTGGAGTGCAGGACAAGAAGGCTACAAGATATCCAGGTGTGATAGGATGGGGTGTAGGTAGCTATGTGGGTAAAAGACAACATTGTGTCCAGAGTAAAGAATGACATTGATGTGGAGGATTGTGTGTGGATAGTTTTGAGATTTGGAAGAATAGTAAGAGCCTGGTATGAGAGTGAGTGAGTGAGTTAATGAAGAATTCAGAAATTCCTGGTGGAACGGGTAAAGAAAAACAAAAACACACACACTTTTTTTTCATATTTATTTAAGAAGTGATCGCAATATGGTGGAGGTGGATGCTTGAAAGAATGGGTAAGTTGATGAGTGCAGGGTCTGCATCGTATAAACGGGAAACTGTGTAGGGTGCACTTTAGGTGTATTCCGATGAGGTGCAGAGGCAGAAAGACCAGGGCAGGTGAGCAGGAAGGTATGCAGTGTAATTAAGGGTAAACAGAGGGCATTGATCAAGTACAAGATAATAGGAGTAGAGTATGACACATCGGTTGAGGAAGAAACTGATTAGTTAAGAAAATAACTTGGCAAGCAAAATGGGGGTATGAAAAGGACATGCCAAGAATATTATACTTAAACATGTACTTGAAGAACATCTTGTTAAGTGGAAAAGGATAAGGAGTGTGGGCCCATTGAGGAATAGCGCAGGATAATTTGTGGATGATGAGGGTGAGATGGCCGGATTATTATCTCTGTCACTGAAGGTGAAGGAGGTTGTGTATTCACCTCTGTCTGTCTGTCTGTCTGTCTGTCTGTCTGTGTGTTTGTGTGTAGGATATGTCAAAAAGTTGTGGACAGATCACGATGTGAAGTTTGATGGGCAGGTTGGGTGTGTGATGAGGACAAACTGATTAGATTTTGGTAAAGATCCGGATCTGAATCTGGATCCGACGACTAGAATTTTTAAAAAGTGATTCTTCACCATTGGGAGTTTAGGGATAAACGAATACATAGCACAATATTTCAAAAAGTTGTGAATGGGTTTGGATGAAACTTGGTGGATAGGTTAGGTGTGTGACCACGACAAATTGATTCGATTTTGGTGAAGATCCGAATCCGGATCTGGATACGAGAATTATTTAATTATCAAAGTGATTCTTCACCATTGAGAGATAGGGCCAAAAACGATATGGTACTGTATAGCATGATATTTGAAAAATGTATTGGGCCCGATGTGTTCTCATGGATCAGGCATTACGTGGCGGAAGTATGCGCTCTATGAGTGCTTCTTGTAGTTTATTTATTTGTATGCAGCCTGCAGCTGCTTGGCTGCATCATTTTTTGGGGACACAGCTGCTGATGCAATCCCTCCACTACCAGAAAGCCTGTACTCATTTTGCTGACCTTGGAAGGATGACAGGCTTGATCACCCACCTGGTATTTATTCAATAGAAAAAATACCAGGGGCTTGAACTCAAAGACCCTAAGATCTTAAGCCAGCCACTTTAACCATTAAGCCAACACTAGGCTTTTAGCTACGGTGTGAGGGCTTGTGGTATGGCTGGTGGGGTAGGTGAGGGGAAGCAAAGTGTTTGCTGTGAGTGGATCAGTACCCGGATCATTATTATTCATAACTCGCATGAGCGGTTTGAATAATGAATGAGGTTAAGAGTTGACTTTTCAAATATTCAGATGACACTGAGCTTGGAGGTAAGGTAACAGCAGGGGAAGGGTGATCAGATTCAGGAAAGTTTAGCTACTTTAATTGATGATGCAAAAGATTGGCAGATGCAGTTTAACATAAAGAAATGTAAGTTGCTGGGGATGGGTAAGAGTCGACTGCATGATGCAATGGTCAATGTTGGTGTGGGTGGTCATAGATATCGTGAGGTTAGGGGGGTGATAGACATGACAGTGTCGGACAGTTACAGGTAAAGGAGACTGGTTTCCGATTGTAGTCGTAGAGAGATAAATTATAAATCAGAGGAGGTAGCTTTAATACTGTTACGGCTGTGGATATTCGCAACCACCATTCAGGTCCTGTAGGTGAGGTATTTCTGAAGTACATGTGTAGTTAGCCCCAAACCCGTTGTTTAGAGGGAATTATTGTGATTCATTCGGCTGTGACGCTTTGAGTCAGTCGTTTTTCTTTCTTTATTTTTGAACCAACCACGTCTCAACCACAACCACGCCATCCCCACCACAGCGCCGACCGCGCTGCGGCCGCGGCCGCCTCCGCCATTTGCGTGACTGCATCTTCGCCACCCGCCATTTCTTCTCCGCGCTCGGTGTGGGGGAGGTGCGATCCGAGCCGGGGGTCAAAGGTGAGAAAAGGTGGGGGCCTCTTTTTGGGGGAATAATTCCTGGCCCCGAGCCAAGACTGACTTTCTCGCCCCCGCCCGGCGGCGGGGAGGGGGGAACGAGAGGCACGCCCCTTTTCGGGACCCTCTCGAAGGAGGGTGGAGCGCGAAAACGGGGGCGGAGTGGAGGGCGGAGCCCCGCGCTATAAAAGACTGACACGGCCGGGTGCAAGAAGCTCTCGGTCTTTCCCTTCGTCGTGGAACTGGTGGGGTGGAGCTGTGAGGGGTCGTCGGTTGGTTGGTTGCTCCCTCGTCTCGGGTTGAAGAGTCATCGCCGGGTCGAGCCCGAGGAGCTCGTTGAAGTCGATGTGTCGTCGTCGAGTCGGCAGTGGAGGACGGCGAAGGAGACGGAGCTCGGAGTTGAGGTCGTGGGAGGAGGACTCGACGGCCCACCAGGGAATCACCTTTTCTTTTCTTTGGGGTTTTTGGGCAAATGACTGTGGGAGGCGCCTGTCTTGTAAGTAGAACATGTTATAAGTGTTGCCGAGTGTTCGCGTTAGTCGTGTTAACTCTGCGTCGTCGTTGCTTTGGTTTTATTTGACATATGTGCATTCTGTGACTATACGTGTGCTTGTGCCTGTGTCTGTGTAAATAAAGTGCTTGCATGTTGAATTGTTCCCCGTTTCGCTGCGTCCTTTCCTTTGTTGGGTTCCATCTTGCTTCACGTAAAGGGTTCGAGTGGGCGTGATACGCCCGATATTAATTGGAACCGTCGAGGCCGACGATAAACCGCTCGGTTATCCCGATAGCACGGAACGGACGCTTAAGCGGTTCGTGTCCGAAGTCGACCTGCGGCGAGGTGCGATCGCCCGGTTTACCATCCGCGTGGGTACTTAGGTAGGTCGAGTTTGGCGAACAACCTATCCTAGCGGTTGGCCGATTGGCACGATCGTGGTGAGGCCGAAAGGCCACCCGTGACTGGCTCCGGCGTTAGTCCGAGAGGGTCACGACTGAATTGTCCGTCCGGTGGGCGAGACGTGCCGCGATTCGAGTCACGTGGACGTCGCACGCCGGCGGGCGCGAATTCGCAACAATACCATATAGAAATTTAGTGAGGCCTCATCTGGAATATTGTGTACAATTTTGGTCACCACATCTGAAGAAGGATATATCTGCCATCGGGAGGGTACAGTGTTTCATCGTGATTTGATTCTGGGGTAAACTCGAAGCTGTGAGGAGTGGTTGGAGTCAGGACTTTATGTATTGAAAGGAGGCAGCAAGGGGATATGATGGAGATGTTTAAGATAATGAAGGTTATCGGCGAAATTTGTGGAGAAGTTTTTCATCATAACGGACAGTGATGGGACCAGCGGCTACAGTTTCAGAGTAAAGAATAGGGGAGTTAGGATGGTAGTAAGGCAGTACTTAGATATTGGCATGATGGTACAGGCTTGATGGACCTATTGGCCTCCTTGTGCATTGAAATTCTGCGTTAATCCTTGTATTCCAGGGCAATCTGGATGAAGCTATGAGTGGTTCAAGGAGACAGGATCTTCAAATCGCATTTGAATTTTTTTTTAGCTGCATCAGTTTTGCTTACTATAACAATATTAAGGTTACAGAATGTACCGTGACATTGGCTGGAATGCTTCTGGTCTGAAGAATATTGCAAAAAATATATTATTATTATTATTATTTCTTCCTCTTGAAAAAAAAAATCATTACAGGTGTGCCGCGTGGCACACTAAACTTTTATTGTTAATTCTTGGTTTGATTCCCGACCCAACTATAAGCTCTCGGATTGGCAGCTTCACAGGCAGAGTGTTGCATCTCGAAGTGTACCATCACTCAGATGGATGTTAAGCTGGGTTTCCTGTTGGTGATGGCAGCATTAGTTGTCGGACGTTAAGGGTCCCACGGTGTTCTTTGTAAAGAGTGGGTGAGTTATCGCTGGCACCATGAACAAATCGGAGTGTTCATAGAACACCTTACCTTAAAAAAAATGACATTTGAAGGGTGGAACTTCTTGCTTTGCCTTTCCGTGCGCAATTTGTTTCCTACAAGCCGCCATTTGTCTGAATCTCGATATTCCCCAATGCTGAGACTGTGAGTGCCAAATTTGATTGGTGAAGATTATGTAAAATTGTGTCGTATTTTGTCCAAGTACTTACTGTTAAATTGGAGGTTTTTTTGAAAGTGCCAAGAAAGCAATTTGTGTTCTACAGTGTTCAAATATAAAATCATTTGAAACTAGAGGGGGAGCACTCGGTAGAGTGCAAAACCTCCGCCGCCAATACTGCGAGGTCACTCAGTGAACCTGATATCCTATTCATTCAATTTGACGTCAACAGTGCTCACAGTTATAGTTTGCAACTTTCCCTTTTACTTTTAACTTTTACATACTCATTCATTCGTCATAACTAGATTCCTTGAGACAGAAATTGATTTTACGTGGGTATATCCACCTGAAGTTCCAAAATCAGCCGCAATTATAATTTTGGCATGTTTTTTGTTGGAAATCACTTATAACTGTAGAAATGCAAAAAAAAAAATCAATTTTGTTGAAAAAGAATTTGCAATTTTTTTTTTGGGGGGGGGGGGGGTTGGAAATCACTTAAAACATGTAGAAATGCAAAAAAAAAAAAAAAATCAAATATTTTTTCAAATTGGCCGCCATAGCGGCCATATTGGATTTTGGACCAAGTCCAAAATCTAATGGCATGATCCTTGGACCAGACCTAACCCCCCCACACAGTTTCGTCGAAATCCGTCAGGAGTTTTTTCGTAATACTGTTCACAAACAAACAAACAAACAGACAAACAGATAGGGGTGAAAACAGTAACCTCCGATCTTCGATGGCGGAGGTTAATAAAATAAAGGTTTTTTTTTAAAGCTCCAGAAATTTTTTTTTTTGGATGTTTCTTGCCTTTGATGCAGCATCTTGTACACCACCTTTTTAACACAATAAATGATTCTTTCATGCCCATTGTTTTTGGTCTTTGCCGACATCCTTAAAGACAAAGTTTCCAGTTTGGAATGATTTTCAATGTTGTTTGACTGCCAGGCAGACAGGCAAAAACTTTTATGCCTTATTACTCTGTACGCTTTCACCATCAGCATGAGATTCCGTACATTTTGCCAAATTCAGAGCCAAAGCACTGATAAACTGCAGGTTCATGTTCTGATCTGGCAATGGCAAACCACCTAGCACGGCCCATGCAGATCTCGCCTGTGCCTTTCGCAGACTGAATTATCACCAGCACCCTGAACCAAATACAAATTTCTGTCCAAATAATATTCAGTCGAACGTCAGCCTGGTCTTCCGGTTTGTGAAAGACTTTGGCCAAAAACTCTGTGACCGACCCCACAAGGTGGGGATCATTTGGGTTAACGATGTTCTCCAGGGGAAAAAAAAATGTTGGTGGTTGAGCCAAATGATGGTCTTGATGTGATTTTTGTGACACATTTTATCTCATACATTCGATCGTGTAAATTAAATTTCCAGAGTGGAATGTCTAGAATCTATCTTAACGCTTTGTTCCTGAAACCAGTCGTGGCAGTCTCGTGATGATTGCTGCTCCTTTTTAGCTCGCCTGTTCGAAGAACAGAGAGCTATAGCGATACCCCTGGCGTGAGCGTCAGCATCAGCGTCAGCGTGAGCGTGAAATTGTTAAAGTTTTTGGTGCAAGTTATTTCCTTTCTAATGTTTTTATCTACCACACTATTTTTACTGATTACAATATACAAATACATATATTGCTTTAAAATTATTTGGATCAGACTTCACTGCAATGCTTTATAAAAAAATATTATTAGACTAGTCTTTTCAAAACTATAAATGTATAAACAGGCGAGCATTGGGTGGCTTTGACACCACTCTGGTTGTTTGTGCTATCGAGATGCACGTGCAGTGTGTAATCCCGCCTGGTTGGCCACAGTCGCTCACCACTATCTCAACATGTCACCTGATGTTGCAGTGGGATGATCGCCTTGAACCTCTTCAGTTGAACACTTTGGAGACCAATGCTCCACCGCTGATTAGTCAAACCGTTTGTAAATTGCATTGAAGATTCTAGTTTTTATCCCCCGCCGCGTGGCGGAAGGGGGATATTGTTGTCACCCGGGTCGTCCGTCCGTCCGGCTGGGCGTCAACATTTATTTCAATGGCGGGGGATTCCCCATCTCTGATGGTATATTTTTTGTTGTTGTTGAGTCCCATAAAGCTGATGAGCTCTCTGTCTGAAACAAAATGAGGTTGTTTTTGGCCACAGGACTATAATAGCTTTGGTATGATTTTGATTTGATTTAAAAGTGGGCTGTTTGTTCCTTCCTAAATTATAATAATGATCGTTTTTCTGTTGCAGGCTACTAAGCTGCCAATATGAAAACTATTCGTAGCAGCCAGACCGTGATGATCCCAAGTAATGGTGAGCCGATTCTTTGTTGCTGTTCTTTCTTCCTTCATCATTTTCTACGTGTGCCGATACTTTCGGTCTCCGCTATTCGCAGTTTATAAAATGCAACCTCCTTCGATATTAGTGAGTTTTTAATATATATATATATATATTTTTTTACGGCTGTGGAAATTCGCATTACACCATAAAGGGCCCGTAGGTGAGATATCTTGATAGGTACATGTGTAGTTAGCCCAAACCCGTTGTATAGAGGGAATTTATGTGATTCATCCGGGCTGCGACGCTTTGAGTTAGCCTTTTTTTCTGTTCTATCTTTATTTTGACAACCACGCCACCGCCACCATCTACGCTCCCACATCATCGCATCACCGCCACTCCCAAACGGCACCATACCCATCAACCCTCACCACCGAAAACCCTCCACCACCTTCACCTCTCTCCTTCTACGGCCATTCCTGCACCACCTGTGAACACTGAACGTCGGGCTGTCTCGGGCCCGTTCAGCGATTGGTGCCGAACGCACCGAGCCGCGAGCGCAAATGGCGGCCTTCCGAGGGGAAACTCGGATCAAAAACGCTTCACGCCCACTTCTCCTCCGTCCAATTAGCGAGCGCGGGGCGGCTTGGCCCGCGCTCCAGGCGCGTGTGTGTGTGAAGTCGATATATGCAAATTCTAGGATCAGGGGAGATTCACGCCTAGTTTCCTCCGACCAATGGGCGAGCGTGCTCCGCCCCGAGGTCATTCTGATCCGAATATTTGCATATTAGCTGCTCCTGCCAGCCTATAAAAAGGCGAGCGCAGGTGAATGAAGTCAGTTGGGTTTCTGCAGTCGGGTGGAGAGTGTCATCGAGAGTCAGTTGGGTTCTGCAGTCGGGTGACGAGAGTGTCATCGAGAGTCAGTTGGGTTCTGCAGTCGGGTGAGGAGAGTGTCATCGAGAGTCAGTTGGTTCTGCAGTCGGGTGAGGAGAGTGTCATCGAGAGTGTCAGTCGGGTGAGGAGAGTGTCATCGAGAGTCAGTTGGGTTCTGCAGTCGGTGAGGAGAGTGTCATCGAGAGTCAGTTGGGTTCTGCAGTCGGTGAGGAGAGTGTCATCGAGAGTCAGTTGGGTTCTGCAGTCGGGTGAGGAGAGTGTCATCGAGAGTCAGTTGGTTCTGGAGTCGCCGAGAGTGTCATCGGGAGAGTCGGGCGGTGGAACTGTGGCAAGGGAGCTCGGTCCGAGCAGGAAGGACGGCGGTCGCGACGAGGGTCGCAGTGTGGATCGCTCGTCGCGGGACCTAAGCCAGCCAGCCACTCCCTCCCCCAGGGCATCAACAATCTCCCTTCCCCCGCGTCTGAGATAGTGCAAACGGGGCCCCGTCCCCCCCCACCCACACGTGGTGCCAACGAAACCGCCACGAGGAGCACGGAATCGGGCACAGCCGCGCGGCCACATTTGCGGCTCGCCCGCCAAACGCGTCACGAGGATGCGGGTAGGACCCCCTCGGTCTCGCGACCTGGCCGCTCCTCTAGGTCCGCGCACATTTGGCCTACAGGCCTGTCTGCCTCCTTGTCTATGAGGGTGGCTTCTTTCCTTTGCTTTTGTGTAAATGTGTGTTGGCGCCGTCTGTAAAGTAGAACTTTTTAGTGTTGCCGTGTGTGCGCGTAGTCGGTATTAACTAAGCGTCGTTGTTGCTTTTATTGTTTTGGTTGCTTTATGTGCATTTTAACTGTATGGCTGTAGAAACGTGCTTTCCATGTGCCGGGAAATAAATGTGCATTGTGTGAACTGTTTTCCCGTTTCGCTTTGTCTTTTCTCTGTTTACTCTCCATCCTGTTTCACGTAAGGGGTTCGTAGTGGGCTTAATACGCCCGGTAATTAATCGGAACCGTCGAGGCCGACGATAACACCGCTCGTTTATCACTGTAGCACGGAACGGACCGCTTAAGCGGTTCGTGTCCGGAGTCGGCCTGTGGCGTGGTGCGATCGCCCGGTCGACCATTCGCGCAGGTACTTAGGTAGATCGAATTTGGCGTGCAACCCTATCCTGCGCGGGTGGGCAATTGGCACGATCGTGGTGGGGTTAAACCCCCACCCGTGACTAGCTCCTGGCGTTGGTCCGAGAGGGTCACGACTGAATTGTCCGTCCGTGGGCGGCGTGCCGCGATCGAGCCACGTGGCCGTTTGCACGCCGGCGGGCGCGAATTCGCAACAATATATATGTATATGTGTATATATATATATATACATACAGTGGGGAGAACAAGTATTTGAACACTGCAGATTTTGCAGGTTTTCCCACTTACAAAGCATGTAGTGGTCTGTAATTTTTATCATAGTACACTTCAACTGTGAAAGACGGAATCTAAAACAAAATCCTGAAAATACATTGTATGATTTTAAAATAATTAATTTGCATTTTATTGCATGAAATAAGTATTTGATCACCTACCAACCAGTAAGAATTGCGGCTCTCACAGACCTGTTAGTTTTGTCTTTAAGAAGCCCTCCCATTCTCCACTCATTACCTGTATTAACTGCACCTGTTTGAACTCATTATCTGCATAAAAGACAGCTGTCCACACTCAATCAATCAGACTCCAACCTCTCCACAATGGGCAAGACCAGAGAGCTGTCTAAGGACATCAGGGACAAAATTGTAGACTTGCACAAGGCTGGGATGGGCTACAGAATAGGCAAGCAGCTTGTGAGAAGGCAAACTGTTGGCGCAATTATTAGAAAATGGAAGAAGTTCAAGATAACAGTCAATCTCCCTCGTCTGGGGCTCCATGCAGATCTCACCTCGTGGAGCCTCAATGATCATGAGAAAGGTGAGGGATCAGCCCAGAACTACACGGCAGACCTGGTCAATGACCTGAAGAGAGCTGGACCACAGTATCAAAGAAAACCATAAGTAACACACTATGCCGTCATGGATTAAAATCCTGCAGTTCACGCAAGGTCCCTCTGCTCAAGCCAGCGCATGTCCAGGCCTGTCTGAAGTTTGCCAATGACCATCTGGATGATCCAGAGGAGGAATGTGAGAAGGTCATGTGGTCTGATGAGACCAAATAGAGCTTTTGGTTTAAACCCACTCGCCGTGTTTGGAGGAGAAGAAGATGAGTACAACCCAAGAACACCATCCCAACCGTGAAGCATGGAGGTGGAAACTTCATTCTTTGGGGATGCTTTTCTGCAAAGGGACAGGACGACTGCACCGTATTGAGGGGAGGATGGATAGGGCCATGTATCGCGAGATCTTGGCCAACAACCTCCTTCCCTCAACAAGAGCATTGAAGATGGGGCGTGGCTGGGTCTTCCAGCATGACAACGACCCGAAACACACAGCCAGGGCAACTAAGGAGTGGCTCCGTAAGAAGCATCTCAAGGTCCTGGAGTGGCCTAGCCAATCTCCAGACCTGAACCAATAGAAATTTTGGAGGGAGCTGAAAGTCTGTGTTGCCCAGCGACAGCCTGAAACCTGAAGGATCTGGAGAAGATCTGTATGGAGGAGTGGGCCAAAATCCCTGCTGCAGTCTGTGCAAACCTGGTTAAGAACTACAGGAAACGTCTGATCTCTGTAATTGCAAACAAAGGTTTCTGTACCAAATATTAAGTTCTGTTTTTCTGATGTATCCAATACTTATTTCATGCAATAAAATGCAATTAATTATTTAAAAATCATACAATGTGATTTTTCAGGATTTTTGTTTTAGATTCCGTCTTCACAGTTGAAGTGTACCTATGATAAAAATTACAGACCTCTACGTGCTTTGTAAGTGGGAAAACCTGCAAAATCGGCAGTGTATCAATACTTGTTCTCCCCACTGTGTATATACAGTCAACCCCCGCTTCATCGCGGTTCACCTATCGCGCCCCCGGTTCATCGCGGGTTTTCCCTTGGAACGTAACTAATTTTTTCTGCGGATTCCCCCGGTACACGCGGTAATAATATATAAAATATAAATTATTTAAGCAATAAATTATAACGCGTGGTGCTCGACCAGTCACACACGCACGAGACAAAGTTTCGCTGTGTGAACTTCGAATATTTTCTACGTTTTTTCTCCAAGCCCCACGATGCCGCCCAACCCTGCACCTTCTAAGGCTTCTGGCAAGGAACCGAAGCGCCAGAGAAGGTCTTGGGACGCTCCAGGAGGAGGTTAAGGTAAAGGTGCTCGATATATGCTTCGGGAAGGAAAAGTTTTGCCGCGTTGGACGAGCACTGCTCATACCCAGCACCTCAAAACCGACCAGACCAGACTAGTCGATCTCCGGCACCTCAAACCCAATCACTGCCAAACCGACCAGACCAGACTAGTCGATCTCAGGCACCTCAAACCCAATCACTCCCAAACCGACCAGACCAGACGAATCGATTTTTTGGGGAGGCGTCCATTCATCGCGGATTTTCACTTAGCGCGGGGAGGTTTGGAACGTAACCCCGCGAGAAACGGGGGATTACTGTATATATTATATATATATATATATATATATATATATATATAATCCTGTTTGCCATGGGTGTATTTGCAGTTTTTTATGGGGTTTTTGATTTTTCCCTCATGAATCATGAACTGCTGGGAACCTATCCCCCGCCCCCACCCCCTTTTATTTTCCCCCACTGAACCAATGCCCCGATGTTCGCAGATTCGACATTTGTGGCATTTTTTTTTTCAGGAACTCGTCCTCCCGCAAAAAGCGGGAACCGACAGTATATACCAGGGTGTCAATAAATGATTAACCACTTCAAAACTTTATTAACCAAAACATAGTAATAAAACAAAAAATTAACTTGGAAATTGAAAACCAAATCATGGAGAAATGAAACTCATGATGCGTTAATGTGCTTCTAGTTGAGGTGTTCGATGTGAGCACCCACACGCACAGAACATGCATTCACACGAATTGTGAAGTTTTCAATGACGTGTCTGCAAGTTTTAATGGTTACTGTCTGCACATAAGCCTCAGCTGCTTCAGATCGGTTTCAGATTTGTGGTGTTCCTTGTAGACGTTATCCTTCCAAGCTCCCCAGAGGAAAAAATCTAGCGGATTGAGGTCAGGACTGTGTGGAGACCATTCATTTTCCAAATGAAAACTGAGAACTCGTCCAAATTTTTGACGCAGAAAGGCAATTGTTCCGTTGGCTGTATGCGGGCTAGCACCATCTTGCATGAACCACTGTTGCTGGAGGTCTGCAGTGCTCATCGATTGCTTCAAGTCTTTGTAAAATGTGTTGACAATCAACCGGTATCGTTCTTGATTGATGGTAACCGTTCTTCCGTTTTTGTCTTCATACCAATGTGGCCCAAACACGCCTCTATGGCTGACAACCACAAAATCAGCGACTTTCCGACCCTTAAGTGACTTCTCTTCAACCTCATCTGGGCGTTGACTGCCCTAGAAAATGTTGTGTGAATTGACAGCACCATTGACGTGAAAGTGTGACTCATCGCTGAACCACACATCGCGAATCCAGTTTGGGTTTGCCTCCATCTTCTGTTGCAGCATCTCACACAGCGACTCGTGCTGCTTTATCCCCATCGGTCAATTTATGGGCTGTTGTGATGTGGTAAGGAAGAAGGTTTAAATCTTGTTTCATTATTCTTCTGAGACTGCTGGGAGTGAGACCCAGTTCAGCCGTTCTTTGTCGATGCGATTTCTTCGGACTTTGCATGACTCGCTCACGAACTCGTTCCATGTTTCCTTCACACCGTACACTTCTTGGCGACCGGACCTTCTTTGTTAATGTTGAGAATCGTCCCTTCACTTTTGAACTTTTTCACAAGTTTCAAATGGCTGGCTTGCTTGACTTTTTTCTGGATGTACTCCATATTCAGTACAGAACCTCGTCTGGATGGAAGCAATTTATTTGGTCTCAAAATACCACTTGACAATGTTTACTCTTTAGAAAACGTCTTTTTATTTTTTTGTTATCCATAGAATACTTTGGTTATGCTTGAATGACCCGGGTCGGCTTTCGGGGTAAAATAAGTTGTAGCCAGTTGGGGTGGGGAGACCCTAATTAACCTCCGCCATCGAAGATGGACGGAGGTTACTGTTTTCACCCCTGTCTGTTGTTATCTTGCCAAAACGAAGTTTTTGCAAGATATGTTAGTCAGCTTGTATTATTTTTTTTATTTTTTTTTTTTTTGTCTGTAATCACGTATAAAAAATTCTGCAGAGCACAGTTATCATTGGAAATTTTTGTAACTTCGCATATCAGAGGCCTATAGAGGTCCCTTTCAGCGCATAAAATTTTGAAGGTCAAGGTCAAAGTTCAAGTCACTTTGTCGCAAATCAGGGGAGTCGACGAAACCCTTATTTTTTGAGTAATTTTGATCGGATCGTCTTCAAACTTCATGGGAATATAGTTCATGGTCTGGCGCTCAGCTGATTAATTTTTGGTGGCGATTGGCCTTGACCTCATGGTTAGCGCCTAAGGTCAAACATATTTGACCCCAAGGTCAAATTTTCAAGTTTTAGGAACCATATCGTGTAGTACCTCAAATTGAACACCTCGATGAGTGCTTTCTAGATATGTCAAGCTTGAGACATTATGACGTCATTTGGTGACGTTATGAGGCAAACGCATATTTTTCATGGTTACTCTGTAGAACGATTCTCATCGGAATCTCTCGTAGGCAGATATTCCTCAAGGAGTCGCTCCTGGTGGATAGCAGCTCTGTTCACCTCAGTGTGACCTTAAAGAAGTCACACGTGGTCACCTTTTGGCAAGATACGGGTCACCCTAAGGGTGACATTGGTTTATTTATTTGTTTGTTTTGTTTGTTTGTGAACAGTATTACGGAAAAACTCCTGGACGGATTTCGACGAAACTTGGTGGGGGGATTAGGTATGGTCCAAGGATCATGCCATTAGATTTTGGACTTGGTCCAATGTCCAATATGGCCGCTATGGCGGCCATTTTGAAAAAATATTTGAATTTTTGTTTTTGCATTTCTACATGTTTTAAGTAATTTCCAACCAAAAAAAAAAATTTGTTAGAGGAAAAAAAACAATTTTGCAACTTTTTTTCAAAAAAATTTCGATTTTATTTGAAAAATATTTGAATTTTTTTTTTGCATTTCTACATGTTTTAAGTGATTTCCAACCCCCCAAAAATTTGTTAGAGAAAATAAAAAACAAATTTTTGCAACTTTTTTTTCAAAAAAAACTCGATTTTATTTTTTCGCATTTCTACATGCGCGTCGATCTAGTTTAGTTTATTCAATCGTTGTTCAGTAGAGTCTGATCCATTTTTGACCTACAATGAATAGGATATCAGGTTCACTTAAGTGACCCAGCAGTATTGGCGGCGGAGGTTTTGCACTCTACCGAATGCTCCCCTCTAGTTTCTCAATGTAAACGTGTATTGTATTCTGCTGCTTGGTGGGAGATATTTTGAGCATGACCACCGAGGCCCTTGTTGGTGTCTCTCAGTGGCCTGTTTGTATCCCTAGGTGTTAAATCTGCCCGCTTTAGCCAAAGTTCCTGAAAATCCCTGTGCGCAAATTAGCAGGAGTCCTGAGGACTGTATAACGCATTCGTATGTGTCAATCTTTAAATTGCATGTGCCTCTACATCATTTATATGCATCACAAGTCAATTGACTTTTCCATTCCTGCCATGTATGGGGCTTCTTGCAATGGAATTGAGCACTTTACTCGGCACGTGCAGTGCTGGGCACGTTCTCCTGTTGGTCAACTGTCCAAGGGTAAATCTATCTAAGATGTTACTTCACCTTTTCCTCTCACCATGCCTCCCATGCCACTTTTCCTGTTTTTTTGGCATATTTATGATGCAATTACTTAATTTGTGGACAGATGGGGAAAAATGATGAGAACTTTGAAATACTTTGCAGTGGATGTCCGACTCCGTGGCCGTATCGTGAAGGTGAAAGGGCCACGTGGTGAGCTGACGAGGAGGTTCCACCACTGCAACCTTGAAATGACTCTTGTGAAGAATAAAGGGTCAGTTGAATGGTGGCTTATTTTTATTTTTTTCCAATGCAATTGGTGAAGATGAATTGCACCTTATCCCTGGCATCGGCTTGTGTAACATAAATTAAAATATTTCTTTAAGATGCATTACTTGCTTCCAAAGCAGGAGTCTATTATCGAGCTGCAGCAGGTCCTCTTCAGCTTGTGTTTACTGCCTGCAAGATAAAGGTACATGGATTAGTTCCTTTCCCTGATTGCCATGGGGTTTGAGTTCCACCATCCATGTACATTGTTCAGTGTGTGTGTGTGGTGTGTGTGTGTGTGTGTGTGTGGTGTGTGTAATATCACACACATACACTACATGGCCAAAAGTTTGTGGACACCCCTTTTTATTGGTGGATTCGGCTATTTAAGCTGCATGCGTTACTGACAGGTGTATAAAATCAAGCCAACAGCCATACAATCTCCATAGACAAACATTGGCAGTAGAATGGGCCGTACTGAAGAGTTCAGTGACTTTGAACATGGCACCGTCAAAGGATACCACCTTTTCAACAAGTCAGTTCATCAAATTTCTGCCCTTCCAGAGCTGCCTCAGTCAACTAAGTGCTGTTATAGTGAAGTGGAAACGTCTCGGAGCAACAGCTCAACTGCGAAGTGGTGCCCACAGAACGGGACCGCTGAGTGCTGAAGTGCGTAGCGTGGAAAAATCGTCTGTCGTCGTTGCAACACTCACTACCGAGTATCATACTGACTCGAAGCAACGTCAGCACAAGCACTGTTTGTCAAGAGCTTCATGAATGGATTTCCATGGCCGAGCAGCCGCACACAATCCTCAGATCACCATGCACAATGCCAAGCGTTGGCTGGAGTGGTGTAAAGCTCACCGCCATTGGACTAAGGAGCAATGGAAACGTGTTCTCTGGAGTGATGAATTGCGCTTCGCCATCTGGCAGTCCGACGGACGAATCTCGTTTGGCGGATGCCAGAGAACGCTACCTGTCTGAATGCATAGTGGCAACTATAAAGTTTGGTGGAGGGGATTAATGGTCTGGGGCTGTTTTAATGGTTTTGGCTCGGCCCTCTTGGTTCCAGTTTTGGGAAATCTTAACACTACAGCATACAATGATATTCTAGACGATTCTGTGTTTCCAACTTTGCGGCAACAGTTTGGGGAAGGCCCTTTCCTATTTCAGCATGACAATGCCCCCGTGCACAAAGTGAGGTCCATACAGACATGGTTTGTCGAGATCGGTGTGGAATCGCTTGACTGGCCTGCACAAAGCCCTGACCTCAACCCATCGAACACCTTTGGGATGAATTGGAACGCCAACTGCAAGCCAGACCTAATCACCCAACATTAGTGCCCGACCTCATTAATGCTCTTGTGGCTGAATGGAAGCAAATCCCTCCAGCTATGTTCCATCATCTCATGGAAAGCCTTCCCAGAAGAGTGGAGGCTGTTATCCCAGCAAAGGGGGGACCAACTCCATATTAATGCCCATGATTTTGGAATGAGATGTTGAACGAGTAGCTGTCCACATACTTTTGGTCATTTGGTGTATTTTCCATTTTGAAAAGTTGCAATTTCTACCTTGAATGTTGAATCTTTGGATTTGCTCAGTCAATGACCAAAGAATGAGTTTTTATGCCTTTCTTTGTACCATTATTCTTGTGGTTGTAGGTTGTCGTCCTTTTGTGCCGCTGTCGAAGAAATTTCTGAACCTTCTTTACAATTAGAACATTTATTCAACACACAAAACATTAATATGCGCATAGGAGATTCTGGACAACAAACTCATCCAGATCTCTCAAATACAAATGGAGAAATCTTTGTCTTATATCGTTTTTGGTAAGACAGTTTTTTTTTAATCATTTCTAGCACTGGTGTCAGCTTGTCTGGTCTTGACATCTTCCAGGTGAAGCTTATCTTCAGTCTTCTTTGACAGCTTCAGCCTGACCTGGTGATGGTTGTAACACATTTCAATCCAGGCATGTTAATCCTCTCCCAGTACAGAAAAATGCACAGAATGCTAGAATGACGTCAAACGCCAACTCTAATGGGCATTAAAAATAAGTTTCCATGTATGTAGGTTAAAGTCAGTCTGCTTCTCCCAAAACTGGGAAGATGTGTTATCTTGAAGCTACGAGAACTTGGTGAATACATCTGGACATCTTAAATCCACATTCCAACTTGTTATTGTCTTTAAAGGTCCATGACACCCAAAAGTACTGAAATTTCATATATATATATATATATATATATATGTCCTCTAGGAGTTTTCATCGTGATTTCAGATCTGACTGTTTTTTTCACAATACTCATTCTGTAAAATGTAAAATTAAAAAAAGAAACCTCTTCGGGAACGCCCCTAAAAATTCTACTGAAAGGGGCGTAACCCACATGACGTCAACTGCAGGATGACAAAGGCTGCACATAAATTACTCGGGTTGGTGTTCTACGTGATTCTATTGGCTTTCTGTGCGTTCTACATTCGATTGGTCGACTCAATCGCTTCGTTCATGTCCGCTTTAAAAAAATCGAACATTTGGTTTTGAATAATGGATGACATGGACTTTCATTTGTCTGGTAACGACAGTGAGTGTGAGAGAAATGAAGGATTTTGGTCTGAATCACATGGAGAATTGTCGGATAACATAGTCGCGGAGTGAAGTTCAGGCATCTGGAAATGAAATACGGCCTTACCAGTTCGAGCCCAAAGCAGGACAGCAGAGGAAACTGGCGATGAATTCCCGGAGTTCATGATGATGGGAGGACATCGAAGGAAGACTTGCAATAACAACTGGTTAGACAAAATCCTATTCGTAATTCCATAATGTAAATTCGACTTGCATACTGCTCGATATCAGAAATATTTTAGTGAGGTGATGTGAACAGCACAGCGCAGAGGACATGTTTCTCCAAAAACGAATGAATCACAAGCAAGGCCAGCGCATGTCATCGCCGTATCTCTCCTCGCATAAAACGAAGCAATCTCGCTGTCCGATACAATGAAAAACTTGTGTGGAAAAAAAAACACCTGCGACACAATTGT
>CM068954.1:137656558-137671881 GCA_035128595.1 Eptatretus atami | reverse complement strand
CTGCTCGATATCAGAAATATTTTAGTGAGGTGATGTGAACAGCACAGCGCAGAGGACATGTTTCTCCAAAAACGAATGAATCACAAGCAAGGCCAGCGCATGTCATCGGCCGTATCTCTCCTCGCATAAAACGAAGCAATCTCGCTGTCCAGATACAATGAAAACTTGTGTGGAAAAAAAAACACCTTGCGACACAATTGTCTGGAGTAGTCCGATAAATCTGACGTTGCATTTTTATTTATTTTATTCCTACTGTCATCATGTAGCACCAGTAGAAAACAATGAAGAAAAGAATAATAAAAGAAAGTTACAGCACGTCAGATTTATCGGCCTAGTCGGACGGACGACGGATTTATCGAGTCTGGACTCTAGAGATCTCGAGTCAATCCACTCTGTGCGAGTTTCTGCATGTGACGTCAACGCTGCGGTTGCTGAAGTCAACTTTTTTAAGGGGCGGGGCATAGCAAGTTGTGAAAAGCACCAGAAATGTTCGAAATATTGGTTAATTATCCATTTTTGATTAAAAAAAAAAACGGGTGCTTTCTTCACTAGGAAGGTCAAGTTAATATATAAATAACCAGAAAGTTTTGGGTGTCATGGGACCTTTAATAAAAATTCCTTTAGATAGATTTAAAATGATAGGCAATTCTTCTTTTATTCAACTTACTGGCAAAGTTCAACTTGTTTACCATTTTAATATTCAGGTGATCTTTCAGTACAAAGGAAAAATATAGTTATGTTAATTCCAAATGGATACATACACAAAAAATAATCATATCATATATATTTGAGTTCATTTTTATTTCAGGTTTAATATTTTATTTTAATACCAAGTTTTAATAATCATCAATTTATTTTTTATCACCCTCAAACCCATTATGATAAAAATGCATCTACACCACCCTCACCCTATCGTTTACCCACCATTGCAGTCTTGAACGTGGTTGGTTTTGATCTTGCAAGCTATATTCGGGTATTTGTGACAAACCTTCTTCGGTGGTGTATTTGTTGTGATATAAAATGTTTTATTTGCAGTATTTATTTACTTGCTTGTTTTCCCTTCCTTTGCGATGTTGGATTAAAGGCTTTAAAAGTGTGAAGGTGAATTTTTCTAAAATCGTTTCATTTAAGTCTTTAAACCAACTCGTCTGAATGGGGGCAGACAACTTATTTCTGTTTTCTTTGCACTTTTTCTCTTTGCTAGCATGCAGGTGGTAGAAGTACAATTTTTTAATTTTTTTATTTTCACAATCTTGTTTTATTTGATTTCTCTAGTTCTCACCTCATTTGCGTAGTTCTTGTTGGTCCTAAGGGTAATTGTGGTAGAAATGTTTTCATTGACTCAAATATTCATGTCACCGCTGGTCTGTTGAATCTTGGTCTGTAGTGGCAATGTACATTTATTTTTATTGGGGCCACCCACGTGAGCGGCACCCAAGAGGAAGACTCCACCCAGGAAGAAGAAGAGAACTCTGTCCACCATGAGAGAACTAAGAGAGGCTCGTGTGGAAGGAGGTCGAGCAAGTGGTCCATGGTGGAGCTTGAGGCAGAGATTATTGTGGTTCGCTCTGCAGAAGTTTTGGGATCGACCCAAGCTGGTAACACCCTGCCTTTAGAGAGAAGAAAGACTTTAGGAGAGCTCCACGTGCACCGAGTGCAAAGGACTTTGAGGAGGAAGAAGTTCTGACCATGAGGCCTCGGTGTGAAAAGGACAAAGATGACCATGTGGCCTGGTTGAAGCCTACTCATCGCTGGTCCTGCTTCTGGCTATTACTGCACTTTGTCTTTGGACGCCCTCATCTTGCACCTGATTTCTGAAGCAGGCTGCATCGGGTCCTGTGTCTACCCTGTACATCGTAGACAAAGGGAAAGCCTGCCTGCATTATTCTCTTGTATGAGTGATCTATGGTGCCCAGTGGGTTGGATTTTGCAATTTATTTTTCCTTGTATGTAAGCGTGTGTATTCCCTCGCTTGGTTTGTTCTGTTTATGATCGTGTCTTGTCTTCCTTCTTCCCTGGACTTTGCTTTTCAAAACGTATCCTTTAAAAGTTAAGAAAACCTTGTTTCAGCCATCTGCTTTTCATGTGTGTTTGCCGTCGATTTCGGCTCTTTTGGGCGACCGTGGGGAACGGTAAAGGAAAGTATACCAACAATTGAACGCAGTACCATAAAAGACCGTTTGGACCATCTCTCGGGACGAAAGGTCCCGGCTCTGAGGTGTCCTGTATTAACGAGTACTTGGATGGGACAACATGTATTTAAATGACTTTTGTTACTTTTGTTATGATGGTTTAATAAAGAATGAAAATATGACATTGGACCGTGCAGAATATGGTCGCACTAACCTTATTGAGGATTGTGTGACTGAACTCCATTAAAAAAGTATGGTCATGGACATTAATAATTGCTTTGTTTTGTTGTCTAATTTTGAAATGAGGAAACTCCAACTGTTGAATTGTCATAGTTTGTACTTTCTTTAACACTCTTAGCTGCGTGTGGACAAGTGGTGGGGGACACGTAAAGAGCTTGCCACAGTGAGGACCATCTGCAGCCATGTCCAGAACATGATCAAAGGTGTCACCCTGGTAAGGTGATTGAAATGCGGTTTTATTTTTTTGATTTTTTTTTTAGCTTATCTGGAATTGAAATTCCAGATAAGGTATTGTCGTCATGCGCTGTCTGTCTCCAATTTTGACTTCTCCGGCCAAACTGCTGGGCCGATCTGCCTGAAATTTGGCAGCAATGTTCTGCTCCTGCTGTTGGTGGGGATTGCAAAGCTCGTTCTGGTCACTTGACTCTTTAAGTAGGTCAAAATGGCCCACCTTGTAAATTTCTTCAAAAATATTCTTCTCCATACTCACCAGTTGGAATGCTACCAAATTTGGGTTGCAACATTAGGTCAGGGTCCTGACAAGCTGCAGGTCCAGTGGTCCTTTTTTACGTCATTTCTACCGAGATGACCTAATAAAGCCGGACCAAATGTCCGTCCGTACGTCCGTCCGTCAACAAATTTTTCTTTCCGATCTTGATGAAACTTAGTAGTGAGTAGAGGTCGATGAGTGTTGCACAACGATATAACTTTTGTCCGGGTTCAAGGTCAGGGTCAAGGTCCGAGGTCACGTAAGTTATAAAAATCGCCATTTTCAAAACCTATCTAGTCTGCCATTCTACAAGATATTCGGCAACTGTTTATTGATTATGATAGTACAAAATATTATCTGTATCTAACCGGACAGATTTTTGAATTTCCGTCCCGTTTGGCCGCCACGTAACCTGGAAGATGGTCAAAAGCACCTCCCGGTACAAAAAAAACTTTTTACTTCCGATCTTGATGAAATTTGGCATGTGAGTAGAGGTCGATGAGTGATACCCAACGACATATTTTTCCCGGAATCGAGGTCAGGTTCAAGGTCACGAAAGTTGTGAAAGTCGCCATTTTCAAAACCTATCTCGTCTGTCATTTTAGGAGATATCTGGCAATGGTTCATCGATTATGATAGTCAAAAAACATTATAGAGATGACCGTCACCCCCACACGGGGGTAATTTTTTATTTTTATTATTCCCCCACCCCACCAACTTTGGCACCTCTTGAGTAAACTGAAAATGAGTGGCCACTTGTTGAGCCAGTGTTTTGTTTTTTTTTATTTGTATTTTATCTTTTTAATTTTTTTACTGCTTCAGAAAAAAAAAAATCCATTTCGTGTTATTAATGGCAAAAGGAGCATTTATTTGGGCATTTGGATTGAAGAACTAGAAAGAGCAATCTGAGATTGCAGACCTTCGCCAGAACTTGTTTTGTACGCTGGTGTGGTTGTGTGGTATGTAGAAGATCGATTCACATCAGTTTAGTTCATGCAGCGGACAAACAGACCTTTTTCGGTTTCAACGTATGGATTCACGTTCCACTTGCATGTGTTTTATCGATGCACTAATTTTACTGACATCAGACATATTTTATAGTGTGTACTTTAGAGATGCACTCACATTCTTAATAAACATACTTTATAGACATACTCGCATTGGAATAGCACGTACTTCATATACTTATTCAAGTTGAACATACTTTATACGAGGTAATCGGTTGAAAACAAAACAAAACAAGTGGTATTTGTGACCTGCGTCAGCACATGATGTAGAATTGTACATGAGAATTCCAAATAAGTTGTTACCATGGAAACGGCATTTTTAAAATTTGAAGTTTTTAACATGATAGAACATGGTGCATAACAAATTTGGTTGATACATTTTTGTAATTGCAGCCTTTTAGGTGTTTTACATGTTTTGGATGCCATTGACTTAGAACTGTGACCAATTTTGACCAAATTTTACAAACTTGTACTACACACACATACAAATTTGCTGTGTAAATTTCATTTTTATTATCTTGAATTATTGAGGGATTGCAACAACAAATTCACAAAAAGTCCCATTTTATTATGATGATGTGATGGGAAACCGTTGACGTGTCAAAACAGCTAAATTGATCGTTCTGATTTTTGGTGAACTTTGTCTGTGATCTAATATGCAAACCCTTTTCAAGTCAATTGGATAAAAAATTTATGATCTTGTGTGATTTTAGCTTTTGACCTCGAACACAATGGTCTTCGAGCTTGTGAGCACCTCCACCAGGTGATTAGGTTTCATGAAGATTGGAGTAAAATCACTTCCACTCTTTTGTTGTTGTTTTTTTTCTCTCACTTGTTGACCTTTGTTCAATCTCGTTTTTCCCTCTTGGGTTTCAAGGTGGCTGTTTCTCACCATTATGTCACACTTCCCCCATTCATTATCATGGACTTTTCTATCCTGGTTACCTCTCCCTCAAGTCCACCCCATTCTTTCCAGGTTATTGTGCTTTCTTGTGTGGTATGTAGAAGATCGATTCACATTGGTTTATGTTCATGCAGCGGACAAACAGACCTTTTTCAGTTTCAACGTATGGATTCACGTTCCACTTGTATGTGTTTTATCGATGCACTCATTTTACTGACTCCCTCCCCCCCCCCCTTTTTTTTTTCTTCTCCATTTCTGTTTCATCCCAGATTCTCCCTTCTTGCTGTGTTTGAGCTTTAGTCAGCTGGTTCACCCTCTTCCCCCATTCTCCTTGATCATTCTCTTTTAAGTGCCCCCTACCCTGCCTGTTGCTGGTGTTTTGCCCCCTTTTCCACTGTTTTTTTTTGTGTGTGTGTGTGTTCTCGCTCTTCCACAAGTGTCGACTTTGTATTAAAAAACAACAACAGCAGAACTGGATTGGAGAATATGGGCATTGATGCCATTTGTGCCCATTGCAGAAGCAGTGTTGGGGCCCAATGTTTGTTGACCTTCTTGGGTGATAGTCTTTATCCATGAGTCATTGGGATTGAGGGATATGGAGAGTGTGGACAGAGAAGAATTGGCTGGGTGGGGGGGTACATGAGCTTTCCAGAGAATAGTTTTCAGACACTGCCTCGTCGTGAGTAGTCTCCTTTGAAGTTGTTTGTGGTGAGGGAGTGCATACAAGAAAGACAGATTTATATCAAGGTACTGCTGCCTTTAAGGCAGGAGATGGGCTCGAGAGCTCACTCAGCTTTAAGATTATCTTCTCGCTTTGCTTGAGGATGAACACACACACTGGCTTTGTGATGTGAACTGAGGTTCCCTTCTGTTTTCACTGTTGAGGAATCAGGCTGATTGAAACAACTATGTTGCTGCAAGACAGTCTACCTGTGGTGAGTATTGATGGGAAGGCTGTAACTTGGATGGGATAAACCAGTGTATTAGAGCAGCTTAAAAGCAGGAATGTAAGCAGTTTGAACAAGTGCTTGAAGTGAGAAATAAAAGGAAGAAGAAATGTGGGAAATAGAATAAAATGGTGAGGAAGGAAGGAGGTTGGAGCAATGGGCCTAGAAAACGGAACGACCAGGTTCTGACACCGATCTGTCACAAGAAGCAAATGCAACAACAACAAATTTGGATGTACAATAATAAAATGTTTAACGAGAAGGGCACTCGGTAGAGTGCATACTAGGCGTGTTCATATTGCAACTTTTTTGCGCTAGTCAAGTTGGCTTCCCGTCGTAGCTTTCCAATATGGATAAAAACCCCACTCGCCGATTTTTAGAATTTTCCTCCCAAAAATGGCCGCCGGCGGCTATTTTTTCCAAAATGGCGGCCTTTTTCGCGTTTTGACACAGAAATCGGCTCCTACACCTGCTAAAATACGTTAATGTTACTTGATATGTGTATGTTTGTAGATGATTATGATTGCTATGTCTGCAGCAGTCGGGGACTAGACATTAGGCATCCAATATGGCGGAAAAATCCAAAATGGCGTCCAAGATGGCCGATTTTGCCACTGGAAAGTTGTTCCCTCCGATGTGGGTTCTAATATGTCTAGTTATAGGTTTTTGGGTGTGCTGAATTCGTTTTTATGCTCTAAAATGCAGTATATCTGTCACAGACGTCTGCGGGGGTCATGCTCTCGCGTTAAGAAGTAGTTCTTGCAAGTCCGAAGAAGAATTTTGAATATTCTCGCCATCATTGATATCAGAAAATAACAATTAAATATTCGAAGGTCAAACATGTATTTATTTAACATGTACAGTATATACACGAATTACTAGTATACTAATGCCATAATGAATGTTCTAATATGAATTCATGTATGCGTGCCTATCAGCCTCGATAATCAATAATATTGGCCATGGCATGGCATACATGGCTGTAGCGACATTTCAAATTAAAATTTCCATAGTTCAAAAACATCAATGTTCACACTTCGCTTCATATAGTTATCTACATTTTCTGAAGAGTGGATTTCGGTTATCCAGAATAATTCTGCCTGTGCCACTCAACCACTTGAAGCAAAGCTTGCCTTTGCTGTTCATCCCTCGTTTTGTCATAAATCCGAAATCAACTTAATTCCACGCTCTGCAAGGTCGTTAACTACGTGAACACTGTGCACATAGTTTGCGAATTTTTGGTAACCATCACTTTCTGGCCATGTGCTTGCAGGCTCACACATCCATTCTACATCTAGTACATCATATAGTTCAAGAAGATTGAATAACACGCCACGAGTCGTCATCTATGAAACTGCTGAGACACAGGTCACTACTCTCATTCTCATCCACGGCCGGAAATTTTGGCTTTCCTGAGCTGAGTTGATCATGAGGTAGTCTAGTTGTCTGATGCAACAGTTTTGCCATCTTTCTCGCTCATCTGTGGGCATGTTGGAATCGGCAAGAGCGAAAATTACCAATTGCGTGTCAAATACCATAGGTGTCGAATCGACACCTGATATCAATGAGCGAGAATATTCAAAATTCTTCTTCGGACTTGCAAGAACTACTTCTTAACGCGAGAGCATGACCCCCGCAGACGTCTCTGTGACAGATATACTGCATTTTAGAGCATAAAAACGAATTCAGCACACCCAAAAACCTATAACTAGACATATTAGAACCACATCGGAGGGAACAACTTTCCAGTGGCCAAAAATCGGCCATCTTGGATGCCATTTTGGATTTTTCGCCATATTGGATGCCTAATGTTTAGACCCGACTGCTAGCAGACATAGCAATCATAATCACTACAAACATACACATATCAAGTAACATTAACGTATTTAGCAGGTGTAGGAGTCGATTTCTGTGTCAAAACGCGAAAAAAGGCCGCCATTTTGGAAAAATAGCCGCCGGCGGCCATTTTTGGGAGGAAATTCTAAAAATCGGCGAGTGGGGTTTTATCCCTATTGGAAAGCTACGACGGGTAGCCAACTTGACTCGCGCAAAAAAGTTGCAATATGAAACACCCTAGTGCATACCTCCGCCACGTAATACCGATTCCATGAGAACATGTCGGGCCCATTACATTTTTGCAATAGCATGCTATACAGTACTATATCATTTTTGGCTCAATTTCAATGGTGAAGAATCACTTTAAAAATAAAATAATTCTCATATCCAGATCCAGATATGGATCTTCACCAAAATCAAATCAATTCGTCCTTGTGACACACCCAACATGTCCACCAAGTTTCGTTTGAATCCGTCCAATTTTTTGAGATACACATACAAAGGGGTGAAAACAACTTCCTTCACCTTGGGTGGTGGAGGTAGGTAATAACAAACGAGATGAGCACAGGAGGAGAGGAAACGGCCATCGTAAATGGCTCAGTTGATGAATAGTACACACACTATTCTTGCCAAATATGTAAACCCTGTAAATGTTTCTATTATGGAGGTGGGTGGTTGTGGGGGGGGGTTGACAATGCAAATGGATTCTGCAACTGATAAAGCTGCATTGTTTTTGCAGGGCTTCCGCTACAAGATGCGCTCCGTGTACGCCCACTTCCCCATTAACGTGGTTTCAAAAGACGAAGGGCAGCTTGTGGAGATCAGGAACTTCCTTGGAGAGAAATACATTCGACGTGTGCAGATGAGGCCTGGTATGCTTTGTATACTTTTTATACGCCCGATATATATAAATATATATCGGGGCGTATTATGTGATACCGGTCGTCCGTCCATCCGTGTCCGCACTCTAACTCCCAAAGTTTTCAACTTTCACGTTTCATATTTGGTACATAGGTACAGACTGTGGAGACGGTGTGTCGCGACATACGTTCGTCATCTAAAGTGGTTGCCGTTTTCCATGTAGTAGCACAATTCTGTATATACCTTCTTGTTCGGGCATATATTGTGCTCACTTGCACTCTTGTTACTTTATATTTCTCTCACTTTTGCTTTTCGGATCAAACGGCGATCTACATACTGAACCTTCTCACCTTTGGCTATACCCTGCAGCATCATCTTCATCACCTCACTTCCATTGACTTTTAAAAAATTGTTAGTATTATTATTATTTTTTTCTCTCTGTTCTAAAAGATACTTCAAAATGTCACTTGCTTGTTCTGCAATTAGAGTTGAAATTAAATACAGTAGTCACAAAATGTGTGAGCCACCTATACAAGTCATCCATGCAGTATTTTTTTTTTTTTTTTTACAACCTTGGTTTCCAACTAAACTCTCCTGATTATGGATTTGAAACTGAGGTTTGACTGTTGTGGTGCTCGAAAGATGTGCTTGCATGTATAGTATGAAGAGGCTTCAAATGGATAGCTCCTGGAGAATGCAATTTTTTTTTTCATTTTCTTTCATTGGTATTGAAAATATCCCTTTTTATTTTATTTTATTTATTTATTTGTCAATTTGGACAAGCGTATCATTTCAGTATTTTGGTCTTTCCAAGTGAAAGCAATACAGCCATCATGTAGTTTGAAGGAAGATCTATTTGAACGATGAAGCAATGTGAAATTTCAGCTCTTTATGTAGCTCACCATTTTCCCCAAGATATGGGTCATTGAACATTCCACCTCTATTTGTGCCACAGGTCATGGATTCACAAAATTGGCCTTGACGTCATCCTTTTAAAATACAGAGAGCTCATTTGTACATCATTTTGAAGCTCTTTTCATGTTATGTCCAATTGTATAGGCCCTATGGAACATATCGAAAGTGAGGAAAAGATTGAGACTTTAGTTTAATTATATGTGACCTATGACCTGAGACTATCAAACGTGGATAGGTCCTCGAGAAGACCGTGACTCGGAACAAAAAATCGGTTGTGCAGTCCGATCGACTCTACCTTCAGCATCACGTTAAAAAATAAATAAAAATACCACCGGGGTTCACATTGATTACAGACGTGTACAATGCTATATTAATGGGAAGATGTTTCCTCATGGTATTGTCAGCATCCAGTGACCTTCAAGTGATATTGGTTGATTGACAGGATGAGTGAAGATGGATGGGTCAATTCTGTTTTTTTCTTTTCTTCTGAATCTCAATATTCCCTGACCCTGATAGCATGAGCGGCAAATTTGATTGGTCGAGATGGCATAAAATTTTTCCCAAGTACAAATAAACTGTAGGTCCGTGTTCCAAATTGTAATCTACAAACAGGAGAAAAAGTGTTAAAAATATATAATTTGATTGAAATGAAGTAGATCCTCGATCATAGACTGACGTCTGCAGACAGTTAATCCCCACTTTGCGCTTCATGGAATTGACTCTCTTACAGACCAATTGCTTAACCCCTACTTTGCATTTCGTGTGTGGGGTAAATATTCATGATTGATAAGATGCTGTCTTGAGAAACATTTTGCTCATCTGGCCTTCTTGTAAAAATAACTATGATGAGGATGGTCCTTGCTGGATGAACAAATCTTACTTTGATCCTGTCACTGTCAACAAATGTATCCAAGGCATAGGCCTCTTGTGTTTTCATCTCACTGTTGACTTCAGTGTATTATTTACTATCACTTTCGTTTTGGAGAACTGAACTTTCTGGGTTCCATGAATTGAATTTGTTTATTTTAATCTTTGCTTGAGTAGTTTGTTGTTCTTCAATCCTACCTTTTGTAACAGTCAGTTGACACCTGGTAATGTCTCCTTGTCCCATTCAAACAGCTGTTTTGGTGACTTCATTTGATCATCCTATGGTTGATTGAGGCTAGCTTTGGTTGTGAAACCTTTGACTGTGCTATCAATTGGTGTTATGGTTAAACTCCATATATTGGGAGTTGTGTGACCTTTTAAAAATTATTTTATTTTACTTTTTCAATTGAAATATTGTAAAAGGTAAAGAAAAGGCCGCAATGCAGACATCCAAAAATCCAAGTCATTTGTCAGTTGTTTCCTCTACGAGAAACATCCTTCCAGGATTTGGCTTTCATGTGGAAAGAGCTCCCTTTTCTTGGGAAATTCACTAGGCTGCTCTTGTCTTAAAATTCGAGGTATCAAATTCCTAACACTCTTGGGGAGAACCCGATTTGCGGTTGAGTTGTATGTTTTGAATTTCAAATCTTTTCCTTCAGCCATTCAATCACTTGTATGGTCTCTGTTTTTGTTGTTCATGGTAGTCATGTATTTGTTTACAAAACATTGGCTCATGGAAGAGTGTGGTGACTGGGGATAAAAAGACAATTTACTGGCAGTGGGGCCACAGTTGGACGTGATGAGCAAGGAACTAATTGACAGGAAAAGAGGATGGATGGATGGATGGAGAGGGAGGATAAAGATGACTCGTAAACACGGTGATCTGCAAGTAATAGGATTGGGCTGGGTCGAGCTAATGGGGGTAGGCATGGAAGATGACGAGCTGGTGGTGCACTGCTTGCTTGAAGTCCAGGAGGTTTGAATGAGATTAAATAGCCCCAGGAAGCTTGGTTCCACAAATGGGAGAAAAGAACAAATGTGTGGAGGTGGACAAATTAGCCTGAATTTTGGGAGTTTAACCTGAAGGGAGTTTTACTGGAAGAATGCGCATGCATCCTGGACGGTCGGAGACCCGAGAACAGAAGGAGCTAGACTGGAGAAGAGTTCAAGGTCATCTGTTGGAGTGTGAGCACCAAACTTGATTGTGTATTGCAACAGAAAATTCCACATGGACTGTACTTTAAATTTATGCAGTTGTTCTTCATGATGCAGTTGTGCTTCACAATCATGTGTAATTACAAAAAACGGTTAAAATTGATGCCAAAAGTAAAACATTATCTCAAGGAATGCATTCAATGCCACATGCATTCAATATCTGCCCCCCCCACCCCCCAATCAACTGCACAAATCTAGGTCAAATCTCGATGACATCTTGGAAATAAGGTGACCATTGAAGCTAAAGTTTTATATTTCAGTTGTTGCTGATACCTACTAAAGTACCCAATTTCATTGTAATCTGAAAGGATGGGGTAAAAAGGAAAAGGGTTCTTTTCATGTGGAACGACCAATTTCTTTGAATTTATGAAAACCCCACCCCATGTGTCCTCTTGTGGATGGGGGTTATTTATTTATTTATTTTCCTTCTTCCAGAACTCAGCTCTTCTGCATTGCATGTAATTCCCCATCCTCATGCTCCCCCTCTCTCGCATGTTACAGCTTGGCATGCCCACCTGTTTATTTTAATGCCACGTTGCTGTACTTTCTCAGCCATGCATCGACTGGTTATTTGTAAATATCATCCATTCCTTGAACGCCTCTTGAACCTGTATGAAACAACACACTTGTAAGCTCCGTGGAAGAAGCTGTTTGAAACAAGTAAATCGAGTTGTGTGTGTACAACTGAGTTTTGGAATGTAAGTGTGCTTAAGGCTCCAATAATCTCCCTCTATTCTTTGTGCAACAAGATGCTCCCACATTTGGTAAGTGAGAAATTGAAGTAATTTTGGTCGTCTTGACACTGCTGATTTTGGAGACTGTAAAAGGTGGCATTTGCTGTTTTCACAATGTTTCCTTCAGGTGTAACCTGCACTGTTTCAACTGCACAGAAGGATGAGCTGATTCTCGAAGGCAACGACATCGAGCTCGTCTCGAACTCCGGTACGTTTGATTCTTTTGAATCGCACGTTGAACATGACAAAGCGCCATCTACGTGTTGCTTATATGTGATGTGATGGTTTGGGTGGTAAATCGAGTGAGACAAATAGGAAAAGAAGGTGCCAAAAGAGAAAATATTGGGAGGAAAAGGTTGGATAGGAATTGAGTGGAAGGGAAGGGGGATTGGGAAGAAAAAAAAATCTTGATTGCAATGTGGTGATTGGCCGCAAATGTACTATTCATCAATACCTTTGTTTTATTTATTGTTGTTTACTTTGTTGTGTTTTTTTATTTTATTTTTACTGCTTTTGATATTCCTATGTCCATGCCCTCTCCCCAACTCACCAATTTCTCCATTGGCTTGCTTCCCACATATGCATGCTGTATTTTGACCACCAGCTGCACTGATCCAGCAGTCCACAACTGTTAAAAAGAAGGACATCCGCAAGTTCCTCGATGGCATTTATGTGTCTGAAAAGGCCACCATAGAGCAAGCATCCTAGGTACTGGAAATCCCCACTATTACTTTTATATGGACTAGCCGTGCGTATCCGTCGCTTCACTGATGTGTTTGATGAAAATATGACATATTAGACTTCACAAACCTACAGCATGTCCATCTGTGTGTCTCAATGAGGATGTAAAATGAAGTAAAAATACATGAGAAAAGGATCTTTTACAACACATTGCTGCTGCTGTTATGGTGGCTGAACAGGATATCTCAACTTATGGGTGGATTCGGATAAAATTTGGTGGAGAGGTTGGCTGTGTGACAAGGTTGAAATGATTGGATTTTGGTGAAGATCTGGATCCGGATGCTGGAATTTTTTTTTTGAAGTGATTCTTCACCATTGAGAGATGGGGCCAAAAACTATATGTAGCACGATATCTCAAAGTGGTGGATGAGTTGTGAAAAACCAACTTGGTGGATTAGTTGGTGAGGTGACGAACAAGGCAAGTTAAGTTAATAGGGTATCCCGTTGACACATGACTAACTCCCCTCCCCCAGAATTCCTCCAGTCTATTGGGGTCGGCGACGGGTATTCTGCTGGCAATCTCGTACTCCTGACCTGGGTTGGCTTATCCATACTTGGTTAACAGCTGGGTCGTTGCGTGCTAGACACTGCCAGCTTGGCAATCTCGTTGAACACCGTGCCCTACACTCTTCTGGTCTTGCCCGTCATGCCCAATGTGCAGATCTGGTGGACTGGATCTGGGCGCTGGGTCGGCGTTCGTCACAGGGGACCACAAGTGAACCAATATTGGGATGATTCACGGTCCAAACTGCTACGGACGTCCACTCCAGTGGTCTGGAGATTGTCTGCCGGCTCTGCACCGTGGTGGTCAACACCTGAAATGCGGAGGAAGGGGGAAAGAGGGGAGGACAATGGGCCAGGGCCATTAAGCCTTGGCAGGGGAGAAGTCGAGCCGGCGTCGACCCCTTCCCATGGCTCCACCTTGCGGTGGAGTCACATAACTAACTTGTTTTTGGTTCAGGTCCAGATCCAGATCCGGCTGATCATTGGGATACAAAACGAAAACTGCTCAGCCTTGTCAGGTATGCGCTCCACAGAGTGCCGTTCTAGTTTTATATTGTTTCAAGAAATCGTACTATATAAAATTTTATTTTATTCCTTCCATGTCTGTCGAGCTTTATTCTAATTCTAAAGGGTTCCTGCTGTTGTACTGTTGGAAATGCAACCTTAAAGGGGAACCCAAATGCTCAGACCACCTCGACGCTCATCTATACCTTCATACCCTCCAAAATAGATCTCTTTTTTTCGATTTCTGAATTATAAATTAGGTATGTTTGCGATTCAAAGTCGATATTCTTCAGATTAGCCGTGATGTCACATCGTGAAGGCAAGCGCTACTGTTGCGAATCTGGAACCCATGATCACACTCAACATTCAGGTCCTGTAGTGCAGATATTTCGGTAAGTATGTGTTTTATAGATAGCTCCCCCTTCCCTTGTCTAGTGGGTGAATCAATGTAAATGTGCTGTGAAGTTATTTTAATAGTCAGGTTTTCTTTTGTTTTACACCCCTTATAACAACAACAACACGCCTTCACCTCGCTTCCTCACACCAACGCCATTGGCAACGTGCGTTCAACACGTACATGGGCGGAGTTTCCTCAGCCACTGGAGCTCCGACTCCGCCCCAGAGAGATGGAATGTTCCCGCGACCAATGAGAGGCATGAGACACGCAGCCATCGACGTTCCTACGATTCCCGGACCAATGAGAGGCGTGAGACACGCAGCCATCGACGTTCCACGAACCCCGGACAAATGAGAGGCGTGAGACACGCAACCATCGATGTTCCCACGAACCCCGGACCAATGAGAGGCGTGAGACACGCAGACATGACGCAGGAGAAATGCGATATAAGGAACGCCAGGGCCTTGGAAAGAAGTCAGAGTCGGAGAGTCGGGGAGTCGGAGAGTCAGTCGGAGAGTCAGTCGGAAAGTCGAAGTCAGAGTCGGAGCCAAAGTGATCGACTCGTCTGGTCTGGTCGGCTTGGCAGTGATCGACTCGTCTGGTCTGGTCGGCTTGGCAGTGATCGATTTGTCTGGTCTGGTCGGCTTGGCAGTGATCGATTGTCTGGTCTGGTCGGCTTGGCAGTGATTCGTCTGGTCGGCTTGGCAGTGATCCACTCGTCTGGTCTGGTCGGCTTGGCAGTGATCGACTTGCCTGGTCTGGTCGGCTTGGCAGTGATTCGTCTGGTCTGGTCGGCTTGGCAGTGATCCACTCGTCTGGTCTGGTCGGCTTGACAGTGATCGACTCGTCTGGTCTGGTCGGCTTGGCAGTGATCGACTCGTCTGGTCTGGTCGGCTTGGCAGTGATGGACTCGTCTGGTCTGGTTGGCTTGGCAGTGCCTGGCATCCAACGTTTTTCCTCCGTCCCGGGTGCTTGGAGTGGCATCGTGTTGCGGGTTCGAGTCCCGTCAAGCCGGATCGTCGAAGACCA
>CM068954.1:137623719-137650375 GCA_035128595.1 Eptatretus atami | reverse complement strand
CGGTCGAGCCGACTTGCGGCTCCATCTGGCGGTTGTGCTCGCGGCCGACGTCCCGACCCCGCAACACTACTTCCGTTCTGTACACTGGTTGCATCGCAGAACGATTGAACTCAAACAGCAAATAATTTTAAAATTTCTACAAATATGCCGAGTCGATGCTTGTGTTGTAATACAAACTGAGATGGTTTTATGCTACACCAACAGCCGAAAGACCTGAAGTTTGTCAGAAATTGGACGAAGCTTGTCCGAAATACCCGAGTGTGGATTGGGCCGAGAAAATATTCGGTTTTGTACTCTGAATGTTACAGAGCACTGTTATGCAACAACAGACGGCTCGATCTTGTGGTTATCCACCATGATTGAGAGAGGATGCTATATCCACGATTAAAGGCCCTGTCACACCTTGACGATTTAGCCAGCGTATGCCTGACGTATGCAAAATTTGGCTAAACGCTGGCACATCACGTCGAATACGTTATGGGTAAGTTTGTATACGTTAAAAGCACGCTGGCATACGTCGTAGTACGCTGGCATACGTCGTAGTACGCCGAGGTGTTAGACAAATTTTCCATGCTTGAAATTTTTCGACGTATGCCAGCGTATGACTCTCACGATCCGCATAATGCTGGCCATAAGTTGTAGGCACGTGACGCGATCGTTGACACCGTCGACACACGTTCTTGTAGTACTCATAGTGAACGTCGAGTATCGTACGAATATCGATATGTAACGTGTGTAGAACGTCGATCGTGACAACGTCGACAGTCTTGTAGTTACTCATAAGTCGAAACGCGTCAATGTAATGGTTAGCGTCAGTGTTCCAGACTCCCTGGTTTTTTTTTTTCGGTATGACTGTGATGTTGACACTTCGATTTCTAGTGGGTTATAATATAATATAATTAATAGGCTGCCGCTCAACGATTTAAATCATAACCGCACTAGAATCGAAGTGTCATCACCGTCATACTGAAGAAAAATAAAAATAAAAAACCAGGGAGTCTGGAACACTGAGCTAACCATTACATTGACGTGTTTCAACTTAATGAGTAACGTACAAGTAACGTGTCAACGATCGCGTAGCGTGCCTACAACTTATGCCAGCATATGCGGAATGTGTGTCATACGTCGAGTACGTTGAGAATTTTCAACATGCTGAAAATTTCTCGACGTACTCGGCATATGACGACGTATGCCAGCGTGCTATTAACGTATGCAAAACTACCCATAACGTATTCGACGTGTGCCAGCTTGGTTCGGCAAATTTTTCATACGCTGGCTAAAACGTCAAGGTGTGACAGCGGCTTCACACTTCGATGTCTAGTGCGGTTATGATTTGAATCGTCGAGCCGCAGCCTATGAATAGCCTACGCCACGTGATCGTCGGCGATACGCTGCCGGCGCTATGCATAAGTTAGACTATCGTTGGGCATAGGTTGTGAACGCCGAAACACCGCTCAGCATTCGTTGGTATAAGTTATCTATATGTGATTAAAACGTTCTGTGTACGTTACTAATACGTTATGCATACGTCCAACACGTTATTATACGCCCAAAACTTAAAAAAACATCAATAGTTCAGCGTACGCCAGCGTTTTACATACATTTTGAGACCTTGCCATACGATGGCTAAAACGTCAAGGTGTGACGCCTTTAGCGGAAGAAATGGTCGTCGCTCAAAACTGCAACACCATCTCCACCCATCTTCCGGCACATGTACACAGACGACTTTAGCAGTGAATCAAACACCTCTTGTCATTGCCCGGCAGTTACTGCAAGAGCACCGGAAAAAATAATCAATTATCAACACAAATTTCTTCAAATCAAATTGACCACCATCTCTTTGGAGAGAAAGCAACCACCATTGAGAGAAAGTATCATCCACTTATCCAAGAGGATTTGATCAAGGATGCTAAAACTTTCAGCCCTCCCCCCCTACCATCCTTCCATCCACAATCACCCACCACTACCCCACAACCACACACCCGCCTCGCCCACTCTCCACACACCTGCCTCGCAATGTATTTTTTTTGAGCATTAAAAGGAAAAAGAAAACCTTTTATTGGGCCTGATGTTTCGGGAGCTGTCTGGCTTCCATCCTCGGAGGCAGTTATGAACATCGTTTACATTTTGAAATTCAGTTTGTAATGTTGCTGTGTGAGTGCCTGATTGGCTGTCATTCCACCGATGGGGTTGAGGGAAGGGAACAGAAGTTTGGATTGGCATGTTGGCTTCTGGATTGGAGCCTGTGTCCAGAGTGGTTGTTGGCATGTTGGCGTTTGTGTCTGCGTAGGGCTTGGTAAGTTGGGTTGATGTCAACATGCCTGTTGATCGAGCAGTCATCAGACCACCATGCCTCGATAACCTTGTGGCTTGCCTTGGAGGAGGCCATCCACTTGATTGTGGCTTGTTCCCATGTGAAGGTGTGGTGCAGGGTATCGTTGTGTGGCGATGGCGGAGGATGTGTCGTGTCGGGCTTCCACTCGTTGGTGTTCAGTCAGTTTGGTGGCCAACCTTTTCCCTGTTTGACCTACGTAGTGGGTGGTGCTGTCATGACACGGGATGTCGTAAACAGTCTGGCATCTGTCTATTTTATCTTTCGGTTTTGGTAGCAATGTCTGAAGAGTAGAGTGGAGTAGAGTAGAGTAGAGTTTGTGGGTGATGCGGATACCATGGGGCTGGAGCAGAGCACTGGCAAGTTCAGATGCTGTTTTGATGCAAGGTACTGTGACTGTCTTTGTGGGCTTTGTTGTTATGTCCTTCATTGGTCTTGTTTTTCGCTGGCATTTCGTGATTATCTGTTGGGGATAGTAATTGAATAGCAGCATTTGTCGGACTTCGGATTTTGCTGCGTCGATCTGCCCAACTACCACAATGGGCCTTAGCTCGGTTCAGTCGTGCTTTTGCACAGCTCATCTTGTGACACAATGGGTGGCCACTGTTGTAGTCGAGTATCTTGTCCGTGTGTCTGGGCTTGCGGTATACTGTTGAGCCTATTTGGCCTTCTGGTTTCCTGGAGAGCAAGATATCTAGGAATGCCAGTGAGCCTTCTTTTTCAACCTCACAAGTGAATTGGAGCTGAGGTGACCTTGAGTTAAGGTGGGTGTGGAAGCTTTTGAGTTGATTGGCCTTTATGATCACAAACTTATCATCTACATACCATAGCCATAACTTGGGCCCCATAGTTATGCTCGGCCCCAAAACATTCATAAACACACTAGGTTGGGAATAGTTGGGGCTGTTTAAGTAACGACAAATGGTTGTAGAGTTGGGAGGAAAGAACCCACTGTCTTTTGTAAAGAGCTTGGACTAATAATTATCTGACACCCTGAACAAATTGTTTTCAGTTGAATGGTGGCCTTGCCAGTTTGTGAAAGATGTGGGGTTGGCTAGAGAACACTATGGACCCAAAAGAAGGGAAGAACACCGTAATTGGAGTTGTTGAAGTAGTAGTTGCTGTTTGTTCATTGTACCCCAATGATGAATGGTTACTTTGCTTGCTTATCGGAGTTGCTTTGTTGTTGCTTCATACATGGTGTTTGCAGTGCCAAACCTGATATCTCACTCACGCCATGGTGCACTGTCGGCCACAAAAAAAATGCTCTGAATTCTTACTATTCTGCACTCCCACCACAACCTATTCATGCATATCATGCTCTTCTTCAACATGTAGCTTATTTCTCAACAATTGTATATATTTTTTGCTTGCGTCACAAGACTGCTTCAAAGGGGAATGGTCCAGGTGAATTAGCCTGCGACAAACTCAAATCTCTCTTTACAATTGTGTGTGTGTGTGTGTCACACCTTTGTGTATGTATGAGAAATGCATCGTGTGACTGCCATGGCTGTCATTCGTAGTGTGGTTTACCATGCAGCCAACAAGATATCCGATTATAAATACATTCTGTTGCAGAGTTTTTAAGCAAATACGATTTTGCTTTGTGGCCTTTCTTTGACATGAATCTATTTCCCTCTGTGCAGTTCATCCAAGAAGCAACCACTTTGCGTCAGACGGCTGCAAGTTTCTGGATGGGGTCTACTTCAGCGAGTTCAGCACGGGACGAGGCCAATCCATGTCATTTTCAGTGCTTTGACAATAAAAACACAATCAATTTGATGCTCATTGTTTTGATTTACTCTTTCCTCCTCAATCCGAAATGGTACAAGAAAACTCTGACAAGGTGAAGAAATGGGAATTTGTTTCATTTAAATCTGGATGAATGCCTTGGAGAGTGCTTCCATCAATAAATTGCTTTATAAACAGCCATTTAATTTGTGTGCACATGCCAGGGAGGCAACCTTTGAATTCAAACTGTAATAACTAAACATTTTGTGGACCAAAGCCACCAAAGCAAGGTACCCTCGTGCAATGTGAATGTTCGCATGTCCTGACATGTTTCCAAACCAATGGTGATCTCCCTGGGTTTGTGTAGGAAAGTTTGAAATTAATTACGAATATGAAATAAAATTTCTACTGACTATCAAAACTTGGCCTGCAAGGATATTTGTATCCTGAACGGAATGGTGTAGTGCATTGTTTACGACTTTCACTTCCTCTAGAGAGCCAGTCAAGATCGCTCATCTTTTCGGTGCATTGGCACGAGCCGATACAACAGCAACGTGTAATATGTATCGCGGACGGCCCGATCTCCGATTGTGTGTAGGGGCTGATCCGAGGATCTCACCAAACCGTCCGATTGGTAGTGACAGGTGCGTTTGTAAAAGTACAAAGGGCATTTACTTTAAACTTCCATTTTTGTGATTTGGAGCAAATGTGATCTTGAGCATCAGCAGTAGTTTTCCGATCTTTACACAATTAGAAACCATTTTAACCATTGAGGAATTTTTTTGTTTGCCTGTAAGGGTGGACGTGAAGAGGTGATTAATCCTAATTGCAAGAAGTTGAAGAGGACCACCAGAGGGATGCATTACGTCAAGTGATAGGTCCCTTGGTATGTGACGTCAGTAAGGGATAGGTGCCTTGGTACGTGACGTTGGTAAGGGATGGGTCCTTTGGTATGCAAAGGTCGATATGTTGTACACTGCTAGAACGGTGTATGATTTTTGTATATGCATGTTGAGCAAATGATTCAGTCATGAACAACTTTTGTAATTTTTTTTTTAAAGTTTTGACAGTTTACGAGCAGATACCTGTATGTCAGGTATTTACCTTTTTACCTGTATGTCAGGTATTTACCTGTATGGCAGGTATACTTTTTAAAGTATTTACCTGTCATACGAGAAGACTTTCTGATCTAAAGTGTTTATTGTGGAAAATACTTTGCCTATAATGTGGTTCCCTTGCTGTGGAGCATGATGTTCTTTGTGAGAGCACCATTATTCTACCCCCCAACTAATGAGATTGGGTAACTATCATACTGATAGATTCAGTTGATTAGATATGGATGAAGTGCAGGCATGGTCTGCCAAATGACCTCTTCCTTAGTATGAGCTCCTTGTACCTTTTGACTTTCGCAATCCTTTTTAGGTGAAAACAAAGTTTGTTGACAAAATTTGATCCCATCTTCGAGCAGGCAGAACAAAACAACTCAAACGTCCTCTTGATAAGGGTGACGACATACTCCAGATTGCAACAACGTTCTGTGTGCAAAAGGCTGATTTTTGGCTGAAGTAGTTTCTTGGCAAGGGTTATACTGGATGGTTTGCCATTGCCTTCCCAGCAGTAATTACGACAGGAATTTGTAATTCGTTCATGGTGCTGGCGAGAGCTCGCATACTCTTCGTGAAGGACACTGAAGGATCTTTGACATCCACAAACTAATGCCAGCAAACGGGACGTGTTTAACGTCCATCCCAGGGATGGCACACACATTGATGAAACACCCGGATGACCGTTTATATTTGGGTTAGGATTTGAACTTTGGATGGACAGCTTCGATTGTGCATACCATAACTCTTGGAATTGAGGCCATACTTCCAGGCCAAAAATAGTGCAAGTATGCAACATCAACATCAATTTGTTTACTTGCTAATGTTTAGGAGGCAATGAAAAACTTCAATGGGTAGGTTTTACAAACTTGCACAGGTCTCGAGGGGAGAGGAGTCGGGATAGATATTTTTCCATCATCACGTTTGTTGCAAAGTTTTCAAAAACCATCAATTATACATTTGTTTCCTGATGTGTTTAATTTTAGATAGACATTGTGAATCCATGAATGGCCATAAAATATTTTGTTACTCCACCAGGGGATGGTTGCTCACATTGACATGTTAATCGTTTTGATGTCTGTCACGAGACCATCATAGAGGTTCTGGGTTTAGTATTAAAACTTTTGAGCCCAGACAGAATGGTACACAGAAGCAAGCTCAGTGCTGTCTGTCTGCTTTTACCTCGCAAATATACAACGAGCTCGTTCTTGTCATACATGGTGCAGCAGAAACATGTCTAAATTCCCACTGTCCGAGTATTTCCTGTTGCTTCTCCAGATACATTTTAGTGTAACTGTCATACTCGTCGTCTCTTCTCGCTCTGCATGGAGGTTGTGCCTTTATATATTTATTTGGTTGAGTTTGTTCCTGATATGTGAAACATTCTGCAACCCATGCCTGCAGAAAAAGATTTGTTGGAAGACCAGCCACATTTTTCCATCCAATGATCGTGTAACTTATATATATATATATATATATATTGATGGGTAGGCGCTCCAATGTTGAAAGTTTCGCGTCGATCACTCGGTAGTCCACATACCTCCGACAGACTGAACAGATTACATTTTGTATTCTACTGATGGGCTGGATCTGGATCTGTACCTGAACCAAAATCTAATCTGCTTGTTCTGGTCACCCACCCAACTCATCCACCAAGTTTTGTCATCACCTATCCATAACTTTTTGAGACATCGTTTTTGGCCCCATTATTGAATGGTGAATAATCACTTGAAAAATTCTAGTGTCTGGATCGTCACCAAAATCGAATCGATTAATCCTTGTCGCACCCAACCTGGCCACCAAGCTTGGTCTGAATCCATCCATCACCTTTTGAGATATCCTGCTCAGACAGACAGACCAACAGCGGTGAAAACAACAACCTCCACCTTCGGTGGTGGAGATGATAATGCGAAAAAGTGAGCACCTCAGCTAACATTCCACAACATGGGCAAGGATGATTGTCGACCCCGATCACTAGTTATATTGTGGGGCACATTACCCATCGACATTGTCAATGTGGCCACCACTATCCTCACTTCTGATATATCGCATATATTAACTGGAGAGTTCATGGAACTTGATACCCCCATGCAGTGTTCAGTATCTACAGTACTTCAATTGAAGTAAAATAATTTTAAATATCATTAAAAAAAATATCCAGAAGTTTTGCATTTTTGAAGCAGTCTTATACACCACCCTGGTGAATCAGTCTTACACCACCACCACACCACCCTGGAGAACATTTCAAAGTACTGTATTGTAAAACTGGAGGTTCGTGGGAAGTATAACGAAGGCAATTTGTGTTCCACAGTGTTCCCGTACGTCATTCAATTTAAATAAAGGTGTAAAGGAACATAAAAAAAAATTCCGGGTTTTACTGCCATTTATGCAGTGGCTATTACATTACCCTATCTAACACATTCCATTCGTTATCTGTGCCTGTCCTTTTTGACTCCTTAAAAACGGTGAGTTCCTGTTTGGAATTACTTTCAATTGTGTTTGATTGCCAGACAGGCAGACAGAGTGAAAGAAAAAATAAAAAAAAATTACATCACTCCTCTTTGCATGTGTGAATGAGACGAATTCCGAGCCAAAGTACTGTAAACCGGCAAACTTGTTTCCAATTTGTGTTCAAAATATAACATTCAATTTAAATATATATATTTTTTTTGGTCATTAAACGAAGATTGAGGGACCTGAACCAATTGAAGACCTGAGTGCAAGAAGTACTTTAGTCACAAAATAACACTTTTGAGATATTGAGGATCAAAGTTTTCAAAACATGCTGCAGATACTTTTTTTTTTAAAGGTGGCATACTATGGAGCCTGTTGCTGGTTCCAGGGGCTTTACAGAGCAGACAAACCCTTTTTTGTGGAAAAATAATCCTTTATTACGAAGAAAACGAGAAAATTAGTTTTGGATTTAAGTACTTTTTGTGGCTAAATACCTGGGCCTGGTTGCTCAAAGCATTGTTCAACCTATCGTTAAATTAACGATAGGTTTAATGCTGTTGCTCAAAGCTATCGTTAACTTTAACATCGATAAATCCTCTTAACCTTTGAGCAACACTGTTAAATCCTGTCATTTGCTAATCTATCGTTAAGGAATTTAATGATCGATTAAGCCTAATCGATCATTAAATTTAACGATGCTTTGAGCAACCGGCCCAGGACTTCGGTACTTTTTGCGTCAAAATGGCTGGACTTGGGTACTTTTAACACACAAGCCCTTTATTGCTCATTTTTGATTGCCAAACAGTCATTTTTGCTCTGTCTCCTTGCCTTTCGTGGTTTAATTTTATGCAGAAATACTCAGTTAACTACAATATTACCCAGTTAAGTCCAAAATTACTCAGTTAAATCGGAAATTAATGTCCTGAATAAAAGAAAACCTAACTTTGGTGCGAGTTGTCTTTCACATCACAAGTCCCTCATTCAGCAAAGTCCTCCTGCTCAGAAAGTTTGCATCAAAATCATACCAGATCGGAAATATTACAAACAGTCAACTCTTGAGTATAAAAATACCAGGGCCACCTTTATGAGGGCTCAAAACCTGATGACGATTGTCGTGCCTTTTCAGTACCAGCAAAGTATAATGCATAGAAACTACATACTGTTGCTTTGGCATCCTTCATTCTCTTCTAGCCCAGTCTCCAGGGTTTGTTTTACGTTTTTTGCCTCTGTCATGCCTGTTATCAGAGTTATCCTCATTCACACAATGCTGTCCAGCCTCCATTGTGGCATTTTCATAGCTTGTCACGTGACACATACAAGCATTTTGATTGGGCAGTAATGGACTTAGGAACTTCTTGCTCAAACATTATGGACTTGGGTATTTCTTGCACTACATTTTAGTGAATTCAACAATGACCATATCCCAATATACAGGACTTGAGTACTTATTTTCAGAATTTTTTGGTATCAAATGATGCTCTGGCCATTATAGATTATAGTACTGGTGCAGCTCATTTTTTTCAAAAATGTGACTTAAGTACTTCTTGCACCCAGGTCTTCATTGCTTAACTCCGTTTTTTAGATCCTCGTTGAGGATCTCTAAGTCTTACTCAAGTTGTTCTTCATCTTCTTCCTGTGGACTTTTTTTGTTTCACAACCTACAGTTTCATCGAAACTTCCTGAAACTTGGCAATATATGTAAAAATACCCCTGCGAGACAGTAACCATCTCCGATTTTGAAAATTCCTCCTAGAAAAAAAGTTATGACGTCAAAATATCTCCGCTAACGGAAATCGCCTAAAAAGTTATCTCCGACTCGGCAAGCTTTTTGAATTCTGTTTGGGGAATCGAACAGGGCATTAGCAGAGATGAATTACCGCACATATGATACATCACTATGACGTCATATAAATTTTTATGACGTCATTCTACTTTTTGACTTTTTGTTTCACAATCCAGAGTTTCATCGGATCTTCGTGAACTTGCCATGTATATGCAGAAAGCCCACGCGCAGGCTGTTACCATCTCCGATTTTGGAAATTCTTCCTAGAAAAAAAGTTGACGTCATAATATCGCTGCTAATGGAATCGCCTATACCATTATCTCCGAAACTAGGCAAGCTGTTTGAATTTTGTTTGCGGGAATCAAGCCGGGCATTAGCACAGATAATTTATCGCAAACCTGATACATCACAGTGACGTCATATTCGTTTTTATGACGCCATCATTAAGAGGACGAGGATCTTAGCTCATTTAAGCTTGTTTTCACTTCACGTGTGTGGGGTAAAAATATAATAAGCCTGCATGCGTCTGAAGCCTTCTTACCCATTGGCTGGAGGGCTGGTTTGACTCCACCCACAATAATCAGGAAGAAAATCATGTCTGCCATGTTGGTTTTATGGTATGTCGAAGACATCTTGGGCAGTTTCATTTTCACAATTTGAATTTTCTGAGCTATATAACCACGTATTATATATGCACATTAGCAGTCGGCATCATTTTGCTTCATGTCTGTAAACTTGCTTATTTTTGGGGGGGGGGAGTGATTGATGCAGTGGTCTGGCCAATGTACCACCGAAATAAAGAGAGGAGCAATTTGTGTAATAGATGAAGTGTTTTGTCCACAATTTCGGTTTTATCTTGAGTTGTCGAGGCAAGGATGGTGGTGTGGAAATACAGAAGGCTCGCCCGTGATAATTATCGATGAATGATTTCCGCAGCCAACATTGTAGGATCACACAAAACGGAGCGAATTCCCGGCATTGATGCAACCCAACCCAATCCCATTTATTTGGCAACAACGTCGGTTCCCAGTCCAGCTCGCATTTGGCATGACAATAAATAAATAATGCTCAAGATCAAACTTGGCAAAGAGTTGCAGTGTACTTTCGTGGTCCACTTTTCACACATGGCCAACTGCATGTTGTTGCTTCCCGCATTTGCCATCCACAAAATATTTGCTTTGCAGTCGCAGCAGATTCATTCAACAAAACCAAAAACTTATTTCAAAGAAGTGCTTTGAATTTTTTATTTTTGCCATTATTTTGTATGTAGTCTGTGGCTGCAGGTTGCATCATTGCTGGGGGTGCAGCTGTGCCGCTGATGCAGTGCCTCCTGTTTCCAGTAAACTGGTCATCATTTTGCCAACCTGAGAAGGATGAGAGGTTGACGGAGTCAACCCACCTGGTGTTATTTGATGTCATGACAGGGGACTCAAACTCGAGACCCTAAGATTTTAAAGCAGCCACCTTAACTGTTAAGTCAACGTCAAGCCTTTTTTCTCTTTAATTTGTACGTTTTTAGTCCGAGTTCTCAAGGCTGAATTGTGTGTGTGTGTGTGTGTGTGTTTGTGTGTTTGTTTCGTGGAGCACTCACTATTCTTGGTGGTATAGGCTATCATAAGTCATAACGTAATAAAATATGTCGATTCTCTGTTTGAAAACCACTGCAAATGATGATTGTTTGAATTCTATGTACTCCATGGCTGAACCGAATTAGCTTAAACCTGCAGCTTGTGCTCAGGGTTGAAAGAGTAGAAAAGGTACTGAGACTAGGAGGCTGTAAGTGGGAGTGGATGAAGGGATTGAGGGCAAAAGTGGTATGGGTGGATGAAGAATGAAGGACAGTGTAAAAGGTAGTGAGACTAGGAGGATGTAAGTGGAGTGGATGAAGGGATTGAGGACAGTGAGTGATGGGTGGAGTGGAAGTAGGAAGGACAGGTGTAAAGAGGGTAGTGAGACTAGGAGGATGTAAGTGGAGTGGATGAAGGGATGGAGGACAGTGAGTGATGGGTGGAGTGGAAGTAGGTGAAGGACAGGGTAAAGAGGGTATGAGATAGGAGGATGTAAGTGGGAGTGGATGAAGGGATTGAGGACAGTGAGTGATTGGTGGAGTGGAAGTAGATGAAGCAGGTGTAAAGAGGGTAGTGAGATAGGAGGATGTTAATGGGAGTGGATGAAGGGATTGAGGACAGTGAGTGATTGGGTGGAGTGGAAGTAGTGAGGACAGGTGTAAAGAGGGTAGTGAGACTAGGAGGATGTAGAGGAGTGGATGAAGGGATTGAGGAGTGATTGGTGGAGTGGAAGTGATGACAGGTGTAAAGAGGGTAGTGAGATTAGGAGGTGGAGTGGATGTAGGGATTGAGGACAGTGAGTGATTGGGTGGAGTGGAAGTAGTAAGGACAGGTGTAAAGAGGGTAGTGAGATAGGAGATGTAAGGGAGTGGATGAAGGGATTGAGGACTGAGTATGAGTGGAGTGAAGTAGTGACAGGTGTAAAGAGGAGTGAGATAGGAGGATGGGAGTGGATGAAGGGATTGAGAAGTGAGTGATTGGAGTGGAGTAATGATACAGGGTAAAGAGGTGTGAGATAGGAGGATGTAAGTGGGAGTGGATGAAGGATGAGGCAGAGTGATGGGTGGAGTGGAAGTGATGACAGGTGAAAAGGTGTAATAGTGAGATTAGGAGGGTAGTGGATGAGGGATTGAGGACAGTGAGTGATTGGGAGTGGAAGTAGGTGAAGGACAGGTGTAAAGAGGGTAGTGAGATTAGGAGGATGTAAGTGGGAGTGGATGAAGGGATTGAGAGTGAGTGATTGGAGTGGAGTGAAGTAAATGGACAGGTGTAAAGAGGGTAGTGAGATTGAGGATGGGGAGTGATGAAGGGATTGAGGACAGTGAGTGATTGAGGGAAGTAGATGTACAGGTGTAAAGAGGGTGTGAGACTAGGAGATGTAAGTGGGAGTGGATGAAGGATTGAGGACAGTGAGTGATTGAGTGGAAGTAGATGTACGGTGTAAAGAGGGTCGTGAGACGAGGAGGATGTAAGGGGAGTGGATGAAGGATGAAGACAACGTGTAAGAGAAGCGGGATCCCGCCTTGCTGTTTCGATGTATTCAAGGGAGTCGGTTTGCAGACGTTCGCCACACTGGGCCGGGGGACACGGATGCGATTCATTAATTAATTATTTTTAAAAAAAGTTTGATTTTTTAATTTATCTTTCTTCTAATCTCTCGATCGTGGTGTCATGGAAGTGTGTGTCTTGGACTCGGTCCTCAGTGCCCGCAAAATAAATTCGGGCAACGCCGGCTATCCCTACAAGTTTCGACGAAATCAGATTCCTCTGATATTTCACGTTTGCGTTGTCTGTCGTCGATACGCTCAATGTTTCGGTAAATTCTCTTTCCTTTACAACTACAAATACCAACAGGTATAAAAACTGTCATGCTGGTGTTTCACAGGCACAGGGTGACTCGTCAATGTGTGCCGTTCCGCCTTGTCGGCATTCGCTGGTGGACGTTAAAGAACCCGGTGTCCTTCGTGAGGAGTGGGCGAGCTATCGCCGGCATCGTGAATAAAGTACAAATTCCTGCCGAACGTCAGGCCTTGGCCAGCCGTCGACGACAAAATGGCCCCTGAAAACAAAATGTCGTCCAACCACGTGTCGTTGGTGTTACTCCGCGCCGCACTGCTCAAGGATGACGTACACCGGCGGTTTTATTTTTCATCAACGAATGAATGTAACCAAACAAATGAGCGAGTTATTGAATGGTCCACGAAGAGCCGGCCCGTCGGTGTGCAAGCTCGCACGGTTTCGTGAACGTTCGATGGGATCTTTCGAGACGAGGCGCCGTTAAACGTGCGCACTATTTTTTTCTCCGCGGAGGGCGCCGTGCTCAAATGTAATCGTGCAGCGGTTCGCACAAGGGGGAAGGGTTCGCAGCAAAATGGCGAATACGGTCTCTGGTAGTGGAAGCAGCAATTCGAGCCTTCAGGATGGCACAGGTTTGTTGGGTTCACGGTGTTCACGTCTTCTTTTTTTTGTAATCTTTTACCTTTTGGTCGTTTTTAGATTTTACTTTACATTGTTTTCGTTGTTTTGAGACGTGAGGCGTTCGGTCTTCCCTTCCCGCTCGCTCTTCAATCGGGCTTGTCGATAATTAAATATTTCCTCGTGTTGTAACGTTTGAGGTAAATTTTTTATTTATTTGTTTCTTTGTTTTCTTAAGGCTCCTTTAGTCTGGTACGTGACGCATTGACACCGCTATAAGCGGTTACCTGTCCAGGTATGGAGACTTTGTTGTCGCTGTTCGTGACTCAGGTTTTTGTGTGAGATCGTCATCGGAGGCCTAGAAATCTTCCGAAATGTTGGTGAACACGTGAAGTTGGAGGTTGTGTTGTTAAATGGACAAATTTATACACGAGCAAGACTGTTTGGACGAAGGGATGAGGAAAGAGGTTTCCTTTTGTTAGTTTTACATGTGAGGATCATCGATTATGGAGGAAAAACCTGCTCGTCACCTCGACGGGTATCATGGTGGACGGAGGTTACGTTTAAACCTCGTGTATGTGTGTGTGTATATATATATGTGTTTATGTGTGTGTATAATATATATATATGTGTATGTGTGTATGTGTTTAATGTGTGTGTGTGTATGTGTGTGTGTATATGTGTGTGTGTGTAATATGTGTGTATGTGTGTGTGTGTGTATGTGTGTGTATGTGTTGTATGTTTGTGTATATATATATATATATGGTGTTATGTGTGTGTATGTATATATATATGTGTTTATGTGTGTGTGTGTGTATATATGTGTTGTGTGTGTGTGTGTATATATATATGTGTTGTGGTGTGTGTGTGTGTGTGTATATATAATATGTGTGTGTGTGTGTGATGTGTGTATATATATATATGTGTGTGTGTGTGTTGTGTATATATGTTTATGTGTGTGTGTGTATATGTGTTATGTGTGTGTGTGGTGTGTGTGTTATGTGTGTGTATATATATATATATGTGTGTGGTGGTGTATATTATATATATATATATATATATGTATACTGTATATATATATATATATGTGTGTGTGAACAGGATATATCAAAAGGTTGTGGACGGATTCGAACTCGATTTGGTTAGCAGGTTGGGTGTGTGACAAGGATGAACCGATTAGATTTTGGTGACGATCTGGATACTAATTAATTTTATTTTTTTTATTTTTTAATATATATTTTTAACTGATTCTTCACCTTTGAGAGATTGGGCGAAAAACGACATATAAAGACGTCTCACAAAGTTGTGCACGAGTTGTGACGAGGTTGGTTCGGTGACACAAACGAGCAAGTTCGGCTGGAGATCTGAATCAAAACCCACCGGTGGGAACAAAACGTGAACTGGTCCCTCATGCACCAGTCAGGGCTACAAGGATAACTTGAGAAATCGATGCTAGCTGTGGGTTCGAATCCCAACCCAGCTGTGAATTGCCATCCTGGTGTCTCGCAGGTCGGGTGAGGCGTCAGTGTGTCTGGTGTGTGTGGTGTGTGTGCGTGCACCGTTCCTGGGTTGGATGGCAAGCCTGTTGTCCTTTCTGCCGTCATCGGTTGGTGGACGATCCCTCAGTGTCCTTCACGAAGAGTGGGCGAGTTATCGCCGGCATCCTGTAAACAAATGACAAATTGACAGCTTGGCGTTGCATCAACACCGTTCTTCCACATCCCTCGACTGTTCCACTGCTCGCTATGTCGGCCGACCTGTCTGTGCAGTAGCTCGGACATTGTAAGGAAATTCCTGTTCTCAAGTTGCTCTTGTGAATGATCCTCTTCAGGCGATGAAGGGCAGCCATGATGATGGTTTATGGGTACGTACTCGGGTACACCTAGTGACATTTGCATTCTCAATTAAGTAAGCACTCGGTAGAGCGCACACCTCCACCACGTAATGCCTGATCCACGAGAACATATCGGGCCCAATACACGTTTGAAATATGCTATACAGTACTATCTCGTTTTTGAGCATTGTAATCTCATTGTATCTCTCGATTAATCTCATTATTATTGTATCTAATCCGAATTAGTATTGTGTATCTCAATGGTGAAGTATCACTTGGAAAAATTAAATAATTATCGTATCGGGATCTTCACCAAAATTTAATCGATTCTTCCTTGTCACGCACCTAACTTGTTCACCGAGTTTCATCCGAATCAGTATCTAATGTAATCCGAATCATCCGAATCGGTATCTAATCCGAATATTGTATCTCATCTAATTGTATGGCATTGTATCTCTCAATGGTGAAGAATCACTTTTTAAAATTAAATAATTCTCGTATCCAGAGCCGGATCCGGATCTTCACCAAAATTGAATCAATTCTTCCTTGTCACACACCCAACCTGCCCACTAAGTTTCATCCGAATCTGTACACAACCTTTTGAGATATCCTGTACACAAACGGACATTATCCACCGTTTAATAAGAAATTTAAATTGTTGTTTATGAAGACTAGAGTCGCTCCGCGTCGGTGGAATGAGGTCAAACTTTGTCAACCGAATGTTGATCATTCCAGCTGCACTGTGAGTGGGGTGAGGGAGACGTTTCGGGGCATGGGCCCCGAAACATCACTTAAAACAAGAGCACATTATTGGTGCAGTATTCCGTTAAGACGTGCTCATATCTTGTAAATCGTTACTTTTTCATCTTCATCGTAAGTCGTTAAATTTCATCTCTGCGATGTCGATGTCGAACCTTTCTTTCACAATCTTCTGGTTGACATTTAGCCTCGCGTGACGTGGTTGTGCCCAAGGGATGGGCGTGGCCATTCGGAATTTTAATCGTCCTCTCGAATGTTAATGCGTGTTGATCTATCATGTAGATCGCTCATTCAGATCTATGCTGATCTATAATACCCTGCCAAGGCTGTGCATTGTTAAATGACAGTCTTGTCCTTTGTTTCTTGTGAAGTATGATAAAATGTTAATCATGTTCCTTTTTCTGCTACTTTGGTGTTCATATGCTACGACAAATCAAAAGTAAGTCGTTTTTTTATTTTCTCCCAAACACTATGCAAGTTTATTTGCATGATTTATTTCATCCACCCCTTTGTATTGCATGTACGAACGAGCTTGGGCTTTTCTTGCCTTCGGCTTTTCTTGCCTTCGTTAGGTCTGCGTCTGTCTGTCCCTCTTTGTTTGTTTGTTTGTTTATTTTCTGTTGGGCAAAAACAAATCAAATTTAATTAATATTGCTTTATAATTTGTTTATTTTTGGAGGAGGTACAAGATACATGCTGAAAAGCTGACGTCATTTTTGTTTTATTTTGTTGCATCTTGTGAATTAAAATTTAACGTTTGTGGCTTCAAACAGGTTCGATAACATTTATGAGATTGATTGTAGAATATATTTAAATGTGTGCTTCCCGATTTATGAGAGAAATACGGCCTTGCATTCAGATAAAGTAATCATGTTTGCGTTGTCTGTATCAAAGTGGCATTTTCCCATCATTGGCTTGTATCATGCCATTTTACGGAGGGGTTACATTATTTTGGACAAATCGAAAAACATCAGGTTGAAACCAGTTCTGGAGAGTTGTTGATAAAAGTTGATACTGGTGCGTGTTCCTGCAGAGATTTACTTTTCATTCTGCTCTAACAATAATGTAATTCCCTTTCCTCCCCTATGCCTTGTGGCCTGCGTGGCTGTCCCCCTAGAACAAACCAAGCGTGTGCTCTCCTTCCAAGGACTGGCCGAGTTGGCCCATCGTGAATACCTCGCTGGGGATTACGAGGCGGCGGAGCGCCACTGCATGCACCTTTGGCGACAGGAGCCTGACAACACTGGCGTTCTACTTCTCCTCTCTTCCATTCATTTTCAGTGCAGATGCTTAGATAGGTAGGGAGAGGCTTGCCCTCCTAGGTCGGGTGTTTGCATAACCTTTCAGCAAGTTTTTAAGTGTGTGGGGAGGGAAGTTTTTTATTTTCACGATTTGTTTGATTGTTTTTTTTTGCATTTGTGCACAAGTTCATGATTGAGGCACGTAATCATCAATTGCTGACTTTACTCATAACTTTACATTGTACATGTGGCTGACGGCGTCATTAGGTTAGGATAATTATCATCACCCAATGTCACCTGCCATGTGATGAAGATACCTGCTTTCTTGACTCAAAACCTTTATGACAGTTCATAGTATGTCCTGGATGCCTGGACTTGGCAGCTTGTGGTCCATGGAGGTGGATGTGTTTTCTGCATGCATTAAAGTAGACCGGATATTTGGCAGAATTACAACCTGCACAAGTGCACATTGTCTGTCGACCCTGGTGCACTGCTGCACGCTGTAAAAATCGTCAATTGCTGTCAACAATCGCTTCCATTCTCGGTCTTGATTTTGCCTTCATGGGATCCACATCTGAAGTACTCCAACATTTTATATTTACCTCTGCCACCAAAGGTGGATGGAGGTTGTTTTCACCCCTGTTTGTCTGTCTGTGAGCAGGGTATCTCAAAAAGTTATGAATGGATTCGGACAAAACTTGGACTGCTTGAGTTTGTGACGAGGATGAATTGATTAATTTTGGTGAAGATTAAGATAATTTTAAAGTGATTCTTCACCATTGAGAGAGAGGGTGAAAAACCATGTACTATGTAGCACAATATTTCAAAGGGTTATGGACGGATTCGGATGAAGCTTGGTGGATGAGTTGGGGAGGTGACAAGAACAAGCCAATTTGATTTAGGTGAAGGTATGGATGCAGATATCCGGCCTATCAGTAGGGTACCAAAATTACAATGTTCAGCCTGGTGGAGGTGTGCACTCTTCTGAGTGCTGTTCTAGTTGTGGTTTAGTTGTGGATTGGTTGGAGAGAATGAAATTTGCTTGCTGAATGATGACTTTGGAAGCTTCTGTACTAATAAAAGAACCCAAAACTTTCTTTTAGGTCTGCACACTTCAGCAAGTTGGCAATCAAGCAGAACCCAATGCTGGCTGAGGCATACTCTAATTTGGGAAACGTTTACAAGGAGCGGGGACAACTTGCCGAGGCCCTGGAGCACTATCGTCATGCTGTGCGCCTCAAGCCGGACTTCATCGATGGCTATATAAATCTGGCAGCAGCACTTGTGGCTGCAGGTGACTTGGAAGGGGCTGTCCAGGCTTATGTTACTGCTCTGCAGCATAATCCGGTACGTTTGCCCCTTTATTGACATTGACTGCCATCTTCGCACGAGCTCGTTTTTTTTGTTGTTGCTGCCATTTTCACCTGTGATTTGGAAACAAATAAATAATTATTGGACTTTCTTTTGGATAAAATTGCACCAAGATTGTTGCTTTAGTTTTTTTTGTTTGCTTTTGAGGAGCAGCAGTGCATTTACGATGACTTATGTGCCTTACTGCAGGATCTCTACTGTGTACGCAGTGACTTGGGTAACCTGCTTAAAGCTCTAGGTCGTTTGGAAGAAGCCAAGGTACATTTTGTTTTTTCACCCCCTTCCTCTTATTTTATTAAGCAAGAGCTCTGGCATTGGCTGCCTCTGCTGGTCAAATAGGATTTTGATCTGGAATTTTCTTTCTCCCCATCTTTGAAGTTATCGCATTTGCATATAATGCATGCAAACCTCCAAAAAAATATGGGGTAAGGGGTGGGAAGCTGACTTTTTACAATGTTTGATTTTTTTTTTCTTTCGCATTCATTGTTCAGGTGTCTGACATAGAAATTCACAATATGTGTGGGATGCGATCTCATCTAGAGGTGAAAAAATACAAGTAGTGTTATTACTTGGTTAAATAATTTGCCAACTATGTTGGTCTGTCTTGTCTGTCTATCTGTTTGCCTGTCTGTCACACGGCATTTGTCCACAGTTTTCAAGCAATCGTTCTGAATTTTTTTTTGTGTGTAGGCGACTGGCTAAGTACAGCAACCCGCATTTTTGGTCAGGATCAGGATCCGAATCTGGATACTATAATATATATATATATATATATATATACTAGCGATACCCGTGCACATGCACGGGATAGCAGTACAACATAGCTGGTAGCAGACGACAGACCGTACACGGGGAATGACAAAAATACGCATTGTGCAAAATGCAAGTGGTACTATGGAACGCCAAGACTTCCCAAACATTGTCGGCATGTCCGCTAAGTGCCACAGCAATTTCATAGGGATCGTGTGACGGCGAGCCGAGTTTTTAGTGTGCAAGCTTGGTATTATAATAGAGAGAGAGAGATATATATATATATATATATAGTGATTCTTCTTCATTGAGCGATAGGGCCGAAAATGTCGCACACTATCTCAAAAAGTTATGAACAGCTTCGGACAAAACTTGTTGGACAGGTTGGGTGTGTGACATTGATGAAGTGATTCAATTTTGGGGAGCATCCAAATCCGGATACGACAATTTTTTAGGTACGTCTTCACCTTTTGATGGGATAAAAACGAAATATAGCATGATGTCTCAAAGTTGTGGACGGATTCTGACGAAACTCGGTGGACAGGTTGGGTGTGCGACAAGGATGAGTTGTTAAAAATTTTGGTGAAGGTCCGAATCCGAGAATATAGATATTTTTATATAAGTGATTCTTCACCATTGTTTGATAGGGCTAAAAACAACCCTGGTGTTGGCTTTGTGGTTGGGGTGGTTGGCTTGGAACCTTAGGTCCTGAGTTTGAGCCCCTGTCAGCCGTTGAATCAACACCAGGTGTGGTTGACTCAGCCTGTCAGCCTTTCGAGGTCAGCAAAATGAGTAGCAGTGTATTGCTAATGGTGGCATTGCATCAGTGGCACAGCTGTGCTTCCAGCCTTGTGCTGCATACGGAAGAGGGATAAAAATATATACCATGATATCTCTAGTTATGGACGGATTTGGATGAAACTTGGTGGACCGGTTGGGTGTGCGACACGGAAGCATCAATTTGATTTTGGTGAAGATCCTAGTTCAGATGCGGAAACGAGAGTTAAAATTTTTTTTTTTAAAGTGATTATTCGCCATTGATTGATGGGGCTAAAAAACGATCTTGCATGATATCTCAAAAAGTTGTGGACAGATTTGGATGAAACTTGGTGTACAGGGTGTGTTTGTGTGTTGTGTGGGACAAGGAAGAATCAATTTGATTTATGTGAAGATCTGGATACGTAAAAAAATTTTTTTTTTTTAAATTATTCTACACCAATGAGAGATGGTGCCAAAACCGATATGTTAGTGTGAACGATATCTCAAAAAGTTGTGGATGAGTTATGACAAAACTAGGCAGATAATTGGTTCGGTGACGTGCAAGCCGATTCGATTTTGATTCAGGTCTGGCCGATCGGTGGCATTCAAAACGTAAACTGTTAGCCTGGTGGGGGTAGTTTCGTTCTGTTCGTGTTGCTCTATGAGTGATTTCTAGTTTATTTATTTGTTTTTCATTTTGTTCTGCCAAGAAGAAAGGCTACTTATGAATAGATTTGTAATCTTGTGCTTTAGAGTTAATTGTTTTGTTTTTGCTCTGAGTGCTGGGTTGTGCCCAATGGATGCTCTATTGGCTGCGATAGGATGCATAAGGTGGCCAATGGCGAGTTATCATTTTGTTTTATTTTTGCTTTGCTAGTTGGCTGAGGTGCGACAAAATTTTGTGACTGCTCACAATAACTCTTTAAACAATCATGGTGTCGTCAGAGTTGTGTCGGTGGAATTGGTAACTCACCAAAGAGGATGCCAACTGAAGAAAATGCACGGATAGATGCCACACGTGGAGCTTGATTCAAACGATGCTATCGAGAGATTGGCTGCCTTATGTTGCTCTGCAAAGCGGTGGGTGACGGAATGGTTGTGGTCAGGGTTCTGACTTGACAGCGCTTTTGTCAAAAACAGGCCTTGCACACACCCTCTTGATCCCACACTTGCGCGCGCGCACGCACTGCCGCTGTCACCCGTATAACCTCTTCCTCCTCCTTCCCTCATGCCATCTCCTATACTCGTATGGACGTTGTCCCCTACGGTTTGCAGGGTGTACTGCTCACATGAGCGGTGTCGTTTTATTTTGCTTTGCAGTTTTGAATTCGAAACGTGCCCATGTTCCAGAAGGTCACTTTGACTCGTGTATAACACCAGTGCATTGAGAGTACACCCTGTGGCCTGCGTGCGTGTTCTCAATCACCTCCATTACCTCTACCATTGACTTCTCTATCTTCTCTGTTGGCGCGCCCTACCTTCACTGCGCGTTGCGTTGTGCCGGGTGCTGCATTAAGACGTTTGTGGCTGTAAACCGTTCACTTTTTTCTTTCAGAGACAAGTTTGACTTTTTTGTTGTCCTTGACATGCAGGGGTGTTCAATGGACCAACCCAGCAAAGAAATGTTTGAAGTTTGCTGCTGTCCTTTATACATCGTGGTGTTATCTGAGCGTCTTGTGACACGGTGGTTTTAGACTTTTTAAACAATTCTAACCACATGTATGGCAGCAGCAACCTTTATTAACAACAGATGTAGTTGATGGTGAAACCTTCATTGCAGTGAGCCTTTCTTCTTTCTTTCCCCATGACAGTGGACGGTTCAATGTTTTGTATAATTACTCTGTACTTTTATCATTTGCTTTTACACGTGATTGACTGAATACTAACAATTTTGTCTTTTACTCTTTCTCCTCGCTTGGTTATTGAAATGTTGTTGACAAGGGTTACGACAGGTGAGCGTCTGCACTAGGGGTGCGCTGCTTGCGACTGAAGTCCTGATGTAACTGGTGTGCTCCAGACACCAAGGCATCTCACCAGAGAGTGAATGATGATAAAAGGGTTTGTAGCAAGATCTGCCCTCCTGCTCTTTTTTTTTTTTTTTTTTTTTTTTCCCTTCTTCTTGTTCTCCACCTTCTTGCTTAACCTGTCTGTATATCTTGACTTTCTCAAACAAGATGAATGGAAAGTGCAAGTGACTACCAAAGGGACACCAATGCTGTTGCCTTGCAGACCCAACGGAGCCTGCGAATGTTAAAGTTAAGATGCTTTTACAGTGGTCATGATTTGTCTAACCTGACTGGCCTTTTTTGTTGAATGGCAATGCGATGTTGGCTGCGTGATAGCCCCTTGGTGAGCCTGCAGCAGTGCTAGGGTATTCCTCCCCACCCCGCGCACTGTGGATGGGGAACTGGCTTATTGTGGGGGGTGCGCGCTGCGAGCGAGCGAGCGTAACGGAGCAGCGCAGCACGGCCTGATGCTAACACCATAGCTTATATGGCCCAACACCTGACACCTGTTACATTTTTGACCCATCATTCACCATTTGGTCATGATTTTGATTGATTTTCCAATCTCATCCTTATTTTATGAACACGATCTGTGCCAAATATGATGATGATTATGATGATGGTTAATTTGGGCTGCAGTCCTCTCTGGTGTTCTTGGTGTCTGGAAGCGGGGCATAGGGTTATTGGTGGCGCGCAGCTGCAGTGGTGAAGGCGTCCAAGGAAGATGTGTGTGGGCAAGCGAGCAGCGAGCACGCATTGCAACATAATGCAAACTGTTGTAGGCTCACCAGAAATTCGATCACGTGAAGGTTCCACTAACTGTTTGTTGTTTTTCCTTCCTCTTCCCCTTCCTCTTCCCCTTCCCCTTCCCCTTCCTCTTCCTTTCCTCCCTCCCTCCCTCCCCCCCACACACATATACACTCTTCTTTTCTTTTTTTTCTATCATCCTCATCTTCCTCCCCTCTGCCCCCTTTATTTCCAACCCCACCTACCTTTCAACCCCAACTCGATGAATGATCGATGTTTCCCAAATCCGAATTTATAGGCATGCTATCTCAAAGCGATTGAGACACAGCCAAACTTTTCTGTTGCCTGGAGTAATTTGGGCTGTGTGTTCAACAGCCAGGGTGAGATCTGGTTGGCAATACATCATTTTGAGAAGGTTGGTGATTGCATTTTATTATTATTATTATTATTTTTGTTCCAAAAGTCAAGACTGAAAGAATAACATTGATTTGTACAAATGTAGCATTTAATATATGACAGGCCTGATTCATGATTTTGTAATGCGTTATGATGCATAATTTCACTCGGTGTGAGGGTAAAGTTTTCTCTCATATCAATCTTATTGGAGACTTAAGAGAGAAAAAAACAAACAATGTATTTATATGCAGTCAAAACAAATGTTTTTATTGACTGTGTTGTCACATTGTAGCTTTAGTTTGAGTGCTAATCTTTAAACAAACACAAACCCCCCCCCCCCAACAGATATTGCTGTGAAATTGTATTAAAAAAATATTTAAAAAAAGCCATTTAAAGGTCCACAGAATCAAAAAAATCATGTTTGGTTTTATGAATAGCCATGGCTTCACTAAACACTTAATTGTTCGTTTCTTGATTAAATATCTTGAAACGAAGATTTTGATGTTTTCTGGTGTCCTTTTACGCTCGATTGGCCCCACCCTAAAAAGAAAAAAAATACAACAGCGATCATGTAATCACGTAACCCACCACATGATCTCGACCTCGGGTTCATGCATGTACGGTCTTACAACAGCACCTTCTACATCACGATTTTGACGATCGTAATCCAAGGATTCTTGATCAGAAAATTATTCGTCAAATTCACCTGCTGATGAGTCTGAAGCGAGTTGTGCGCCCATTATCTGTTGTGTGCTAATAATTTTTTCCCTTGATTGTTATGGCAGTTTTGTGGAAATTGTTAGGGTTGGTACCTGCTGGGGTTTTTATTACTTACGAAATCTAAAGATTTCGTAAGTATATTGATGACTTCCGTTTCTGTTTGTTTGTTACTTATCGAAATCTAAAAGATTTCGAAAGTATATTGATGACTTCCGTTTCTGTTTGTTTGTTTGTTTGTTTGTATGTTTGTTACTTACGAAATCTAAAGATTTCGTAAGTATATTGATGACTTCCGTTTCTGTTTGTTTGTTTGTTTGTTTGTATGTTTGTTTGTTTGTTTGTTTGTAGGCACGATAACTCGAGAACGGAAGAAGCTACCAATGTCAAATTACACCACGTGATTCAGGAGGGTGATGGCTAGTGCTGATTAGATTTTGGTCAAAATCGGTCAACGGTCAGGTCCGGTGAGGTCAAACGTTCGATTTTTGATGGTTTGGTACAGATAACTCGAGAACGGAAGAACACCAATGTCAAATTACACCACGTGATTCAGGAGGGTGATGGCTAGTGCTGATTAGATTGGTCAAAATCGGTCAACGGTCAAGGTCACGGTGAGGTCAAACATTCGATTTTTCGGTTTGGTACAGAATCATCATAGAAACTTCTGGTTTGCGTCGCTACTTCTCTAGAGACAGCTTTTATTAGCACAGGTCAGAGGTCAAGTTGACGATTTCGTAAGTACCAGTCTATGACTGCTTGTTTGTTGTTTGTTTGTTTGTAGGCACGATAACTCGAGAACGGAAGAAGCTACCAATGTCAAATTACACACGTGATTCAGGAGGGTGATGGCTAGTGCTGATTAGATTTTGGTCAAAACTGGTCAAAGGTCAAGGTCACAGTAGGTCAAACATCCAAAAATGATAACTCGAGAACGGAAGAAGCTACCAATGTCACATTACACCACGGATTCAGGAGGGTTGGCTAGCGCTGATTAGATTTGGTCAAAATCGGTCAAAGGTCAAGGTCACAGTGAGGTCAAACATCCAAAATATTCGATTTTTGATGGTTTGGTACAGAATCATCGTAGAAACTTCTGCTTTGCGTCGCTACCCTTCTCTAGAGACAGCTTTTATTAGACAAGTAAGAGGTCAAGTTGACGATTTCGTAAGTACCAGTCTATGACTGCTTGTTTGTGTGTTTGTTTGTGTTTGTTTGTGTGTTTGTTTGTTTGTTTGTAGGCACGATAACTCGAGAACGGAAGAAGCTACCACTGTCAAATTACACCACGTGATTCAGGAGGGTGATGGCTAGCGCTGATTAGATTTTGGTCAAAATCGGTCAAAGGTCAAGGTCACAGTGAGGTCAAACATAATTCTTAATTATTATGTGAGAAATGGAGTATTTTTGCTTCGCTCGACGTTACGAGTTCGTTTTAACTTCGATTTTAATTTTGTCTTCGTTTTGTCGATCGCTTAGGAGCTTAAAACTCGGTTGTCGAAATTCTGGTAAAAATCGGATGTTTTGGAGACGTTTTAAGATTGTATAAAAAAATATTACATCGACGCGTCACGGGTCGTCCCATGATGCAGTGCGCTCGAGCAGACGCGTCGTTGAGTTACGTTAAGGTTTTCCGTGTGCGCGCTGACGGTGTTTTCGATAAGATGGTGTTTAAAATCATTTTTTATCCCAATAAAGGTTATCGTCGCATTCCTGACTCGCTAAGCCGTCGGATTATGTAAAGATTGTGTGGTGATGGCCGAATATTACGGTTTTGACTTTGATAAAATAATATTAAATAAATGCGTGGAGAAATGGAGATTTTTTGCTTCGCTCGACGTTACGAGTTCGTTTTAACTTCGATTTTAATTTTGTCTTCGGTTTTGCGATCGCTTAGGACGCTTAAAACTCAGTTGTCGAAATTCTGGTAAAAATCGGATGTTTTGGAGACGTTTTAAGATTGTATAAAAAATATTTCACTCGACGCGTCACGGGTCGTCCCATGATGCAGTGCGCTTGAGCAGACGCGTCGTTGAGTTAGGTTAAGGTATAATTGCGTGGAGAATGGAGATTTTTGCTTCGCTCGACGTTACGATTTTTGATGGTTTGATACAGAATCATCGTAGAAACTCTGGTTTGCGTCGCTACCTTCTCTAGAGACAGCTTTATTAGACAAGGTCAGAGGTCAAGTTGACGATTTCGTAAGTACCAGTCTATGACTGCCTGTTTGTTTGTCGGCACGATAACTCGAGAACGAAGAAGCTACCAATGTCAAATTACACACGTGATTCAGGAGGGTGATGGCTAGCGCTGATTAGATTTTGGTCAAAACCGGTCAAGGTCAAGGTCATAGTGAGGTCAAACATAATTCCGTAAATTCATGTGGAGAAATGGAGTATTTTTGCTTCGCTGGACGTTACGAGTTCGTTTTAACTTCGATTTTAATTTTGTCTTTGGTTTTTGCGATCGCTTAGGACGCTTAAAACTCGGTTGTCGAAATTCTGGTAAAAATCGGATGTTTTGGAGACGTTTTAAGATTGAATAAAAAATATTTTACTCGACGCGTCACGGGTCGTCACGTGATGCAGCGCGCTCGAGCAGCACGCGTGTTGAGTCACGTAAAGGTTTTCCGTGTGCGCGCTGACGGTGTTTTCGATAAAGATGGTGTCTAAAAGTCATTTTTTATCCCA
>CM068954.1:137609605-137623694 GCA_035128595.1 Eptatretus atami | reverse complement strand
ATGTTCAGCCTGGTGGAGGTGTGCACTCTTCTGAGTGCTGTTCTAGTTGTGGTTTAGTTGTGGATTGGTTGGAGAGAATGAAATTTGCTTGCTGAATGATGACTTTGGAAGCTTCTGTACTAATAAAAGAACCCAAAACTTTTTTAGGTCTGCACACTTCAGCAAGTTGGCAATCAAGCAGAACCCAATGCTGGCTGAGGCATACTCTAATTTGGGAAACGTTTACAAGGAGCGGGACAACTTGCCGAGGCCCTGGAGCACATCGTCATGCTGTGCGCCTCAAGCCGGACTTCATCGATGGCTATATAAATCTGGCAGCAGCACTTGTGGCTGCAGGTGACTTGGAAGGGGCTGTCCAGGCTTATGTTACTGCTCTGCAGCATAATCCGGTACGTGCCCCTTTATTGACATTGACTGCCATCTTCGCACGAGCTCGTTTTTTGTTGTTTGCTGCCATTTTCACCTGTGATTTGGAAACAAATAAATAATTATTGGACTTTCTTTTGGATAAATTGCACCAAGATTGTTGCTTTAGTTTTTTTTGTTTGCTTTTGAGGAGCAGCAGTGCATTTACGATGACTTATGTGCCTTACTGCAGGATCTCTACTGTGTACGCAGTGACTTGGGTAACCTGCTTAAAGCTCTAGGTCGTTTGGAAGAAGCCAAGGTACATTTTGTTTTTTCACCCCCTTCCTCTTATTATTTAAGCAAGAGCTCTGGCATTGGCTGCCTCTGCTGGTCAAATAGGATTTTGATCTGGAATTTTCTTTCTCCCCATCTTTGAAGTTATCGCATTTGCATATAATGCATGCAAACCTCCAAAAAAATATGGGTAAGGGGTGGGAAGCTGACTTTACAATGTTTGATTTTTTTTTCTTTCGCATTCATTGTTCAGGTGTCTGACATAGAAATTCACAATATGTGTGGGATGCGATCTCATCTAGAGGTGAAAAATACAAGTAGTGTATTTACTTGGTTAAATAATTTGCCAACTATGTTGGTCTGTCTTGTCTGTCTATCTGTTTGCCTGTCTGTCACACGGCATTTGTCCACAGTTTTCAAGCAATCGTTCTGAATTTTTTTTTGTGTGTAGGCGACTGGCTAAGTACAGCAACGCGCATTTTTGGTCAGGATCAGGATCCGAATCTGGGTACTATAATAATATATATAATTATATTATTATATAGCGATACCCGTGCACATGCACGGGATAGCAGTACAACATAGCTGGTAGCAGACGACAGACCGTACACGGGGAATGACAAAATACGCATTGTGCAAAATGCAAGTGGTACTATGGAACGCCAAGACTTCCCAAACATTGTCGGCATGTCCGCTAAGTGCCACAGCAATTTCATAGGGATCGTGTGACGGCGAGCCGAGTTTTTAGTGTGCAAGCTTGGTATTATAATAGAGAGAGAGAGTATATATATATATATATATATATAGTGATTCTTCTTCATTGAGCGATAGGGCCGAAAATGTCGCCACACTATCTCAAAAAGTTATGAACAGCTTCGGACAAAACTTGTTGGACAGGTTGGGTGTGTGACATTGATGAAGTGATTCAATTTTGGGGAGCATCCAAATCCGGATACGACAATTTTTTAGGTACGTCTTCACCTTTTGATGGGATAAAAACGAAATATAGCATGATGTCTCAAAGTTGTGGACGGATTCTGACGAAACTCGGTGACAGTTGGGTGTGCGACAAGGATGAGTTGTTAAAAATTTTGTGAAGGTCCGAATCCGAGAATATAGATATTTTTATATAAGTGATTCTTCACCATTGTTTGATAGGGCTAAAAACAACCCTGGTGTTGGCTTTGTGGTTGGGGTGGTTGGCTTGGAACCTTAGGTCCTGAGTTTGAGCCCTGTAGCCGTTGAATCAACACCAGGTGTGGTTGACTCAGCCTGTCAGCCTTTCGAGGTCAGCAAAATGAGTAGCAGTGTATTGCTAATGGTGCATTGCATCAGTGGCCAGCTGTGCTTCCACTTGTGCTGCATACGGAAGAGGGATAAAAATATATACCATGATATCTCTAGTTATGGACGGATTTGGATGAAACTTGGTGGACCGGTTGGGTGTGCGACACGGAAGCATCAATTTGATTTTGGTGAAGATCCTAGTTCAGATGCGGAAACGAGAGTTAAAATTTTTTTTTTAAAGTGATTATTCGCCATTGATTGATGGGGCTAAAAAACGATCTTGCATGATATCTCAAAAAGTTGTGGACAGATTTGGATGAAACTTGGTGTACAGGGTGTTGTGTGTGTTGTGTGGGACAAGGAAGAATCAATTTGATTTATGTGAAGATCGATACGTAAAAAATTTTTTTTTTTAAATTATTCTACACCAATGAGAGATGGTGCCAAAACCGATATGTTAGTGTGAACGATATCTCAAAAAGTTGTGGATGGAGTTATGACAAAACTAGGCAGATAATTGGTTCGGTGACGTGCAAGCCGATTCGATTTTGATTCAGGTCTGGCGATCGGTGGCATTCAAACGTAAACTGTTAGCCTGGTGGGGTAGTTTCGTTCTGTTCGTGTTGCTCTATGAGTGATTTCTAGTTTATTTATTTGTTTTTCATTTTGTTCTGCCAAGAAGAAAGGCTACTTATGAAATAGATTTGTAATCTTGTGCTTTAGAGTTAATTGTTTGTTTTTGCTCTGAGTGCTGGGTTGTGCCCAATGGATGCTCTATTGGCTGCGATAGGATGCTAAGGTGGCCAATGGCGAGTTATCATTTTGTTTTATTTTTGCTTTGCTAGTTGGCTGAGGTGCACAAAATTTTGTGACTGCTCACAATAACTCTTTAAACAATCATGGTGTCGTCAGAGTTGTGTCGGTGGAATTGGTAACTCACCAAAGAGGATGCCAACTGAAGAAATGCACGGATAGATGCCACACGTGGAGCTTGATTCAAACGATGCTATCGAGAGATTGGCTGCCTTATGTTGCTCGCAAAGCGGTGGGTGACGGAATGGTTGTGGTCAGGTTCTGACTTGACAGCGCTTTTGTCAAAAACAGGCCTTGCACACACCCTCTTGATCCCACACTTGCGCGCGCGCACGCACTGCCGCTGTCACCCGTATAACCTCTTCCTCCTCCTTCCCTCATGCCATCTCCTATACTCGTATGGACGTTGTCCCCTACGGTTTGCAGGTGTACTGCTCACATGAGCGGTGTCGTTTTATTTTGCTTTGCAGTTTTGAATTCGAAACGTGCCCATGTTCCAGAAGGTCACTTTGACTCGTGTATAACACCAGTGCATTGAGAGTACACCCTGTGGCCTGCGTGCGTGTTTCAATCACCTCCATTACCTCTACCATTGACTTCTCTATCTTCTCTGTTGGCGCGCCCTACCTTCACTGCGCGTTGCGTTGTGCCGGGTGCTGCATTAAGACGTTTGTGGCTGTAAACCGTTCACTTTTTTCTTTCAGAGACAAGTTTGACTTTTTTGTTGTCCTTGACATGCAGGGTGTTCAATGGACCAACCCAGCAAAGAAATGTTTGAAGTTTGCTGCTGTCCTTTATACATCGTGGTGTTATCTGAGCGTCTTGTGACACGGTGGTTTTAGACTTTTTAAACAATTCTAACCACATGTATGGCAGCAGCAACCTTTATTAACAACAGATGTAGTTGATGGTGAAACCTTCATTGCAGTGAGCCTTTCTTCTTTCTTCCCCATGACAGTGGACGGTTCAATGTTTTGTATAATTACTCTGTACTTTTATCATTTGCTTTTACACGTGATTGACTGAATACTAACAATTTTGTCTTTTACTCTTTCTCCTCGCTTGTTATTGAAATGTTGTTACAAGGGTTACGACAGGTGAGCGTCTGCACTAGGGGTGCGCTGCTTGCGACTGAAGTCCTGATGTAACTGGTGTGCTCCAGACACCAAGGCATCTCACCAGAGAGTGAATGATGATAAAGGGTTTGTAGCAAGATCTGCCCTCCTGCTCTTTTTTTTTTTTTTTTTTTCCCTTCTTCTTGTTCTCCACCTTCTTGCTTAACCTGTCTGTATATTCTGACTTTCTCAAACAAGATGAATGGAAAGTGCAAGTGACTACCAAAGGGACACCAATGCTGTTGCCTTGCAGACCCAACGGAGCCTGCGAATGTTAAAGTTAAGATGCTTTTACAGTGGTCATGATTTGTCTAACCTGACTGGCCTTTTTTGTTGAATGGCAATGCGATGTTGGCTGCGTGATAGCCCCTTGGTGAGCCTGCAGCAGTGCTAGGGTATCCTCCCCACCCGCGCACTGTGGATGGGAACTGGCTTATTGTGGGGGTGCGCGCTGCGAGCGAGCGAGCGTAACGGAGCAGCGCAGCACGGCCTGATGCTAACACATAGCTTATATGGCCCAACACCTGACACCTGTTACATTTTTGACCCATCATTCACCATTTGGTCATGATTTTGATTGATTTTCCAATCTCATCCTTATTTTATGAACACGATCTGTGCCAAATATGATGATGATTATGATGATGGTTAATTTGGGCTGCAGTCCTCTCTGGTGTTCTTGGTGTCTGGAAGCGGGCATAGGGTTATTGGTGGCGCGCAGCTGCAGTGGTGAAGGCGTCCAAGGAAGATGTGTGTGGGCAAGCGAGCAGCGAGCACGCATTGCAACATAATGCAAACTGTTGTAGGCTCACCAGAAATTCGATCACGTGAAGGTTCCACTAAGTTTGTTGTTTTTCCTTCCTCTTCCCCTTCCTCTTCCCCTTCCCTTCCCCTTCCTCTTCCTTTCCTCCCTCCCTCCCTCCCCCACACACATATACACTCTTCCTTTTCTTTTTTTTCTATCATCCTCATCTTCCTCCCCTCTGCCCCCTTTATTTCCAACCCCACTCTACCTTTCAACCCAACTCGATGAATGATCGATGTTTCCCAATCCGAATTTATAGGCATGCTATCTCAAAGCGATTGAGACACAGCCAAACTTTTCTGTTGCCTGGAGTAATTTGGGCTGTGTGTTCAACAGCCAGGGTGAGATCTGGTTGGCAATACATCATTTTGAGAAGGTTGGTGATTGCATTTTATTATTATTATTATATTTTTTGTTCCAAAAGTCAAGACTGAAAGAATAACATTGATTTGTACAAATGTAGCATTTAATATATGACAGGCCTGATTCATGATTTTGTAATGCGTTATGATGCATAATTTCACTCGGTGTGAGGTAAAGTTTTCTCTCATATCAATCTTATTGGAGACTTAAGAGAGAAAAAAACAAACAATGTATTTATATGCAGTCAAAACAAATGTTTTTATTGACTGTGTTGTCACATTGTAGCTTTAGTTTGAGTGCTAATCTTTAACAAACAAACAAACCCCCCCCCCCAACAGATATTGCTGTGAAATTGTATTAAAAAAAATATTTAAAAAAGCCATTTAAGGTCCACAGAATCAAAAAAATCATGTTTGGTTTTATGAATAGCCATGGCTTCACTAAACACTTAATTGTTCGTTTCTTGATTAAATATCTTGAACGAAGATTTGATGTTTTCTGGTGTCCTTTTACGCTCGATTGGCCCCACCCTAAAAAGAAAAAAAATACAACAGCGATCATGTATCACGTAACCCACCACATGATCTCGACCTCGGTTCATGCATGTACGGTCTTACAACAGCACCTTCTACATCACGATTTTGACGATCGTAATCCAAGGATTCTTGATCAGAAAATTATTCGTCAAATTCACCTGCTGATGAGTCTGAAGCGAGTTGTGCGCCCATTATCTGTTGTGTGCTAATAATTTTTTCCCTTGATTGTTATGGCAGTTTTGTGGAAATTGTTAGGGTTGGTACCTGCTGGGGTTTTATTACTTACGAAATCTAAAGATTTCGTAAGTATATTGATGACTTCCGTTTCTGTTTGTTTGTTACTTACGAAATCTAAAGATTTCGAAAGTATATTGATGACTTCCGTTTCTGTTGTTTGTTTGTTTGTTTGTATGTTTGTTACTTACGAAATCTAAAGATTTCGTAATATATTGATGACTTCCGTTTCTGTTTGTTTGTTTGTTTGTTTGTATGTTTGTTTGTTTGTTTTGTAGGCACGATAACTCGAGAACGGAAGAAGCTACCAATGTCAAATTACACCACGTGATTCAGGAGGGTGATGGCTAGTGCTGATTAGATTTTGGTCAAAATCGGTCAACGGTCAAGGTCACGGTGAGGTCAAACGTTCGATTTTTGATGGTTTGGTACAGATAACTCGAGAACGGAAGAAGCTACCAATGTCAAATTACACCACGTGATTCAGGAGGGTGATGGCTAGTGCTGATTAGATTTTGGTCAAAATCGGTCAACGCGTCAAGGTCACGGTGAGGTCAAACATTCGATTTTTCATGGTTTGGTACAGAATCATCATAGAAACTTCTGGTTTGCGTCGCTACTTCTCTAGAGACAGCTTTTATTAGACAAGGTCAGAGGTCAAGTTGACATTTCGTAAGTACCAGTCTATGACTGCTTGTTTGTTTGTTTGTTTGTTTGTAGGCACGATAACTCGAGAACGGAAGAAGCTACCAATGTCAAATTACACCACGTGATTCAGGAGGGTGATGGCTAGTGCTGATTAGATTTTGGTCAAAATCCGGTCAAAGGTCAAGGTCACAGTTAGGTCAAACATCCAAAAATGATAACTCGAGAACGGAAGAAGCTACCAATGTCACATTACACCACGTGATTCAGGAGGGTGATGGCTAGCGCTGATTAGATTTTGGTCAAAATCGGTCAAAGGTCAAGGTCACCGTGAGGTCAAACATCCAAAATATCGATTTTTGATGGTTTGGTACAGAATCATCGTAGAACTTCTGCTTTGCGTCGCTACCTTCTCTAGAGACAGCTTTTATTAGACAAGGTAAGAGGTCAAGTTGACGATTTCGTAAGTACCAGTCTATGACTGCTTGTTGTGTGTTTGTTTGTGTGTTTGTTTGTGTGTTTGTTTGTTGTTGTAGGCACGATAACTCGAGAACGGAAGAAGCTACCACTGTCAAATACACCACGTGATTCAGGAGGGTGATGGCTAGCGCTGATTAGATTTTGGTCAAAATCGGTCAAAGGTCAAGGTCACAGTGAGGTCAAACATAATTCCGTAAATTAATGTGGAGAAATGGAGTATTTTGCTTCGCTCGACGTTACGAGTTCGTTTTAACTTCGATTTTAATTTTGTCTTCGGTTTGTGCGATCGCTTAGGACGCTTAAAACTCGGTTGTCGAAATTCTGGTAAAAATCGGATGTTTTGGAGACGTTTTAAGATTGTATAAAAAATATTTCACTCGACGCGTCACGGGTCGTCCCATGATGCAGTGCGCTCGAGCAGACGCGTCGTTGAGTTACGTTAAGGTTTTCCGTGTGCGCGCTGACGGTGTTTTCGATAAAGATGGTGTTTAATCATTTTTTATCCCAATAAAGGTTATCGTCGCATTCCTGACTCGCTAAGCCGTCGGATTATGTAAAGATTGTTGGTGGATGGCCGAATATTACGGTTTTGTGACTTTGATAAATAATATTAAATAAATGCGTGGAGAAATGGAGATTTTTTGCTTCGCTCGACGTTACGAGTTCGTTTTAACTTCGATTTTAATTTTGTCTTCGGTTTTTGCGATCGCTTAGGACGCTTAAAACTCAGTTGTCGAAATTCTGGTAAAAATCGGATGTTTTGGAGACGTTTTAAGATTGTATAAAAATATTTCACTCGACGCGTCACGGGTCGTCCCATGATGCAGTGCGCTTGAGCAGACGCGTCGTTGAGTTAGGTTAAGGTATAATTGCGTGGAGAAATGGAGATTTTTGCTTCGCTCGACGTTACGATTTTTGATGGTTTGATACAGAATCATCGTAGAAACTTCTGGTTTGCGTCGCTACCTTCTCTAGAGACAGCTTTTATTAGACAAGGTCAGAGGTCAAGTTGACGATTTCGTAAGTACCAGTCTATGACTGCCTGTTTGTTTGTCGGCACGATAACTCGAGAACGAAGAAGCTACCAATGTCAATTACACCACGTGATTCAGGAGGGTGATGGCTAGCGCTGATTAGATTTTGGTCAAAAGCGGTCAAAGGTCAAGGTCATAGTGAGGTCAAACATAATTCCGTAAATTCATGTGGAGAAATGGAGTATTTTTGCTTCGCTGGACGTTACGAGTTCGTTTTAACTTCGATTTTAATTTTGTCTTTGGTTTTTGCGATCGCTTAGGACGCTTAAAACTCGGTTGTCGAAATTCTGGTAAAAATCGGATGTTTTGGAGACGTTTTAAGATTGATAAAAAATATTTTACTCGAGCGTCACGGGTCGTCACGTGATGCAGCGCGCTTGAGCAGACGCGTCGTTGAGTCACGTAAAGGTTTTCCGTGTGCGCGCTGACGGTGTTTCGATAAAGATGGTGTCTAAAAGTCATTTTTTATCCCAATAAAGGTTATCGTCGTATGCCTGACTCGCTGAGCCGTCGGATTATGTAAAGATTGTTGGTGGATGGCCGAATATTACGGTTTTGTGACTTTGATAAAAGAATATAAAAATAATGCGTGGAGAAATGGAGATTTTTGCTTCGGTCGACGTTACGATTTTGATGGTTTGGTACAGAATCATCGTAGAAACTTCTGGTTTGCGTTGCTACCTTCTCTAGAGACAGCTTTTATTGGACAAGGTCAGAGGTCAAGTTGACGATTTCGTAAGTACCAGTCTATGACTGCTTGTTACTTACGAAATCTAAAGATTTCGTAAGTATATTGATGACTACCGTTTCTGTTTGTTACTTACGAAATCTAAAGATTTCGTAAGTATATTGATGACTTCCGTTTCTGTTTGTTTGTTTATTTGTTACTTACGAAATCTAAAGATTTCGTAAGTATATTGATGACTTCCGTTCTGTTTGTATGTTTGTTTGTTTGTTTGTTTGTAGGCACTAACTCGAGAACGGAAGAAGCTACCAATGTCAAATTACACCAAGTGATTCAGGAGGGTGATGGCAAGTGCTGATTAGATTTTGGTCGAAATCGGTCAAAGGTCAGGTCACAGTGAGGTCAAATATTCGATTTTGATGGTTTGGTACAGATAACTCGAGAACGGAAGAAGCTACCAATGTCAAATTAAACCACGTGATTCAGGAGGGTGATGGCTAGTGCTGATTAGATTTTGGTCAAAATCGGTCAAAGGTCAAGGTCACAGTGAGGTCAAACATCCAAAAAATGATAACTCGAGAACGGAAGAAGCTACCAATGTCAAATTACACCATGTGATTCAGGAGGTGGTGGCTAGCGCTGATGAGATTTTGGTCAAAATCGGTCAAAGGTCAAGGTCACAGTGAGGTCAAACATCCAAAACATTCGATTTTTGATGGTTTGGTACAGAATCATCGTAGAAACATCTGGTTTGCGTCGCTACCTTCTCTAGAGACAGCTTTTATTAGACAAGGTCAGAGGTCAAGTTGACGATTTCGTAAGTACCAGTCTATGACTGCTGTTTGTATGTTGTTTGTTTGTATGTTTGTTTGTAGGCACGATAACTCGAGAACGGAAGAAGCTACCAATGTCAAATTACACCACGTGATTCAGGAAGGTGATGGCTAGTGCTGATTAGATTTTGGTCAAAATCGGTCAAAGGTCAAGGTCACAGTGAGGTCAAACATAATTCCGTAAATTCATGTGGAGAATTGGAGTATTTTTGCTTCGCTCGACGTTGCGAGTTCGTTTTAACTTCGATTTTAATTTTGTCTTCGGTTTTTGCGATCGCTTAGGACGCTTAAAACTCGGTTGTCGAAATTCTGGTAAAAATCGGATGTTTTGGAGAGTGTTTTAAGATTGAATAAAAAATATTTCACTCGAAGCGTCAAGGGTCGTCCCATGCTGCAGTGCGCTCGAGCAGACGTCACGGGTCGTCCCATGATGCAGTGCGCTCGAGCAGACGCGTCGTTGATCACGTTAAGGTTTTCCGTGTGCGCGGTGACGGTTTTTTCAATAAAGATGGTGTTTAAAAGTCATTTTTTATCCCAATAAAGGTTATCGTCGCATGCCTGACTCGCTGAGCCGTCGGATAATTATGTAAAGATTGTTGGTGGATGGCCGAATATTACGGTTTTGTGACTTTGATAAATAATATTAAATAATTGCGTGGAGAAATGCCGATTTTTGCTTTGCTCGACGTTACGAGTTCATTTTAACTTCGATTTTAATTTTGTCTTCGGTTTTTGCGATCGCTTAGGACGCTTAAAACTCGGTTGTCGAAATTCTGGTAAAAATCGGATGTTTTATGAGATTTATGTCGGGTGTCGTATCTGAGGTATTATGCACTGAAGATTATGCTAATGAGGGGGATTGTAACACACAGCATTACGCGCTCGTTTGCGTCGCTACCTTCTCTCGAGACAGCTTTTAGACAAGATCAGAGGTCAAGTTGACTATTTCGTAAGTACCAGTCTATGACTGCTTGTGTTTGTTTGTTTGTAGGCACGATAACTCGAGAATGGAAGAAGCTACCAATGTCAAATTACACCACGTGATTCAGAGGGTGATGGCTAGTGCTGATTAGATTTTGGTCAAAATCGGTCAAAGGTCAAGGTCACAGTGAGGTCAAATATTCGATTTTTGATGGTTGGTACAGATAACTCGAGAAAGGAAGAAGCGACCATGTCAAATTACACACACGTGATTCAGGAGGGTGATGGCTAGTGCTGATTAGATTTTGTCAAAATCGGTCAAAGGTCAAGGTCACAGTGAGGTCAAACATCCAAAACATTCGATTTTTGATGGTTTGGTGCAGAATCATCGTAGAAAATTCTGGTTTGCGTGCTACCTTCTCTGGAGACAGCTTTTATTAGACAAGGTCAGAGGTCAAGTTGACGATTTCGTAAGTACCAGTCTATGACTGCTTGTTTATTTATTTATTTATTTATTTTTAAACTGCAACACCTCAAAAAAATTATAAGAATTAAAAACCATGTTCAGTTCTTTGTTTATTACTTAAATATCAATATTATCACATCAAAAATTATTGTTTTTTTATTTTTCTGATTCTGCTGATCTTTCATGTCCAAGCAAATAAATGGAAAGATCTAATTGGATGATTTTCATTTCTAAAGGAGGGGGGGGGGATTTCACAGCATTAATCATTTATTAATGGAAAGATTTAATTGGATATCCATTTCTAAAGAGGGGGGGGGGTTGGATTACACAACTGAAGAATTACTACAGTAACTGCACCTGCCTGAAATTTAGCTTTTGTTGGACCTTGTACACTGAAATTTAAAATTTTTAATCCATCAAGCAAGTCATAAGTTACAAGTTTTTAAATGCACTGCCTTGATTGAAAACCCGACCGTTCGTGTTGACATTGCTTCAGCCAATCTGAGTGCGTCTCCTCTCAACCAATCATCGTGCGCATTGTTGTCTTCTTGATCTGTGTGCCCCTATATTGGCAATTGTGCTGAGCCTTGAGAATTATGCTGAAAGTGTTAAGGCGGATGTAGTCGGATGTTGGTGCCACTGCTGTTAGGTGTGAATTTGGTTTATGGGAGGAGTTTAAGGACAATTGTAAAGAACAAAGAAAATAATTGAAGTGACAAGTTGGTCCACGACTCCTGGAGTTACAGAATTGAGATCTCGGAGCGGAGAAGATTGAGTCTTTTTTTGCTCCTGGATTGAGGATATGAATCTGCGTGCGATGCCTTTAAGCCAGGCAGTGATTATGGGTAAGGTGCTGAGCTTGTATGATGAAGTTAAAGAGCAGGAAGACGAGGGATCCACCAAGAGGCTGTTGATGGCCAGTCAAGGTGGTTTGATAGATTTGAGCGTCACAGCAACTTGGATAACATTCACATAACTGGCGAAGCTGTGAGTGTGGATGAGTAGGCAGCAGCTGAATTTCTGTTTACGTTTAAAGCCCTTGTGGAACTTTACCCTCCCCAGCTAGTTTTTAATGTGGATGAAACAGGGCTTTTTTGGAAGAGGATGCTGTCCCATCTGTTAATTTCCAAGGAAGAGTGAGTGGCATGCCTCCAGCTGCAAGGTAGCAAAAGATCCTCCTTGCTGGCAGTGCTACATGAGACGAAGTTTAAAGCCCCTTCTCGGGTGCCTACGTGTCTCCGGAGCGAAGGCAGTCAGTGGGGAAAATGTTAGCTCCAAGATGCCTCATTTGTAAATCATGGGTAAATGGACAAAATTTAACATTATTATTATTATCTTTAAAATTTATTACTAAGACACTTCCATGAGGCTGCATGAGCCCACAGAGTTGTATGGCACCATATGAAGGGAGAGACACCGCAGCACAACTGAAACTCACAGATCCAAACAGGAACCGTAGGGGAACACCGACATGCCAGAGCCGTGTCATGGGGCTCGAGGAACTCGAGTGACCCTCTTTCTTTCACAAGCAACCTGCTCTCCAGCAGGACCTGCACTCTCTGAGCACAGTATGCCTTTTTATTAGCTCCTGTGAGCTGTTTGAGCCTCCACTGAGCATGTCCAATGGTAAGCTCGGCCACTAGGCCACTTTGCGGGCCCACCCGGATTTGGGAGGGGGGGGGGTGGCAGGATAGCAGTTACCTTTCCGATCATGCACCGTCCACAGTACTTCAGTGTAGTGGAAAGCTCCCAAGCTCTCCCAGTCTGCCTGGCATGATTTTTTCACACAGTCCTGACTAATGGAAAAAATACACAAACAGATTTACATGGGGTATGGCAAAGTGTTCAGGAAGGTGGAATATGGGAGCTTTGGCTCAAACATTTTGGTGGGAAGATGAGGGCTATGAAACGTACTCGACAAGTGTCGTCTATACATCATTTACACACATTTATTCCAACACATTGTGAATTGACTTCTATAATAAGCCTCATTTAGCCCCTTAGCCAGATCTGTAAGGATATGCATTCCTGGTGTGTATTTAATCAGAGTGTGTGTGTGTGGTGTGTATATAGAGATAGCATTTTGGCCTTGTGCAGTTTACCATTGAAATGCTGAAAGAGATGTTACTCCTTTATCTGCCTGCTTGTCACTCATTGCTTGTATTTGTGTGAAAGGCTGTGAGCTTGGATCCAAACTTTCTTGATGCGTACATCAACTTAGGGAATGTACTCAAGGAGGCAAGGATCTTTGACAGGTAAGTCAGGAAACGATTTAAAACTGCTTTTTTAAACAGTGGTGATACTTTTGTTGTTCACTTTTGCTCCATGTTCTGAATGATTAACCAAACCAATACATTTAGATTTGTTTTGAACACCAGATATCTGCCAATTATAAAAATGTTTAAAATCAAAAGTAAATCTAAATCTGAAGATTTTTCATGGGGAAGGATATGATTTGATTCCAGAGGTGTCATGTAAGTTTTATTTGTTGTTGTCGTCCCCCCCCCCCCCCCAACCTTCATATCTGGAGTAGCCGTGGTTGCTTCTGGTTTCATTTGAATGGTCCATTTTTAAATACATAGTGCTGGTCTTTAAAATTTCTACCTTGTCGTTATTCCTTATTGGCTTGCTTTAACCTGCGAAGAACCCATCCTTGCCGAATGATTGGTTGATTCTCCCCTCCCCAGAATTATGGATGGGTTAATTTCCCCAGAATTGGCATTGTTTTATTATGACCTGGAACACCTCGCACCATGAGCAGTGCTATGCCATCGTTGCATGTTGAAAATTGTGGTTCTCCTACCACCCTAAACCTTCAGGACTGATGTTTTTATTTTATTTTATTTTATTTTTAACCTAAAACCTTCCTGTGTAACTGCCCGCTCTCAACTTATTCCGTCCACTGGTTTTGAAGTGTATATAAATCAAATGTACACATGCAAGCCCACAGACCCTTCTCAAATTCTGCGATTATGTAACCGGAAGCAGACATCTTTATTTTTATGTGACTTTTGTCATTACTATACTTCACAGTGCACTCACTTGTTCTTACTGCATGTTTAATGATTGTTTCTGATATATAGTGTTGTCTCCTCAGAAACCACTTACTTATTACATGTGTATTTAATTTTCAAAACAAAATGCTTTCATTCTTAGGTCCGGCACTAAGACCAAGCACATTCTTGACTTCATGTTCTGGATTACAGTTTTGTTTTGCTTTCAAAAAAAAC
>CM068954.1:137591337-137605393 GCA_035128595.1 Eptatretus atami | reverse complement strand
CACCTTTGTTTCCAGAATAGCACATGCCTCACAGACTTGTCTTTTTGTTTTGTTTTGTTTCTTTCTGGGGGCTTGGGGTGGTTAAATATTTTCCCAGAGTGGAGGGAAGTAATGATTTCTTGGTGCACAGGATCAGTCCGACGTTCGCTGATGCCTATTCTAACATGGGCAACACGCTTAAGGAAATGCAAGATGTGCAGGGTGCTCTCCAGTGCTACACTCGTGCCATTCAGATCAATCCAGCTTTTGCTGATGCACATAGTAATCTTGCCTCCATTCACAAGGTAGGCGGTTGTGGTTCTGCTCATTTCTAACGTCTAAGCTTTAGTGTACAAATTGGAACCCCCACTCCTGGCCCCTTGATGTCGAGTGGTTTTTATTTATTTATTTATTTATTTATTTATTAAAATTCCAAACATTTGTTGTTTTTCTAAGAGTATCAAAATATTTGCTTGAAAGTTTTGTTTTCTAACTTTGGCTATTATTTGCAGGATTCTGGCAATATTCCTGAAGCAATCACCTCTTACAGAACTGCTCTGAAGTTGAAACCGGATTTTCCAGATGCTTACTGCAATTTGGCTCACTGCTTGCAGGTGTGCTTTTTATTTGCTTTGCGTGGTCTCTGGATTTTGTGTTTGTGCCTGTGCTTTATGCACGCTTGTCTAAATTGTTCTGTGGGTGCTTGATGTATCTTTTGCTGATCTTTTTGTTTCAATTTTTAGGTCGTCTCTACCGAGATGACCTAATAAAGCCGGACCAAATGTCCGTCCGTACGTCCGTCCGTCAACAATTTTTCTTTCCGATCTTGATGAAACTTGGTATGTGGGTAGAGGTCGAGGAGTGTTGCACAACGATATAACTTTTGTCCGGGTTCAAGGTCAGGGTCAAGGTCACGAGGTCACGAAGTTATAAAAATCGCCATTTTCAAAACCTATAGTCTGCCATTCTACAAGATATTCGGCAACTGTTTATTGATTATGATAGTAAAAAATATTATCTTGTATCTAACCGGACAGATTTTTGAATTTCCGTCCCGTTTGGCCCCACGTAACCTGGAAGATGGTCAAAAACACCTCCCGGTACAAAGAAAATTTTTACTTCCGATCTTGATGAAATTTGGTATGTGGGTAGAGGTCGATGAGTGATACCCAACGACATATTTTTTTCCCGGATTCGAGGTCAGGGTCAAGGTCACGAGGTCACGAAAGTTGTGAAAGTCGCCATTTTCAAACTATCAGCTGTCATTTTTAGGAGATATCTGGCAACGGTTCATCGATTATGATAGTAAAAAACATTATAGAGATGACTGTCACCCTCACACGGGGGTAATTTTTTTTAATGCCTTCGTATGTTTTCAGGTTGTCCTTCTGTTCGTGATAGGTTTTTGGTTGTACAGTAACTTGAGAACAGTTGAAGGAATCTCGGTTAAACTTTGTACAAGTATGTATGATGATGAAAAGATGAACTGGTTAGATTTTGTAGGTAAAAGGTGAGAGGTCATGTTCGGTAAAAATGCTGTTATGCTAACTTGTGAACCAATGATGGGATTTCTACCAGCCTTGGAATAAGTATACAGTTTGCAAAGATTAACCTCTTGATGTTACCATCTAATCGGTTCAAGGTCTCAAGTCATGTCAGGTAAAAAAAAAATGATGTGTGTGAACAGCTGTAGGGATTTAAATCAAACTTGGTACAAGTATGTACGAGGGGGCAGTCAATAAGTAACCTTAAAATGGTGATATAAATTTGAGAATGTAATGTGTGTAGTTGTAGACATATGTTATATCTATGGGTAAAAGTCATGTTATTCCCGTTTTAGATCTGGCAACATTGAGTGTATGACATCAGAAGAGCAGTTCCAAGATGGTGGCTCCCTTAGAAGCCCGCACCAGGGAGGAGCAGCGTTCTGTCATTTGTTTCTTGGGAAGTGAGGGTGTGAATCCCAGTGAAATCCATCACAGAATGAAAATGCTTTATGGTGACGTGTGTTTATCGGTGCAGCAGGTGTGCGACTGGGACAGGAAGTGTAAAAGTAAAGTTTTCAGTTTGGGTGTGAGTTGTCTCGGCACCCACCTTGCAGACGCTTTGCAGAACCCCAGAACATTGTGAATGATATGGTGTGCTGAACCATGGTTAATGTTCAATTCGGAGACCACTTCATCCAGTGTAATGTGACGGTTTTCCCTTTGCATGCGCTCAACTCCTGCAACCTTTTCTGGTGTCGGCTGTGTGAGGCCGGCCCGAGCGAGTAGCGTCTGCCACACTGGACACTCCACTTTTAAACTTCCTGTCCCAGTAGTACACCTGCTGCATTGATAAACATATGCCACCATATTGCATTTTCATTCTGTGATGGATTTCTCTGGGATTCACGCCCTCACTTCCCAATAAACGGATGACAGAACGCTGAACCTCCCTGGTGCAGGCTTCTAAGGGAGCTGCCATCTTGGAACTGCTCTCCTGATGTCATACGCTCATTGTTGCCAGATCTAAAACGGGCAAAACATGACTTTTACCTATAGATATAACATATGTCATCTGCAACTACACATATTACATTCTCCAATTTATATCACCATTTTAAGGTTACTTATTGACTGCCCCCTCATATCATGATGTAATTTTGTGGGCGGAGGCATATCTGTCGAAGAGTGCTATTCGAGGTTTATTATTGATTTCGTAAGTACATTGATGACTTCCGTCCTGTGTTTGTGTGTTTGTTTGTAGGCACGATAACTCGAGAACGGAAGACGCTACCAATGTCAAATTACACCATTATTTATTTATTATTTATTTTTTAAACTGCAACACCTCAAAAAATTTATAAGAATTAAAAACCATGTCAGTTCTTTGTTTATTACTTAAATATTCATATTATCTACATCAAAATAAATTGATTTTTTATTATTTCGATTCTGCTGATCTTTCATGTCCAAGCAAATAAATGGAAAGATCTAATTGGATGATTTCATTTCTAAAGGAGGGGGGGGGATTTCACAGCATAATCATTTATTAATGGAGAAGATTTAATTGATATCCATTTCTAAAAGGGGGGGGGGTGGATTACACAACTGAAGAATTACTACTAGTTAACTGCACCTGCCTGAAATTTAGCTTGTTGACCTTGTACACTGAATTTAAAATTTTAATCCATCAAGAAGTCATAAGTTACAAGTTTAAATGCACTGCCTTGATTGAAAACCGCGACCGTTCGTGTTGACATTGCTTCAGCCAATCTGAGTGCGTCTCCTCTCAACCAATCATCCGTGCGCATTGTTGTCTTCTTGATCTGTGTGCCCCTATATTGGCAATTGTGCTGAGCCTTAGAATTATGCTGAAGTGTTAAGGCGGATGTAGTCGGATGTTGGTGCCCATGCTGTTAGGTGTGAATTGGTTTATGGGAGGAGTTTAAGGACAATTGTAAAGAACAAAGAAATAATTGAAGTGACAAGTTGGTCCACGACTCCTGGAGTTACAGAATTGAGATCTCGGAGCGGAGAAGATTGAGTTTTTTTTGCTCCTGGATTGAGGATATGAATCTGCGTGCGATGCCTTTAAGCCAGCAGTGATTAGGTAAGGTGCTGAGCTTGTATGATGAGTTAAAGAGCAGGAAGACGAGGGATCCACCAAGAGGCTGTTTGATGGCCAGTCAAGGTGGTTTGATAGATTTGAGCGTTCACAGCAACTTGGATAACATTCACATAACTGGCGAAGCTGTGAGTGTGGATGAGTAGGCAGCAGCTGAATTTCTGTTACGTTTAAAGCCCTTGTGGACTTTAACCTCCCAGCTAGTTTTTAATGTGGATGAAACAGGGCTTTTTTTGGAAGAGGATGCTGTCCCATCTGTTAATTTCAAGGAAGAGTGAGTGGCATGCCTCCAGCTGCAAGGTAGCAAAAGATCCTCCTTGCTGGCAGTGCTACATGAGACGAAGTTTAAAGCCCCTTCTCGGGTGCCTACGTGTCTCCGGAGCGAAGGCAGTCAGTGGGGAAAATGTTAGCTCCAAGATGCCTCATTTGTAAATCATGGGTAAATGGACAAATTAACCTTATTATTATTATCTTTAAATTTATTACTAAGACACTTCCATGAGGCTGCATGAGCCCACAGAGTTGTATGGCACCATATGAAGGGAGAGACACCGCAGCACAACTGAAACTCACAGATCCAAACAGGAACCGTAGGGAACACCGACATCCAGAGCCGTGTCATGGGGCTCGAGGAACTCGAGTGACCTCTTTCTTTCACAAGCAACCTGCTCTCCAGCAGGACCTGCACTCTCTGAGCACAGTATGCCTTTTATTAGCTCCTGTGAGCTGTTTGAGCCTCCACTGAGCATGTCCAATGGTAAGCTCGGCCACTAGCGCACTTTGCGGGCCCACCCGGATTGGGAGGGGGGGGTGGCAGGATAGCAGTTACCTTTCGATCATGCACCGTCCACAGTACTTCAGTGTAGTGGAAGCTCCAAGCGTCTCCCAGTCTGCCTGGCATGATTTTTTCACACAGTCCTGACTAATGGAAAAAATACACAAACAGATTTACATGGGGTATGGCAAAGTGTTCAGAAAGTGGAATATGGGAGCTTTGGCTCAAACATTTTGGTGGGAAGATGAGGGCTATTGAAACGTACTCGACAAGTGTCGTCTATACATCATTACACACATTTATCCAACACATTTGTGAATTGACTTCTATAATAAGCCTCATTTAGCCCCTTAGCCAGATCTGTAAGGATATGCATTCCTGGTGTGTATTAATCAGAGTGTGTGGTGTGGTGTGATATATAGAGATAGCATTTTGGCCTTGTGCAGTTTACCATTGAAATGCTGAAAGAGATGTTACTCCTTTATCTGCCTGCTTGTCACCATTGCTTGTATTTGTGTGAAAGGCTGTGACTTGGATCCAAACTTTCTTGATGCGTACATCAACTTAGGGAATGTACTCAAGGAGGCAAGGATCTTTGACAGGTAAGTCAGGAAACGATTTAAAACTGCTTTTTTAAACAGTGGTGATACTTTTGTTGTTCACTTTTGCTCCATGTTCTGAATGATTAACCAAACCAATACATTTAGATTTGTTTTGAAACCAGATATCTGCCAATTATAAAAAATTTTTTAAATCAAAAGTAAATCTAAATCTGAAGATTTTTCATGGGAAGGATATGATTTGATTCCAGAGGTGTCATGTAAGTTTTATTTTTTTGTTGTCGTCCCCCCCCCCCCCCAACCCCAACCTTCATATCTGGAGTAGCCTGTGGTTGCTTCTGGTTTCATTTGAATGGTCCATTTTAAATACATAGTGCTGGTCTTTAAAATTTCTACCTTGTCGTTATTCCTTATTGGCTTGCTTTAACCTGCGAAGAACCCATCCTTGCCGAATGATTGGTTGATTCTCCCCTCCCCAGAATTATGGATGGGTTAATTTCCCCAGAATTGGCATTGTTTTATTATGACCTGGAACACCTCGCACCATGAGCAGTGCTATGCCATCGTTGCATGTTGAAAATTGTGGTTCTCCTACCACCCTAAACCTTCAGGACTGAATGTTTTTATTTTATTTTATTTTATTTTAACCTAAAACCTTCCTGTGTAACTGCCCGCTCTCAACTTATTCCGTCCACTGGTTTTGAAGTGATATAAATCAAATGTACACATGCAAGCCCACAGACCCTTCTCAAATTCTCGATTATGTAACCGGAAGCAGACATCTTTATTTTATGTGACTTTTGTCATTACTATACTTCACAGTGCACTCACTGTTTCTACTGCATGTTTAATGATTGTTTCTGATATATAGTGTTGTCTCCTCAGAAACCACTTAATTATTACATGTGTATTTAATTTTCAAAACAAATGCTTTCATTCTTAGGTCCGGCACTAAGACCAAGCACATTCTTGACTTCATGTTCTGGATTACAGTTTTGTTTTGCTTTCAAAAAAACAAAAAAAAAAACAAGAATTTAACATGTGTTTATGGCTTTGTGGGCGTGTGGTGCTTGTCAGAGCGGTTGCTGCTTACCTGCGTGCTCTGAACCTGAGCCCCAACCATGCAGTGGTGCATGGAAACCTGGCTTGCGTCTATTACGAGCAGGGTCTCATTGACCTTGCGATTGACACTTATCGTCGTGCTATTGAGCTCCAGTCGAACTTCCCTGATGCTTATTGCAACCTTGCCAATGCACTAAAGGAGAAGGGGAATGTAAGTTGAATGCCTGAATTGTGACCACGTGTCATCCTCTCAATAGGAATGGTACATGCTCAAGTTATTATCCAGACATCTGTGCATTACTTTTATTTTGAACTTGTCAATGGTGCTGTGAGTGATATAGTTTTGAGTTTGTAATTTTATTTTATTTTTGGTTTGTTTTTACTGTTTAAATTTTCAACCTTGCTCCAGTTGTTTGACAAATGTGGTCTTAAATTATCACCTCTGATTCCCTTGAGATGTTTTATTTGTATACCATGGAGTGCGGTAGTACTCCAATTGGGGGGTGGGGGGGGGTAGGCCACCATTCAAATATGTACACAATGAAATGTTTATAAACGACTACAGAGTGAAGTCGTAAGCATTGAAAAGCCATACCTTTTATCTCGAGCGTTTTCTGAACTACCAAGACTTAAAAAGACGCCAAAATACATCACTAAAGTACCACAACGAGAGATCACTAAATTGCCAATTTGTTCTCTTCTTTCCCTCCAAAAACAATGTTATACTGTTGCCCAACCTAACTAACTGCTTGAAGCGTTGATGGTGATTCCAACGTGAGGAAGTTACTTTGTCTTTGGGCTCTTACACGCAAACAAAATTAAAAACATTAAGGGATTAAGTGTTTTATTGAAATAAGTAAGAATGTAAATGTTGACTCAACCAAAACACGCCAGGGGCTGGGGGAGGGGGCAGGGCAGGGGGGGGGGGAATGGATTGTGTATATTTTTGATTGCCTTTGGTGAATCTTGCAAGTAGTGCGAAACTCGAATGTGAATATAATCGATCTTTTAGCATAGAAGATGTTTCATATTATTTGATGTACTTTTATTGGTGAATGGTGAACCCAACCTGACTGCGTTTTGTGATTGATTTGGGTAGATTGCAGAAGCCGAAGAGTGCTACAACACTGCGCTCAACCTCTGCCCAAACCATGCTGATTCGTTGAACAATTTGCCAACATAAAGCGTGAACAAGGCAACATTGAGGAAGCTGTACGACTCTACTGCAAGGCCCTGGAGGTCAGTGACAAGATTTGGAGGTTTGGATAGTTTGTACATTATGCAGACAAGATGTTGTTTACCATGTGTTTTTGAAATTCAAACAATTGTTTTGTGCAGTTCATGGTTATGGTAATAGAATACAGTCACAGGGAAATTGTCATTGGCACACACCAACCTGTCCAAGTTTCGTCCGAATATGTCCACAATTTTTGAAATATTCTGCTTACAGCCAGAAAGACAGGTGTGAAAACAAAGAAACAAAATTGAAACTTGCAACAGTGGAAATGTCTCAGAGCAACAACAGCTCGCCTGCGAAGTGGTAGGCCACACAAGCTCACAGAATGGGACCGCCGAGTGCTGAAGCGCGTAGCGCGGCAAAATAGTCTGTTGTCGGTTGAAACACTCACTACCGAGTACCAAACTGCCTCTGGAAGCAACGCCAGCACAAACACTATTCGTCGAGAGCTTCATGAAATGGTTTCAATGCCGAGTAGCGCACACAAGCCTAAGATCACCATGTGCAAGGCCAAGCGTCTGCTGGAGTGGTGAAATCTCACCGCCATTGGACTCTGGAGCAGTGGAAACGTGTTCTCTGGAGTGATGAATCGCGCTTCACCATCTGGCAGTCCGACGGACGACTCTGGGTTTAGCTGATGCCAAGAGAACGCTACCTGCCTGAATGCATAGTGCCAACTGTAAAGTTTGGCGCATGGTCTGGGCTGTTTTTCATGGTTTGGGCTCGGCCCCTCAGTTCCAGTGAAGGGAAATCTTAACGCAAAAGCATACAATGACATTCTAGATGATTCTCTGTTTCCAACTTTGTGGCAACAGTTTGGGGAAGGCCCTTTCCTGTTTCAGCATGACAATGGCCCGGTGCACAAAGCGAGGTCCATCCAGAAATGGTTTGTCAAGATCGGTGTGGAAGAACTTGACTGACCTGCACAGAGCCCTGACCTCAACCCCATCGAAAACATTTGGGATGAATTGGAATGCCGACGTGAGCCATACCTAATTCCCAACATCAGTGCCCGATCTCACCAATGCTCTTGTGGCTGAATGGAAACAAATCCCGTAGCAATGTTCCACAATCTAGTGGAAAGCTTCCCAGAAGAGTGGAGGCTTTTAGAGCAGCAAAGGGGGGACCAACTCAATATTAATTCCCATGATTTTGGAATGAGATGTTGGACGAGCAGCTGTCCACATACTTTTGGCCACGTGGTGTATAATGCTTACGTTTGACAAGATGATCCCATCAAGTGTGTACATTGCAAACAAAGCATTGTGTTCAGACATGATGCTCAAACACAAAAAGGAAAAGTCAGCATTGTTTCGAGGTTTTAGTTCCCTTGACTTTGGAAGAACTGCTGCAGAAATCAGGAAAATGACCGAATACCAGGATCTGAAAAATGAGGTGGAGGACTTGGAAATTGAAGAAAGCTGAAATTGTACCAGTGATAGTCGGAGCAACAGGAATGATGTAGAAAACCCTCACTGAGTATTTAATAAGCATTCTTGGGATATCACTACAAATGAGCTGCAATTGGAGGCTGACAGAGGTTCAGTCACGATTTTGAAAAGAGCCCTTGGAATGAGGCTATAGAAACGAAGTTCACAGTTTGGTTCATAAATCGTGATCCTTTCCTGAAAAGAGAAGTAGAGACGTTGAGTTCTGGGCGAACTTCCTCTCACCTCATGAAACCTGCAAATTGAGATGAAACTTCACCTCCGCCCACCTTTCGGTGGCAGAGGTAATGATGAATCGGGTTACTGTCAGATCAAAATGAGAGTTCTCACGTGACTTCCTTTTCGTGGAGAGGCTTCCCGCCACCACCCCGGTTATTAATTCGATTCCACTACCGAGTTAACCTTACTTCGGCAGCACAGTCTTGGAGACCTGAGCAGTGCAATGAAAATCTATTTTGGATGTACATGTAACTTTCATACAGCACTTCGTTGTCCTTGGGCAAATGAGGTAAATTATACTTTTCCCAATCACAAAAATGATTGTCTGAAATCATAACTACTCCATCTTCATTTCTACTGTTCACATGGCAACGACAGCCATCTTTCCTCAATTCATAGTTTTAGAAAGTGACATTTATTTCTCAGGTGGAGTTCATATGTTCTGGTCTGTACGTGATCTTTTATAGGAAACAAATTATTGTGCTCAGAAGGATTTATTTCTTGCTTGACCATTGCTGCTTCCTTTGCATTATGTTGTCAAATGTGATTTATGTTTTGGATTTTTTCAGAACACTTGGTTTAAATGCATTTTGCATTGATTGGAGTGATAAATATCGGTTTTTGTGTAAAGAGTACTTTCACAGTTTTCCGGAGTTTGCTGCAGCACATTCGAACCTAGCAAGCGTCCTGCAACAGCAGGGCAAGTTGCAAGAAGCTGATGCACTACAAAGAAGCGATCAGGTATTGTCCAGTCAGGTGGAGATTTGTTGCTCCAATTGTGCACAATTGTTTTTATCTATTTCTCACCAAGTCCTAGATATCCATTCAGGGCACTCCACCCCCCCCCCCCCATGGCATACAATAAATCCTTCCTCCACCCGTTCCACGTTGAGTGGATGACTTGAGATTTTCACTGGTGTTGTTGGTTTACTGACCCCTTGACAGAGGAAGGGATATCACCAGTCATGGGCACAAAGTGAGTTTGCAGTGTACAGGATGGTCTGAAAGTCGCTTTACCCTTCGCTAGCAAAGCATTCGTACTTGAACTTTTAATATACAGGTTAGATTTTGCAGCACTTGCATTAATGAATCGGTCATTGTTTCTGCATGCACTCCATAATTCTCCTTGCACCACTGAATTTCACATGAAACTTGGTCAATCCCGTTGGAATATAAAAACATGAATTTGTAAGTGCACATGGACTTTTTGATCACTCTGTGGGGTTTTTTTTTTGGGGGGGGGGGGGGGGGTGGTTTCTCACCTTTGTTTCCAGAATAGCACATGCCTCACAGACTTGTCTTTTTGTTTTGTTTTTGTTTCTTTCTGGGGCTTGGGGTGGTTAAATATTTTCCCAGAGTGGAGGGAAGTAATGATTTCTTGGTGCACAGGATCAGTCCGACGTTCGCTGATGCCTATTCTAACATGGGCAACACGCTTAAGGAAATGCAAGATGTGCAGGGTGCTCTCCAGTGCTACACTCGTGCCATTCAGATCAATCCAGCTTTTGCTGATGCACATAGTAAATCTTTAGACAAGGTCAGAGGTCAAGTTGACGATTTCGTAAGTACCAGTCTATGACTGCTTGTTTTTTTTTGTGGTGCTTTCACCAAGCTGTTAGTCGAGACGTGTGACCATTGGAGGGTAAGAAGGGGAATGTACTGAGATTGGGGCATTTGCATATTTATAAGTAACGGAATGAGATTGCAATGAGAACAGGAGATGGTGAAAGTAACAACTTGCAAGAGCGTTGGGTTAGGCCAAACAAAAAAAGGAGTTTGTTTCCGGTTTCCTACCAACCCATTGCTTTTATATGCGACCCTACGATTTTTGTTGACAATTTGGACTCTGGCGCGTTTGACTCGGGCGCCGCCATTTTGAATCCCGCGTGTTACGTCAGTGAGAGTTTCAAAATGGCGCGCCCGAGTCAAACGCGCACAAGGACGCTTTGTGGATCGGTCTTTTCACGTTAGTATCACCTATTGTGATAGTGGTGATGATGGTGACAGTGGTGATGGTGGTGGGTGTGTGGTGGGGGTAGTGGTGTGGTGGTGTAGTGGTGGTACAATAGACTTGCAAAAATGCACTAGACTTGCTGTTAAACTTATATATATATGTAGAGAAATTTAAGCAGAATAAAATGCATTTTAGCAAGTCGAGTGCACCACCACCACCACCCCATCACCACCAACACTACCACCAGACTACCACCACACCACTACCACCACTACCACCACCACTACTACCACCACCACCACTACCACCACCACCACTACCCACCACCACCACTACCACCACCACCACACCACCACCACTACCACCACACCTACCACCATCACACCACCACCACACTACCCACCACACTACCACCACCCACCACCAACTACCACCAAGGAAAATACAACACTTTTTAATCGAGTTATATGAATGTATTCATGGCAAAAAAAATTGTCCAAAAAAAAAATTCCCTACCTACCTACCCAATTTTTTTTGGCCATGCAATAGGAAACAAATGTTGTTGTTTTTTGGCCTTAATGGAGGTTGAAGAAAAATCATCGGCAGGGATGTGAGATGACGATTGTGGTGTCCATTTGCTTGAAGCCCTGGAAGGAAGAGTCAGAGGTAACACTCAGCCTCAGATGGTGGTTCCAAAAGTGAGAGAAGCGAGGCACAATATTTGAGGTTTTAGTTTAACGACCATGCTTATCAAATTTATCCAAAAAGTGATAGTAGTAAAGTGAGTGAAGTAAAGCATCAATAATGATGCTGAAAATTATGGGAGAAGTTTTGAATAATATAAGTGTGTGTGTGTGTCCCCAAGTAAGTCGAGGTGAAGAAGAAGTAAGATCATTTTGGGATCAATTTGAAGTGTGTCATCCAAGTAATAAGCTGCAAGAGAGTTTATTATTGGTGGAGATCAGAATGGACATGTCAGCAAGAAACCAAACAGATATAACTGTGTCCATGGTGTGTTTAGATGTGGTGAAAGGAATGAGACAGGAGTAGTCACATTAGAAATGTAAGCAGCAGATGTGTCCTCAATACCTACTCCATGAAAAGGAAAGAACTCTTGACTTTTACAAGCAGAGTTGCAAAGAGCCAGTTTTATTGCCCATTAGTGCAACGAAGTTTTAATAGAATGGTAAGCAATGTGGAAGTAATAGCTTGTGAAGAATGTTTAACTCAGCGTTGATTGGTAGTTTTTTTTTTTTTTTGTATGACAAATGAAAAGAAAAGCAAGGGCCCCAAGCAAATTCCATGTGCAAAAAATTGTCAGCTTAAAGGTGTGAAAACAAGAAAATTTCAAAAGGATGTGAAAAATGATGAAGTTTGTAACTTGTCTCGATGCAGAGGTAGATGGATGTTGACTCGAATGAGAAATGCTCTGATGAAGACAGCCAGCAATACTTGTGGAATAACCACTGGCAGGTTTTATATGTGTGTGTGTATATATATATGTGTTGTGTGTGTGTATATTATATATATATATATATATATATATATATATATATATATATATATTATATATACTGGAGTGTTAGAGTCGAAGAAGTGTTCAAAAGAAAGAGATTACAAAAAGTGTCAAAAGAGTAAAGATCCTCAAGATTAAGAAGATATTCTTTTGAAAAAGGAAGCGAAGAAGGAAATGGCGAAAGGAAAGAACAAAGTATGCATATGAAGAATTATGAAAAAGCTTAACCACATTAGAGGGTAAGAATAGCAAAAAAAAGCAAAGCAGATGGGAAAGGTTAGAAATATGTGGTGCTTGTTGCTTGAAAAACAAAAACGACCATCCAGTGATAAGATTATATTGATAAGGATTATATTGAAAACTTATTTTGAAAAGCTCTTGAATGATGAAAATTATTGGGAGGATGACCTGAAATGTAATAAAGGTTCATTGTGTCGGTGAGGAGGCTGAAAGGGAGGAAAGGCAGTGGGTGCAACTGGAATCTTGGTCAAAATAATGGAGGTGACTGGTGATGTAGGAATCAAGAGGATGGTGAAGATGTACACTGGGGAGTGATCCCTGAAAATTTGGAAATTTTAGAGGCAATGCGAAGCTAAGTATTTGGCAAAGAAAAGGAAGCTGTCATGGTTTCATTGACTTTAGCATATGATTGAGTACTCAGATCAGTTGTTGAATGGGCTGTCAGATCATGCCAGAAGAAATGGTAAAAATTGTCATGGGAATGTATATTTGAATTGTGTTAAAGACTAACTTTGGATGGGAATCATGTTAAAGACTAACTTTGGATGCACTGAAATGGTGAAAGTCAAGTCGGGATTACACCATGGTGTGAGGGATCAGTTTTAATTATTTTCTCTCGAATAGTGATGGAATAATTGACAAAGAATGAAAGGTTGTGATTCCTATGCGAGTTATTGTATGCTTATGACTTTGTGTATCGAATGCTGAAAGTGAAAAAGAAGCAGAGCTTTCAAAAATGGAAAATTGCAATGGAGAAAGGTTTATGCGTCATTCATAAAATGAGGGTTATGGGTGAAGAAGATGAGTTTCGAAAAAAAATCAAAAGTTTGTTCCCATGGAGCCTTGATAGAGGCATCAGGCAGAGCATGATTAAATGAGAATGAAGTCAGTTTTGATTAAGTGGAAACAATTATGTGGTGGTATAAAGCACAGAAACATTCCATCATATGTAAAAGTTAGTTTATAAAGACTGTATCAGGCTGGTATTGATGTATGGAAGCGAAACGTGGGCAGTGTGCATCGAAGATATAAAAAGAATGGAACCCCCCCCCAAAACAGCTGAGAATGATATGATAGATAAATTGATCATCTCTTTAAAGAAAGCATTCCAGATGGGATTGAACATCATTACAAAGTGGAGATGACTTACTTGTTATGGCCGTGTGCAATGAAGATCAGAAAATGAAACTAAAGAAAGCAAAGCTCGTGGTAAAAGGAAAAGTCGAGAGGACGTCCTAAAAAGACATGGTTGAAATTGTCAAAGATATTGAATGTTTTGGTTTGCAAGAAACTGGTACGTTGGACAGATCCATATGGAGGAATGCAATCATTTGACAAACCCCTTGGAAAAAGTGCAAAATGTTCATAAAACATTGCTGTTGCTTCCTCCACCACCACCAACATGAGGGCTTAATAGAAGAATGTGTATCTCTTGGAGTAGCTCATGGGAGTATGAT
>CM068954.1:137553294-137579647 GCA_035128595.1 Eptatretus atami | reverse complement strand
TTTAAAGTGAGGTTAATATTTTTTGTTTGTTTGTTTTGGTGATAGAAAATGTTGTTATGCTTGTGGTCAGCAGCTCAACAATAAGGCTGCAACGGGGGAAGAAATACCGCGAACAATCCTTGTGACGACTCGCTCACAGTATGGCCTGCTTGAGGATGCTGTTGTTTATTGCAACTTCAACCAGCTCTACAAGATTGACCCAGCCACCCTGCAAATGTGGGCCAATGTGAGTCGCAGTCCGCTCCAGAGCTCCGTGAATTGGTCTCGCATTTTTATTTCCCGTTATGGTGTACTGCCTTGTACTTTGGAGTTTCATTTTCGACCATGCTTTCTCATCCACTAGAAAGTGATCATGGCTTTTATTGCCCAATCCCCACTTTGTCCCTAGATATTGAAGCGCGTTCCAAATGGTGTTTTGTGGTTGCTGCGCTTCCCGGCTGTGGGTGAACCCAACGTCACGGCACACGTCCAAAGTCTGGGTCTGCAGTCTGGACGCATCATTTTTTCGCCCGTGGCACCAAAGGAGGAACATGTTCGCCGTGGCCAACTTGCAGACGTGTGCCTTGACACGCCACTTTGCAACGGACATACCACAGGCATGGATGTCCTTTGGGCTGGAACGCCGATGGTGACACTACCAGGTGGGCCTGCACAGCTGTGGTCTTGCTCTGAAATACCGATGGTGTTTTTTCATCTTTCCCTTTTCCCCATCAGACTGACTTGCATCAAAATCTACCTTGAAAAACAATCGATATCTGGTTATTGGAATGGGTAACATAATTGCTTTATAAAAAAAAACGATCTTGTTGCACCTCTCCATGATTTGATTTATCGATCCAAGTTAAATTTGGTCACCATTTTAACATTAACCACAACCGACCCAATAGTTTATGGGAGATGCTCGTTTTTGCATCTGTTTGCTCTCTTCTTCCTCGGCAGCTGAGACACTGGCATCACGCGTAGCGTCAGCTCAGCTCACGACATTGGGTTGCTGCGAACTCATCGCCGAGAGCCGGCAGGACTATGAGGACATCGCGGTGCGCCTCGGCACCGACGCAGACTAGTAAGCCTCGGTTTTCATCGGCCGGATGCTTATCTGCATTATCGGCGGGTCGTCGAGTACTCGAACGGCTGCCCGGCAGAGGTTATGATGGCGACGGACGATTGGCCAGAGGAGCTCAGACAAACCGTTTGCTCATGCAGTCGATTATGAATTCGCCGACCATTCCTCCCGGCCAATCAAATCGGCAATAAGATATTGCATTCATTCCTTGTGACCTTGCTGAGGTTGCTGTGAACTTTTTGTATGTATTTGATGAAGTACATCAGGCAGTTTCTTCAACCATCACCTCACTTTCCATTCTCTCTCTCTCTCTCTTCCCTATCCATTACCCCAGCCTGAAGAAGGTGCGTGCGAAGGTGTGGCGTCAGCGTCTCACAAGTCCCCTTTTCAATGTGAAGAAGTACTCGGCCGACCTTGAGCGCCTTTACATGCGTATGTGGGAACATTACAGCGCTGGGAATCGGCCGGATCACCTGACGTCTCCATTCGATTGATACCGGTTGTGTCGGCACTTTACCCCTTACCGTCACGGCTGCGTGCACAAATGATTGTTTGTGTTTTAGATGAGGTTGGAAGTTTTGAGTGTGTTGCATTATTCATTAAAAAGGTGTGTGGATGGCTGCTTGATTTTATGACTTGAGTAAGTGAATGAATGAAGAGTTGAATTTAAGAGTGGATGTGACAGTTTGTGCATTGACCATTTAGACCGTTATTCGTGTTGAGCTCCCCCACCATGTTTGTAACTTATAGTTTCTGCGCACGTCGTGCGTACGAAGTCTGCCTTTGTACAAAGCTTCAGCGAAGAGTTGCTCGTTTCTTCGCCAGAGATCGTTGGATCCAAACTTTTGTTTGTTAGTTTCATCCCGGATGCTTGCCGACATTGAGCCTTGCTTTCTCCACTTGTGAAAGCAATCAATTTCATTGAGGCAATGATGGTTTTATTTTAATCCACCATATTTAAAATTAAATTTCTTTTTATTTTTGTTTGTCTGTTTTGTCTGGGCTGGGAAAGGGTACGTGTGATTTGGCTTGTCATGCCTTTGATTTATCGAATATTGTGTAATTATTTTAAAGCGGATTGCTGGAGGGATTATTCTATTTTTTTGGGAAGGGGAAGAAGGAAAGTGTATTTTTTTTTTTGGTTTGTTTGGAGGTGGGGAGGGCATGTGGGTATTGTGGAAGAACCTTGCATGTCTGAACAAACTTTTCCGCACTATGCCAAGTGATTCTGCCTTTTCTGAAATTTGGAAATAAATGGGTTCGTGTTTCTCGTTGTGGATTCCTTTTCTTAAAGTTGATGAACTTTACAATGCTTAAAATGCCAAGAACCAGATCGAATACTATTTTGGAGCTTGAAGGAAGTTTTTGTGCTTTGAAAGATTAATGGAAGTGGAGGAGTGGAGACAAGGGCATGTACACAGTGGGTTTAAGCCAAGAAGAAATCAAGATAGGTAAAGACCTTGGAGGGAAGTGTGGATTGGGGAGGGGGGTACACTGCAGGGAATAGAGTCTGATTATAAATGGAGAGAAATGTTGTTTATATGATCAAAGCAATGAGATGAAGTCTGTGAAATAGGGGAACCTGCTCCCAGGGGGAGTGCAGTATTCCATTGAGGGCTGGACAAAGAAGATGATTGGGTCATGTATAGGTGGTAGTCACGATTAGCAGTATGATATACCTAAACACTGGAGGCTAAATTATATAGACAGTGTATGACTAATTTTCTTTAATTGCAAGAAATCCAAGTTGGAAAAGAATGTCAACGTAAAATTTCCAGTGAAAACTGAAGATGTTTATTCATTATTTCAACATCACATCGAACCCCCTCCAACTGGTCCGCTGCGTGGGAGAACCTTCAGGTTATTGGAGTAAGGCTCGAGTCGGTGCTTGTCTGCTGGCCTTGGGTAGTCACTTAAGGCCAGTATTGTGGTTGGAACCTCCGTGTCGGCCCAAGAACTGTCGAGTCATTTTTTTTGGAGTTTTGGCGACGTTCACGTTTGGTCCATTTGTCCTAAGATTCTCTACATCCACTCCATTTTGATACTCCTGCCTTCAGGTATGCTTTGCACATGATCCTGATCACTTACTTTTGTGTTTTGGAGACATCAAAGCTGGAACTTGTAATGTGCTTGGAAAACCGAATAATGTGGAAATACCTCCACGACGATGACAAATCGAGGGTAACAGAACAATGAGAGTTGGATATGTGAGGACGAAGCCTTGTATCCAGATAAAATGATCATGAAGCTATGAAACTATGTGAATGGATAACACAGGTTTTTGTAATAAGGGGTAAACTGGAGGTTTTTGTGTTTGCACCAGGTGAGAAGTTAAATCTCGAGCTACGTAATTTACTATTACAAGTTTAATGCAACTGCCCCCATTATTCCTATGTATATATATATTGTTATTGTAGGGTCGGGTCTTTCACGAACCGACTGACCAGGCCTGAAAATAGGAATTTGTCATGAGTTCAGGGTACCGGGGATAACTCGTGTACTCTGCGTGAAAGTCACCGAGACGTTTAACGTGCTACCAAGTAATGCGAGTGGATGGGACATCCGGCTTAACGTAAATCCGAGGGACGATGATCTTTGTGAATCGGGCAATCTGATCGGATTCAACAGTCGGCTCTGGAATGGAGCCGCAGGTAGGTAAGTAAGTGTGCCACCTTTGCACTATCCTCTCGGACAGGTAGACGCCAGGTGGGCATTTCAAACGGAATAACAAGCGACTCGATCGGAGTTCCTTTTGTCGGCGCACAATCTGTGTGTGCGTGTGCCGCTGCGCTCCAGCAAATCGGGCAATTTCACGAAGATTACGAGACAGCCGGCTCAAGGTGCAGGAGAGACACCGACGAGGTTAAGAAGACGAGAATAGACGGGTGAGGGCGCTGTGCTCGGGCAGTCGGGGGCGCCTCGCCTCATCTAGCCAAGATCACCCGCCTGTCCGGGCTCGCGGGACCGAGCGAGCCCCGGGGACGGACACGCACGATCGGGGAAGAGGAAGAGGACGAGGCCGAGGAGGACGACGAGGACGACGACGACGACGACTCGTCGGGCCATGGGCGAGAAGATCGACATCAACTCGGCTAGCGCTGCCGAGCTCGAGCAAGGCCTTGTCGGCGTGGGGCGCCGCAGGGCGCAGGCCATCGTTCGGAGGAGGAAGGTAGGCCTAGTCTCCACACATTTCATCCTTTTACTCCTCCTGGACGAACATGTCCGTGTCGGACGTGCTTTGTGCTCTCATCACGGACGTGCTTTACGGGGAGAAATTTGGCCGTTTTTTTTTTTTCTGGCCTGTGCGGAATATGCACGTTTCGTTTGGTTTACGGCCTGTTTTTCCCGTTTGAACTCCGTGTGTCCGTCCTTGTCTGCGGTACAAAATGGCCCGGAGAGTGAGTGCGAGTCGTTATCGACATTATCTACATCTATATAATATATATTTATATATTTGAGGTTGATGAAGCGAAAGGGATATCGAGCCGGTGTGTCCGGGCTTTGTCCTCTTCGCCACGTCTCACCCCTCACTTTCACTTTGATTGTCTGCAGGTGTGTCCCGTCTTCGTGCTAATCGTGGTGTCTTGACACGCACGGCCCGAACGTTGTCCTCGCCCTGCCTGGGGTTATCCTATTAAAATGGCTGTGTCGAGCCTGCGGAAGAGTTTGTACACGAACAAAGGTGATGGCGTGACGTGATCGAAGGGGACGGTCGTGTGTCGCTCTACTGTATCCGGGGGATTGATGGACACGCTGCCCACGTGATCCACCGGTGGGACAACCGTGTGTGCAGTATTCAGGGATTGATTGATTGATTGATTTGATTGATGCTGCTGCCCACGTGATCCACCCGAATGAAGGACGAACCTCCGTTGAGTGAGGTTCCTGACTCCTGATTTAGATCGATGTCATTACAATGAGGGTTGTGGAGTCACGAAGAGGGATTGCACTGTTAAAAGGTCGGGTGGTGGTGGTGGTGGTGGTCAGTGCTCGTATGGCAGCTAGCTGCCGGGGTAGCTATCATTTCTTGAAACGCGACTGTGTCGCTGATGCAGTGCCCCTCCACCAGTACACACACTGGAACCGGTACTCGTTTCGCCGACCTCGGAAGGATGACGGGCTGAGTCAACCCCCCGGTGTATTAATTCAGCGGCCGACGGGCTTGAACTCAGGACCCTAGGACCCCAAGCCGCCACCCTAACCACTGAGCCAACACCAGGCTTAAAAGGGTAGGTAGAGAGGTCTTTCACTCGGAGAGCAGTGAGGGCATGGAGTGGGAAAAGGTAGTGTCAGGAGAAATGGTAGACACTGATGGGTTTAAATTTGAGTTCCATGGGTACCCAGAAGCGTTGCTCGGCACGGTAGGTAGCTGCTTGGGATACGTCGGTGATTGTACACCTGTGTCGTGATTCTGTGAGAGGTTCTCATAAATAGATAAAAATTAAAACCCTGCTGATGGCCCCACCGCTACTCTTCTCTCCACTCCTTCATCCAGTAAATCTAAGTAAATAAACCTACTTTACATCAAATTGATGTTGGTGGTGATGCAGCACAGGCATGGTGGGCCAAATGACCCTCTCCTGCCTTGTGTGCTGCAATCACGAATAGACCATTGTGAAAGGTAGAATTGGACCAAGTCAAGGAAAATGTACTTTTATTTTTTTTGTACGAAATGAAGGATGATCGAGGAGAGAGGGCTGAGCGTGTTGTGGAATCGGTGAGAAAAGGGGAATGATGACTATTTTTGGCTTGGTGGGAGGGTCAATGCGAATAGTGAAAGACTTGAGCGGTCCGCTGAAGACCGACGCGTAGACCTTACTGTTTATGATGGGCAAGTGGTGGAACGAGACCCTCTGTTGGATGTCTTATCGTGTCGTCGATCGCCGGATGTTTAAATTTTTGCAGAATTGCCAAGTTCAAGCTGTAATGCCACAGTTAACGACTCCGATTGGAATGTTTTCCTCTCTCTAGGACGCTGCTCGCGATGGTCTTGCATGCTGTAAGTAGCTGATTGTTCGACAAGAGCAGCGGTGACTAACGACGTCCTGTGGGTATTCGGTGTGGCTCATACTGGAGGCTTTGAGATGCGGTCATTCCAGGGCAGTCTGTGGTCCGTTTGGGGTTTGGGGAAAGCATTTTAATTTCACCTTTGGTAGTTGGATGTAACCGAGCTCCACGTACACATATATTTGTACACCGATGATGCTCTGTGTAGAAACCATCAGAAAGACAAACACTTTTTTTTTTTGAGTGGAGACTCGGTGTCCTGAATGTGGTTTAAATTAATGATAAATAAATATATATATATATATTTTGATCGTCCCGCCGTCATGTTTAACCTCAAATGAAGAATTTGGATTTCTTCATCTGGTGTAAATGGTGTTGCTTTTTGGAATTTGTGCATCTTTATGTGCGTGCTGATGCATCGCTGCACCTTTCTTCACGACTTGGGTTAACAATCCAGGTGTATGTTTTTCATGATTCCTGGAGCGTGCGTGCAGGCGAAGGGCGACGTGTTCGGATAATTACGATGATGGTGGATCACATGGTTGCATGGATGTCCGTCCGTCGGTCGTTCTTTTGATGAATGATGTGTTTGAAAATCCTCGTCGAGTTTGCTTGCTGAAAATGTACGCGCAGGACTTGTCATCGACTGAGATGTTTGTTTTTGGTAAATTTCACATTGTGTTCATGTGTTTTGAAGGGAAGTGACGTTCTCTTTGGGGGAGGTGCAGGATGGCCGAGAAGTATGCACACTCTCAATTGTCTAGTCTGGGTTTGAATCCTGACGCAGCTACAAACTGTCACCCTTGTGATTCATCAATGTGTGTGTGTTGTCCTTTGGATGGACTTTAGATCGGGCGTCCCATCTGCTGGCATTAGTTGGTGGCCGTTAAAAGATCCCACGGTGGTGTCATCTCAGAGTTTATTTCTTACTATATATATATATATATTTTTTTTCAGTGGTTTCAGGCCTGTGGAATGGCTTGATTCTTTCTTTCTTTCTTTCTTTTTATTATTCCTCTTGTACGATGAGTTTGTTTGAGTACTTGGATAGTTTTTCTATACTTTTGATCATTATCGTGAACATAGCACATAAACTCTTTTTAATGATCTTTAAAATAATTAATTGTGCTACTTCATACTTTGGTAACCTCCATTTGACCTCAGTTGGCATGTGCCCTCGTCATATTTCCTTTACGCACTCCATCAAATCCTTCCGTCCCAATATCCAATTGGTTTTTGATGTAGATCATTTGTGTATGGGCGCCAGTTCATTGCACAACACATTAGCAGGACAAATCATGTAAACGTGGCCTGTGAAGTGTAAACCATAACCTACACAATTTTTACCTTTGCCACCGAAGGTGAAGGAGGTTATGTTTTCACCCCTTTCTGTCTGTTTGTCTGTTTGTTTGTTTGTTTGTGTGCAGGATATCTCAAAAAGTTGTGGACAGATCAAGATAAAATTTTGTGGAGAGGCTGGGTGTGTGACAAGGACGAACTGATTAGATTTTGGTAAAATCAAGATCCAGATACGAGAATTACTTAATTTTTCACGTGATTCTTCACCATTGAGAGACGGTCAAAAACGATTTATAGCACGATATTTCAAAAATTTATTGGGCCCGATATGTTCTCGTGGATAAGGCATGACGTGCCGGAGGTCTGCGCTCTACCGAGTGCCCTTCTAGTTTTTGATGGTTGAATATTAATTAATTAATTTATTTAAACACTGCTCATTTTGCGAGTTAATCAGACTCCTTTCACGAATGATTAGATCGTCCGCTGCGACTCTGGGAGGTCAACGATCAATGCTGAGTCGCACCAAAGACTTTCGATATAAATGGTACTTGCCGCTTCTTTGTTTGCCACTCAGCATTTAAAGGATAGTGCACAGACAATTCCCATAGGTTGGCATACAAGCAAAGTTTCTTAAGTTTTCTTTCAGAGTCGGTTGTGTCGATTTCCTTTGAGTGACATTGAATTGAGATTTTCTTCGTGGGATAGCAGCTGTTAATGGGAGGCTTTGTTAAATGATATGGTTAAGGACATCCTATCACAGTTTGCCGATTTTTAAAAAAGTGACTCGGCCTTGTGTGTTGAGGTCTCTTGTGGAGCCATGAGGTACCCGAGTATACTCAAGGTACAGGTAGTGGACAGAGAAATGGAAGTACCTGGTTAGATGAGGGGCACCAAGCAACAGCTTCCACACAGGTGTGGCCCATGTGCAGGGGTTCACAGAAATGTTCTTTTTTGTTTGTTTGTTTGTTTGGTACTCATGAAAAAAATAATGTCAGCTTCGAGCATGCTCGTCTGCTTTCCCAAATGCCTCTCGACTTGGTGTGCATGTTACTCCTCTGTAAGTGCTCTCTCCGAACGTGCACTCCAGGTGAGACACTTGCAAGCTGTTCTTTAAAAAAAAAAATTTTTCTTCACTTCTGGATGCTCCTGAACCTCTTCTTCTTCCTCCTTGCCCGCATGTTCCTTTATCCTTTTTTTGGCTGCTCTTAGAGCACCCTTATTCTGGACATTTCCATCTGTCTGTCTGTCCGCGAAACTTTGGTCAAGCCTAGGGGCTAAACCACTCAACCGATTCCAATGAAATTTGGTAGGTAGGACCAATATTTCTGGGAATCGTGTGCTTTTGAATATGGGACCCGGGCCCGAGCAACGCCATAGCAACGGCCCTTTAAAGTGGTCAAAAAATAAAAAAATCGAAAAATCGAAGCTTGGAGTTCTGTGCACAATCTATCTAGCTCCCTTCATCCCAATTTGCAGCCCTAACAAAAAATATTTGTAGGAGGAGATAGGTTTTGGGCGAGTACATGTCGAACATTTCCGAAACGGTTAATTGCGAATATCTCTAAGAGAAAGAGCCTGATTTTGATGAAACTGGGTGAAATGTGACAATGTGGCTAGCATGTACACAAAAATGAATGGTTGCTATGCACACCTCCTTGCTTAGCAACAGCTAAAATACTTTATCGTACATCGTACACTTATTGTGGACTGTACAAAAAAATCAATACCTCCGAAACTGGACCTCCGAGGGACCTGTTTTTTTGTGCCCAAGGAGAATGTCTTGCAGCATCAATATAAAAAAAAATCTTTAGTGAATAGATAAATGGAATTACCAGGCGTGCCATTTGTTAGTCTCTTTGGAAACATGCCTGAAATTTCACAAGGCGGGTTTCTGGCGCAAACTAAGAGGGCTGTGATAATCATATTTATTGTGCTAAATTGATTGATAGCATGTACATGAATACGCTAGTCGCGTCGGCCAGCTTTCCATCTAGAGCGAGCAGCCATGTCGCCTACCGGCTTGTTTATCTTATAAGTTACAATATAACAAATTATAATGTTATCCTTTTATAAACTTTTGTACATTTAAATATTGAAATTGCAGTACAGTATATCAATTTATCAGAATGATCACGGAAGAGTCTTACCTTGCACTAGCTGAGAAAACCTTCCACCAAAAGTCTGTGTTGTGCGAGTATGCTTTTGAGCTTTCGGAGCATCTTTGAAGTACGCATTTAATTGTTTTTAACCGCTCATGAGGACCTGAGTACCAGCTATGTGAACCCCTGCCCATGTGTTGATTTAAAAGCATATATCATCCCACCATTCCTCAGATCATGTATAAAAAGTGATGCCAGGGGTGTATGTGTGTGTTTGAAAAAAAATAATAAAAGGAGAGGAGGTGGTGGTAATGTATATCCCTCAACCCCTTCCCCTTCCACTCCCCCCCCCCCCACCCACTCATATTTGTAATACATTGTCTCCAGGAAAGCGAGTTGCATTTAAAGTTTTTAACTGTTAATGAAACTTGCCATTCTGTACATGATTCAGGTCACTTTTGTGCCCCACAGATGGTCGGTCTGAGGTATCGATGACTTGTGTTTTTTAGGCGAAGCGCTTGTTTCTGGACTGGCTTGTTCCCATTCGTTATTGACACTGTAGTTTGGCATTATTTGCACTTTGTGGAAGAAAGGTGAAGATTAATTTGTACTCGTTTGATGGTCGTTCTCTATTTGGTATTGTTACTTCATTCAACGTAATGCTAGCATTGTCTGCTGCTGCCTTTCAGTTTGGCTCTTGTTCATTGATATGTAATGTATTTTTTTTGTTTGGGGGGGGGGGGGTTAACATACAATGTCAAGGCTCGTATAAGAGCTAACACACAGAACGCATAACAAGGTGAGCAGGAGACAGGAGGGATGGGAGAGGGAAGCACAAAACAGTGGGGAACAGACACATGAGGAGATCTGTGGGATGGGGTGGGGTACATGGGGTAAACAAGATGGACACTACAGGGACTTTCAGGAAGGAAAACGGGGAATATGAAAGAGGTGTGTTTGGGGTGGATTAAAGAGGGTAGAAAAGATCATGGTTTTGGATGGGGGAAGATAAGAGATGGTGCTGAACAGCTATTTTGAAGATCTGGATTGAAGAGTGTGTGGGAGTTTGTTCCAGAGGTGGGGAAAAAAGATGAATGAAAGAGTGAAGGTGAGCAGTGATTCTTGATTTTGGTAGTTTAACCAGATGGGGGTTGCTGGCAGACCTTAAGTGCCCTGCATGAATATGGTCGGGACAGATGGCAGACAAGGGGGAGGGGGGCAATGCTGGAGAGGAGACTGCAGAAGATCGAAAGACCACCGACCTGCCTGCGGTGAGAGAGTGAGAGGCCCAAAAACTCAGCCACATCGCAGGAGATACCAATGATCCTAAATGCCTTGGTTTCCACAGCGTGAAGCTGAGAAAGGTGAGAGGCAGGAGCACCAGCCCAGAGGGGAGAGCAGTACTCCATCAGGCTGCGGATGAAAGTTTTGTACATGGTCAGGAGCTCAGATGTGCCAAGGAAGAATTTTACATGACGGAGGATGCCCAATCCACGACTGCCTTTGGAAGGCCAGCTTGGAGATGTGGCTTTCCCAGGAAAGATCATGGCAGATAGTGAGGGGCGGGGGGGGGGGGAGGAGGGGTTCCAGACGGTCCTTTCGGAGAGACATAGTGAGAGTGTGAGATTTGTCAGGATTGAATGACATGTTCTAAGTGTTGGACCAGTTTGTGGTTCAATCCAGATCTGCAGAGAGCGAAGAAGCTGCTGCTTGCCGGTCTGAGGGATGACAGATGGTACGGCAGAGGGTGGAGAAATCAGCAAAGAGATAAAGAGGATTTTCCAGAGAGTCGGGGAGGTCATTGATGAAAACTAGAAAAAGAACAGGGCCCAGAATACCGCCTGGACAGGAAGAGGGGATGAGCGAACTACATTAAGGGTCACATGTGACTGGGATAGGAGAGGAAGTCTCTGAGCCATGAGTGGATATGGCCTTGGATACCATAGGAAGAGAGTTTGTTGAGCAGGGCAGGGTGCCAAACCGTGTCAAAAGCACGTGATATGTCTAGCGAGATGGCTCTGATTTCATGTCTGTCATTGAGGACCTCCATCCATTGTTGGGAGAGCAGGAGCAGCAAGTCCAGGGTGCAGTGACCTGGTCTGAATCCAAATTGATGATCGGAAATCAAGCCATCGGAGAAGGTTGGTCCCCTTGCCTTTTATTTTCATGTATTTGAGTTAAAGGGGAACCCAAATGCTCAGAACACTGCAACTCTAATCTATCCCTTGAGACCCCACAAAATTGATGTTTTTCCGATTTGCAATTCAAATCGATCTTCTTCTTTTTCACGCTTGGCCGTGACGTTGCACCCAGAAGTCTACCACCATTTTCGTACCGTCTTTGGGTTACGTCACGGTATGATTTAATTCAGACAGAGAATAATTTTCGATTTTTCACAAATATGCCGAGTGCATCCTTGGTGGTTATAGTAATACAAACCAAGATGGTTTCATGTAACACCGATGGCTGAAAGACCTGAAGTTTTCCAGAAATAACAACGTTTGGATCGGGTCTACAAAATGTTTGCTTTTGTGCTCGGAACATTTTACAGAGCACTTGTGAAACAACAGAGATGGCTATATATTGTGGTTATCCGCCATGATTGAGAAAGGGTGGCATCTCCACGATGAAGCGGAAGAAACAGCCATCGCTCAACTTGAAGACCATCTCTACCCAGCTACCAGAACATGTATACGGGCGATTTGAGCGGTGAATCACCACCACTCCCTCTTTGTGATTGGCACAAATTTCCCCCAAAAATTTCCCTTCAAATTAGACCATGATTGATTTTTATTTTTTTTTAATTTTTTTATTTTCAATGGTTTTTCAGGGAAAAAAATTTGATTCTCATTTCCCTTTTAAAAAGACAGTCAATTGAGGCTCATTTAACTTGTATATCACACGTCACGAGGCCTCCCGGGATGGAGTGTCAGACTTTTCTTACTTGGCCATTTAGGCTTCTCACCTTGTCCACTCAGAAGGGTAGGAGCGACTTTGTAGGCCATGGTGGTGGTGAGAAAATATTTCTGTTGCAAGTTTAGTGATTGTTGCATTAAGACTGCTGAAATGAACTAATGTTGATAACACCCACAACTCAGATAATGGATATTTGGAGATATCTAAAGAGCACAGCGTGCACACGTCCCCAATTCAGATCACCCAATTATATTCTGGTCTTTTCTGCCAATGTTGCTGTACCCCACTATCGCCATTGTTTCTGGTTTCCTATCTATCCAATTCTGTTTTTATTAAACATGTGCTGTCTCTGGAAATGGCAAGCAAGACAATTACGTTTATCACGACTGGTATACCTCTGCCTTGCTCCACCACTCTATTGTTTGTCGTCAAGATGTGCCCCCACTATTTGTTTTTGTTGTCCGTGATACGTTAGATTTCTGAACACTGAATTACATTTCGCATTTATTTGTCTATGTCGTGAATGTCTCTGCATTCCTTATGCTTGCTCTTTCCCCGCTCTTTTTACTTTCCCATCTACCTTCCCTCTAAGTTTAAGCCTGGTGTTGGCTTAACGGTTAAGGTGCCTGGCTTAAGATCTTAAGGTCTTGAGTTTGAGCCCCTGTCATTCCGATGAAATATCACCGGGTGGGTTGATTCAGCCTGTCATCCTTCTGAGGTCGGCAAAACGAGTGCCAGCTTGCTGGGGTAATCAGCCATTCGAGTTTCCTGCATCAGTGGCGACCCATCCAGGACTGTGCTCCTAAGTAGCCAAATGAAACTGCCTCGGCAGCCCTATGCGCCTCATGGCGCGAAAGGAATTTTTATTCCCCCTAAGTTTGGTATTGCATATAAAACCCTGCTGTCCAAATCATTGACGTGAATTGTAAATAATGGTCCTGGTAGTTTACTGATCCCTGCGGTACTCCATGACACAGAACCTCCCAGAGTGACATTCTCCCACTCACAGCCATTCTTTGCTTCCTATCACCAAGTGAGTTGTCAGTCGAGTTTGCGACTCATTGATTGTTGGTAAACTTCAACAGACTCTTACCTGGTGCCTTATCAAATGCCTCCTGGAAATCGAGGTATGTTGTGTCAACTGCACTTCTTCATCGACCCAATTGGTAACTCCATCCTAGAATTTCAACAATTATGCTAAACATGGTTTCGCTCTCGTAACAGTGGTTATCTCTAACTTGTGGGCTCTATTTATTTAATTTCTTTGAATTTCCTTAAATCATTCTTCATCTGATACTTAATCCATGTCTTCAAATGCTTTCTAGACTTGAAATTAAGCAGTCGAGGTTGATAGGTTTCTAAAGCTTCCAAGAGTTGGACAATTCAGGTCGATAGTTCTGAGACAGATCTTTAACAAAAGCTTGATTTGGTGTGAATGATAGCAGTTACCAGATGAGCTAAAAGGTATATCTAAGCTCATCACAAATTTTGAAATAAAGGTGCTGCACCAAATGTTGTGCTCAGAGTCGAGGACGACATCTCAAAATATGAATGCTTAAACTATAACAGCTATGCTCTGTTTGCATTGCAGTACGTAGGGATGTTGGGAGGTGTGGGAGTGAGGCAAGGGTGGTGAAATGAGGGATCATTGTGACCTTTTATTTTCAAAAGAAAGTGGCTTGACTTAAATATTGGATCTATCTATAATTCCAGCAGTGTGTGTGTGTGACCGCTGTTTCTCGACAACCACTAGTCCGATCTAATTGAAACTTGCCAGGTATATTGCTGGGGACCTGAGTATGTGCCTTTTCATGGTTTGATATTAATCGGACAAGTGCTTCCCAAGTTATGGCCATTTATTTACCAACCAATAAAAGGACACGTTGCTGTGTAGGCGTGGCTGCGTAGGCCGGTGCGTGGCCGGCCGACGATGACGTCACGTGCCGTGCCGGTTACAATGGTGGCATCGGTGCCTTAGTTACCGTGGCGTAGGAGTGGCAATGGTCAATGGCAGCGAATGTCATGGCAAGCAAAGACAGGAGGTAAACTTGATTTTAATTTGGATTTTAATTAACTCTGTGTGTGGAAGTATCACAGCAGTTGTTACTTCAATGTAAGGATAATATTCGTGTAATGCATGTGAACATTCCGTACGGGCAGCACCACTTCCGGATTGTGATGACTTAATGTATTCTAATAATTTCTCGATTTCTTATGCGCATTTATAGATAAACACAATGCCCCAATCCAGTCGTCGTTTACAAGAGTGAAGGAACGGCCTGTGTGGTTGTTGTATCTGTGCTCCGGTTTGAAAGTTTTTTTTTTTTGCACGTACGGCCACGCACGTACAGGCACGTACAAGTATCTTAAATGCTGTAATGCTGTGAAGTAGCATTATTTGCTGAGGGGCATGGCTGTGCCTCTGAAAAAAGTGCGATTGTACGCCAACACAGCGGGCTATGGTAGCAAGTTAAACGGCAGACAGATAGACAGTGCGTCCTTGAATTTGACTGAGCAATTATTTTTATTAAATTTTGTACAACTTTAAGTCATCAAGATGAGGGCGATTGACGACAAAGTATGCAACGGACAATATATATACATTATGTATATAAATATATATTTCTCTATTTTTTGATGAATTATTTTTAGCTCGCCTGTTTGAAGAACAGAGAGCTATAGCGGTACCCCTGGCGTGATCGTCAGCGTCAGCGTCAGCGTGAAAATGTTAAAGTTTTTTTTGGTGCAAGTTATTTCCTTTCTCATGTTTTTATCTACCACACTATTTTTTACTGATTACAATATACAAATACATATATTGCTTTAAAATTATTTGGATCAGACTTCACTGCAATGCTTTATAAAAAATATTAGACGTCTTTTAAAAACGATAAATGTATAAACAGGCGAGCATTGGGTGGCTTTGACACCAACTCTCTGGTTGTTCTATTCTGTTGTTTTCATATCCTTCCCAACCTAGCATTCAAAATATAACGAGCAATTGGTCCAAGAGATGACGCACTTTTATTTGACTTGAATCTCTCAAAGGGTTTTAGGGTTGTTTCTTCAGTTAGAAAATAAAAAAGTCTTCGGAACTTGAATTTAATCTGGCCGTCTGACAAAAATCTACTTGGACACTTTTTCACGAATTAACTTTAAAATGATGACATCCTCAAAAGTATGCATATTGTTGCGAAAACGGCCAGAGGGGGTAAAGAGAGCAATACCGACTCGCTATTTCATGAATAAGCGTCTCGTGTAAGTGTGTGGTTTCCGTGTGGAATGCTAGAATGATCGGATATGTGTGGAAGTGTGTTCAGAAGCCAATAAACATGGCTTCTCCTTTCTGTGATGTCAAAAGCCCTCCCACCATTCCTTCCCTATCCTTTAAATTGTTTCCTTTCTTAATCTGTTTATTTTAATGGATCGTCCACAGCTCTGCAAACCAACAAATCCTCCACCCCCTCCCCCCCCCTCCCCAGGAAGATCAAAACAAAGTCTTGCGACTGTTCGTAAAATTAAGACGTGGGCCAAGGAATGACCATCTCTTGAAATTGCAGAAGCTGAGCAGTGAGCCAATGAGCACACAACGACGCGCAGTCATGATGTTATAATGAGACTGAGGGGCTGGGTTTGAAACTGAGAGTATGACAGAATGAACGAACGAACGCAGGAAGAGAGAAGGTATGAGAAAGTAGCCCCAGGTGGACAGATGCAGAGACTTGGAGGACTCGTGAAGGTGTACGTGTGTCTCAAAAAGAGGAATTTTCATTCATTTCATGGGACACACCTACAGGAAGTACAAATCATTATAACCACTAACTATACAGTTCACTAAATTCTGTGCAACGTATGATTCCCATTTCAAACAGACCCTGCTGTTGTTTAACATTAAAATGAAAGAAATTTGGAGGAAACCCAACATCCTTGAGGAATTATATGCTTATCGCGTCCACCCCCAGACTAACAGATTAGAGCCATCTCAACTTGCTCGGCCTCCAGTTAGGCTACTAGCTCCGCCGCAATGATCTTTTTGGAAGAAAGGTGCTTAAATGAGTCTTTACACATGAATGATGTACTGTAACTCATTGCCTGTGGTTTTTCTACCCATCTGATTATATATGGATTGTTTATAACTTGTACTGTATCTTGGAGTCTCGTATTTGATGTCTCCCAGCCATGGCTTTAAGTGATGGGGGATGTTGCCTCCAACATCCTTGCATCCCAGTTGTGACCTTTATTCGGCGCAGAACCCCATTCCTAACTGTCGCTCATTGTTTAATACTCGCCTGAGGGAAATTTGGAGAAAATTGGGCGTACTTGCACGTGGGCGGTGTATATGCGAAGAGTCGCTGGTCTGCACACCTACCCAAAGTGAAAATTATTATAACTAGTGGCCAACTTCTGGTGTGACATTCATGATCCACACTGTCCAGCCTAGGCTTTCCATACAGGTGACAAAACAAACTTCTCACATGTTGACAAAACTACACATGAAGTGGTTTGACAGGTCCCCAATTCTATATATATAAAAAAACTTGCTCTGAATTCATCATGAGTGCAGCAGTATGATCACATCCTGAGAATGCACGTATGCCAGGCAAGGCCTCGAGAACCATGATGATCTAGCTTTTCCACCATGTCACTTGTACTGATGTGGTGTCTGGTGTTATTGCGACTCAGGCCTGCATACGTCCAGGTTCTCACATTGACATCTGATAGGGACACGTCGTAAAGCACAATGATGAAGACCTCATTACTCCTGATGGTGAATTGTTCATGTCATCCCCCTGGTGATTCTGTTTGGTGTGATTTAAACGAAACGCCATTCTTGTGTCAGCCTTTTCATGGTACGATGTCATTACTGGAACAGCTAACGTATCCAAAAACACCCAAAGTATGCCAAGTATGTGTAGCATTGTCCAAGGCAGATAAAGACATTGTCATATAATGGTGTTTCACATGACTTGATCAAAATGGCTGGTTTTGCAAAGGCCATATTATAAATATCAATTGAATAGTCTTTGCTCCACTCCCTGGTTACCCTTTGTGAGATTTTCAGCATTTCGACATCATCATCATCATCTCACCTTGTTGGAGGGAACCACATTTTCCATATTTGTTGCCTTACCAATGGATGTCGGTCGGATGAAGGCATCGTTCAATATTCTTGATGTCGTGTCGAAATGACAAAATATTTACCTTCGTTCCACATGGCTCATGTGCTTTTTCTTGTGGGGCGAACACTCGTGATCTCTGGGCCCATCTGGTGTCTTATTATCTCCTTGATCTTCTGTGTGTCTCATGATTCTTTTGGTCACAAATGCCAACTGTCATGAACCGTGCCGCTGCCAGAAAAGGGTTTCAGTGTTTTTGCCATAACTGCCCCATGGAAACGCCGTTCACAAGCCAGCTTGCCGCAGCAGTCCACCCGGGGTCGCATATACTGCCTGTTTGTTATTTCAGTAGCCAGTTCATTTTCAACTTCTTCAACAGTATGGCAGCTGATAGAATAATCCAAATGTCTGTGACTTTACTTGTACCAGTGATGCTCTTCATTCCAAGTCCCAAGGTGATGTGTTTACCTGGTTTGATTCTTCCTCGATTGATAGCAAACGCATCGTTACGTACTGACTGAATGAGTCTCAACTTTATCCGAGTCTGAAGCAACAGATTAACTGGTATTATAGAACTGTGAAGAAGGTCAGAAGGTCATCTGGAGTGTTTCCCTGGCCTCATTTGAATATGTTTGTTCAATTGTCTTGCAGTCCTTCCTGTTTTTGTTGTGTCTGTATTATGAGTGAACTGAGGTGGAGTGCCACTTCATGAATGGAATCTCCATAAAAAGGGCCATTTTGGCAGCCGTATCGTGTGTGTGCGTGCATGCGCGCGCGCATGCTCACAATTCCCTTTTTGTTGATGTATCTGTTACTGGTTGAGATGCTGAGAGAAATTCTTCAGGATCTTCTCATGAAAACATTTTGCTGGATCACTCATAATACAGATAAACAGTCGCCGGTGTCGTTTTTACCTACCTGCCCAGTTTCATGTTCGACCGGTAAGTTTTTGACGGGGAAAAAAAAAAACAACCCCTTTTTCTTTTCACATTACAGAACAAATGATATATAGATATAGCAAGATATCTCAAAAAGTTGCGGATGAGTTCGGTAGGTGATAGGAACAAGCCAATTAGATTTTGGTGTCTGACAAGGATGAATGGTCCAGATGGGATACAAAACCTCAACTGTTCAGCCTGGCAGAGGTATGCGCTCTACCGAATGCCGTTCCAGTTATCATTGTGACTGATCCCGACGGTCAATTTGTCCAATCCGAAGCCTTTGCAAAGTCAGCCCGAATGTTCTGGTAATTGTTGGAATTTCCCGTGCTGTCGTCAAGTGAGGGATACGCATGATGAAGCGGTCCCGTTAAGATGGGGTTTCATGGAGGCTTTTGTCATCCAGGAGAGCCATGATGAAAACCAAAGGATGTTTTTACTGTTTTATTTTAAAATATGATGCATGCTACTGTCCTGAGCATCTATTATGTTTTCTTTTTCTCGTCCTGTCTGTCCTATATGTATATATATATATATATTTTTTATTAGGCCGATTGTTATTCAACAATTAGTCCCAAAACAGAGCATGTCCATTTTTGTGCTATATTTCTAGTACTTATTTGAGTATCCCATTATTGGTGCTAAATTTTATATCACTTTCTTTTTGACCAGCGTTTTCTTCGAATGTGTTCGGAATTTGGCCTAATGCTCCACCGATTGGCTGCGCGGGCCGACAAAACCATTTAAATTTTCAGGAGTAATGGATAGCTAGGTTATTGAATGACTATAAAATCATTGAAGTTTAATTTCATTTATGAACTCTTTGATATATAAATAGTGGATAAAAAAAATAAATGGAATCACCAATATAAAGTCACTTAATTGGGAATTGGGCCAGTACAGCCCGTATGCGCTGTGGCATAGAGTCCACCAGTGTCTGGAATTCTGCAGGAGTGATGTGGCATTGTTCTTCCACAAGAAAGTCACTCAACCCACACCTGCTTGATGGAGGTGGAAAATGCTGTCTCAGGCGTCATTCCAGAATATCCCATAAATGTTTGGTTGGGTTCAGATCTGATGACTGAGAAGGCCATGAAAAATGGATGACATCAGTGTCATGCTCATCAAATCATTTGTTCACCATACGCATACTCTGTGGATGGGGCATTGTCACCCTGGAAGGCACCAATCCCGGCAGGAAAGAAATGCTGCAACACGGGATGAATATGATCACTCGGTACCATTAAGTAGAAATTGGTATTGACCTTGCCTTCTTAGGAAATGACTGCACCCAAACTATGTCACGAGAATGTGCCCCACAACATTACAGAACCAACAGAACCCTTCACTGTTTGAACCAAGGACTTGGGGTTGTGGAGTTCTTAAGGTTGGCGCCGCACATGCACTCGTCCGTTTGTCGAGAACATGGTGAAGGATGCTTCATCTGACCATGTTACATTTGTTCATTACTTGGTAGTCCATTGCCTGTGCTCTTCACACCACTGGACTTGCAAACGTGCATGCCAGGTGTCATGAGTGTACAAGCCCAAAAATTTTTTTCGGGGGGCAGCTACGTTGCCCGAATTTACACTGCACTGGCATGCAGATTGACTCTAGTCAGAGCACAACCCAATACGACCCTTTTGAACTGATATCATGAACGTACGTCATTAACGTCATTTTGAAAAGTCCTTTATGCTAGGCACTGCACCCATGTTTTCGGTAGACCCCTTCTCCCAACGCAAAGCGAGCCATAATCACCCAGAAATTGCATGGGGTGATTCCCTCTTTAGTCATTTTAAACACTTTTGAGCAAACTAAATAATTGAACTGAGGGCAATTTCAAAATGGTTAACTTCTAATTGCTTTTAGATGACAGGAACAGCCGATAAACAAACCTCTGAAACCCCTTTAATGAACTGCTGCTAAGATGTCCTGAGACGTGGCACAGCTCCCCCCGAGAGCCGGTGATAACATACCTTCTCACGAAGCCCCGAAGTCGTGGACGGTTTCAGTGGAAGGAATATGACCTTCAAGGAAACAAGGAATATATAACACAAGTGGAGGCCATTCAGCCCATCATGCCTCCACGAACACCACACTAATCCATCCACACAAGATGCAATGAAGAAAATGCAAAAAAAAAGTTTTTAATTAATGAAAAAAAAATTTTTGGTTTATTTTTCTTGTAGTTTTTGTATTTTTTAAAATTATTTTTCTTTTCTTCCCCTCAGGGGAGGGGGCATGGGCTTAGTGAAAAACACACATCAACCACACAACCCCCCTTGACAAGACCCCTACCAACAGCACTCCGTACCCATGCACACAATCACCCATCAATGCTCAAACTACCTAAAAGTCATAGCAACATCCCCATACTCCTCTAACTCAATAGCTTCCAGCAACCTTTCTAATTCCAATTTAAACTTATCTACTTTTTCTGCTGCCACTACCTTTTCCAGGGAGTCTATTCCATGCATTAACTACTCTCTGAGTGAAAGTCTCCTGCCTTGCTACTGCCTTAACTCTCCTCTTCTTTACTCTCAAGCTATGGCCTCTGGTCCTATCACCGTCTACTCTGTTGAATAATAATTCATCTGCACTTATTTTATCTCCACCTTTCATTATCTTAAACATCTCTATCATATCTCCTCGTAACACCGCCTCCTTTCTAGTGAATAAGCCGTTGCTTGGTGTGTTTCCATTTTTTATTTTTGTCCGCCACCTCTATATCAAGTTCAAAAGTGAAGTACACGTGTATACAGACCAAAACAAATTGACAAATGAGCAAAACTGCGCTTTCTGGAATGCCAGCATCAATTTTTGCATTTCTTTTATTTTTATTTGTTTTCATGTCGTATTCCGAGATGGGCTATTAATTAGTGTTGGTCAAAGGAATTTTGATTAAATAAAACAAAAAACAATTTTCTGATAAGTTATAAAGTACCAAAATGTTGGCTTAATGAAGTCATTTTACAGTCAAACGGCTGAGAATGCAGGAGAAACCCTCTCTGAACCTCCGGAATCTGGCGCCCTCCCCAGGGTCCCAGACCCCCGGCCTGTAGTGGTAGGACCCTTGACCTGCAATATTTCATTTTAACCTGCAACTGAAAATACTCAATACATCACTGGATTACCTGCATGTATGGTGGTATTTGGCCTCCTTGGCTTCAGTGTAAATTCCTCCTATTTTGGCCAGCATCATGTCATCATCCACTTTCAGTGCAGTGTCTTTGATGGCCCTTTCACCCCCTTCAGTTTCACAACTGCCAAGGTTTTCCCATTTGCCTTTGCCAAATAATTGAGATATTTCCAAAGAATATACCTACAACTGGAAATATTCCAGGAGAGCTACTATGGGGGTAGCTAATATCAGATTGTAATAAATGCTGGTTTTACAAGTCACTTTCCTCTACACTTGTTCTCCTCACGGCTGGAAAGTCCTTGTAACACTCCTTGTGATATCCAATGTAGTTATAAGCATCAGGTAGTTTTACATCACAGTACTCGGATATCTTGATTTGACTTCTAAGTGCATCAACAGATTTCACTTTGTCCCAAGTCGTATTATCAAATGCCTTTGGTTTGTCAGCCATTGCCTTCTGCAGGTGTAGAATGTAGATACGGTCTTTCTCTTTCTTGGCACTCATGGTTACTCTCCAGACTAATATGCAATCTGGAAAGAAAGACAATGCAAAGCACACCATGCAACCACTACTCTCTCTCTCTCTATCGAGTGCAGCCTGTGGCTGCTGGTTGCATCGTTGGTTGGGACGTGGCTATGCCGCTGATGCAGTGTCCCCCTTACAGTGCAGTGTCCACCAGTACACTGGTGCTCATTTTCCCGACCTCGGAAGGATGACAGGCTGAGTCAACCTCCTGGTGTATTTTTTTTTTACAATTCAGCGGCCAACGGGGCTTGAACTCAGGACCCTAGGATCCCAAGCCGCCACCCTAACCACTATGCCAACACCAGGCTTGCAACCACTACTACAACACACTAACAATTACCATCACCAGGAACAAAGACTGCAATTACAGGCACTTGTGATCATCGGCAATTTTCGGAAGCTGGATATCGGGCACGTACTCGCATACAACTTGGGCCCACTTCCTCTCTCACTCGCACATCCGGATGAATCACTCGACAAAAAAGCAAAATCATCCTTGCTTCACTTCATTGAATCGTGCCAGCCATCTCCACAAGTTGACATTCTTCCTGGGAGCATCTGGATTATAGATTGCATGGCAATGGTGCAAGAACTGCCCCTAGAGAAGTATACCATCAACATTTGGCAAGCTGGATAATTACTTTCTGAAGCAACTTGTTGAGTTGGCCCTCAGTGTTCGGAGTACTGTCATCCACTTTGCAGTTGATGCGTACAGGAAAGATAGCATCAAGAATGGTGAGAGAGAGGAAGACATTCAGTGGGAGGAAGGTTGATCACCAAGATCAACAGTGAAGAGCAACAAGTACCTCATAAATGGGAAAAATTCCTGGTATGCAGTGAGCACAAAGCAGAGCTGATCAGGTTTTTTTTTCCAGACTTGGAGAAATAAACCATCTGAATGGTAAAGAAGGTCAAGGTGTTTGTTGATTATTATGGGGAATGCCAAGAGTTTGCAGACGAGAACGAGCAAATGATTGTTCGTTCTGTGCCAGAACTTGAGTGCAACCATGAAGAAGCAGATGCTCATCTTTTTCTTCATTGTCAGTATGCTGCTAGACATCAGGCATCAAGTTCAACAGATACGGCCCCGTACCCAGTCCTAATCGAGAGTCCGAACACGGATGTCTTCGTGATTCGCATCACTTTAGCTGAGCATATTGGAGCAGACATATTGTTCCATACTGGAAGAGGCAACAGCAGAAGGACCCTGAGTTGGTCGAAGATAAGTTCTCATCTGGGACGAGATATCAGCAGAGGCTTGATATCACTTTACTGTTTCACAGGCTGCGATTCTGTCGGCTCTTTCCATGGAAGATCTAAAGCGGAAAACCTTCAAGTTGTTTGCAAATGACACAGCGTGTCATGTCATTTTTCAAGAATTAGGGAGCTCATTCGCAGTCGGTGATTAATTGGTGAAAGGTCGAGAGAGGTTTGTTTGCAGAATGGACGGGCAAGACTGCAAGAAAGTCAATGAAGCAAGATGCACCCTATTCCTCATGTTAACCAAGTTAGAAGCATGTCTCCCATCCAATGAAGACTCACTCAAGCTTGTCATGAGAGCAAATTATCAGGCCGCTGCGCACTCCAGATGTCTGGAACAGTTCCCACACATCCCTAGTCTAAAGGGACATGGATGCAAAGTCGTTGAAGGTGAATTGGACATCGACTGGGGTGGTCTGCCTCTTGCTTGCTTCAAGAGGTTTGCTTGATTTAACAAACTGTTCATGCAAGAAAATTAGCTGTGAGAAGAAAGGAAGATGTTCTTGGTGCCAACATGGTGTTTCCTGTACTGATCTATGCAAGTTCGTTGACTGCAAAAGCATTATTTCGATGAGGAAGACTCAAATGAGGAGTAGATTAAGTAAGTGAAAAAGTGAAGTGGCAAATTTGCTATTGAATACGTGTACATGTACATACACATGTAGGGTTTAAGACATGCTGCAATGTATTCATTTCTTTCCTTTCATTTGACTAACTAGAATGTAAGATCCACTGCTTCGCTGATTGGAATACCAATCATTGCGTAATTGCTAAAAAAAAATTTTTTTTAAATAAAAATGAAAATATACGGTTGTTGTTAATGGGAAAAAAAATTTAGGCGGTGTACCGCCTAGCTATTCGTACATTCAGGGAGTGAGGAGGGGGAGAGTGTTACTGGGAATATTCATCACAGCCTTTCTTGATGCTGAATTCCGATGCAACAACACACTAACTGAATATCGCAAGCGTTTTCTGAATCAAATCGATATCTGTGACATTGACAAGTGTAACTAAGCAGTTCCACTCTGGAGTGAGTGCTCTTGCTGAAAATTGAGGTTGTTATTTGCAGACTGCCTTGTTGTCTCCTGTGTTGGCTTCTTCTCCTAAATTTTGGAAATTGGCTTTTCATTACTTGTATCTACACACCTTTGTCGAGCATATATGCTTCTGACAGCTGTGATCTTGGCTGTAGTTGTGTGAACATTGAGATTGATGAAGAATTTTGTTTTCCTCTTGCAGACAAACTTGAAAGGCTTGTGTAGGTGTCCAGTAAGCCTTTTTGCATCTGCCATTTCTCCATCGTCAATCTTTCCCTCCGCTGCCGAAGTTGAAGGAGGTGATGTTTTCACCCCTTTCTGTCTGTGTGTCTGTGTTGGGTAGTCGATCCAGTCGAAAAAAAAAATTAAAAAAAATTATTTTGGGAAATTTGTTCTACCCTTATCAGTTTTTCAGTCGATATGTTTGTCTGTCTGTCTGTCTGTCTGTTCGGTCCAGTCCTCCGTTGATACAATGGCGATTTCGATGAAACTTGGTTGGTAGGTTCATACCATGACCTAGTTGTGTGCAAATGAGAACCGTTGCTATGGACACCACCGTTGCCTAGCAACGGGACTTTGAATTTTTTGAAAAATCATAAAAAATTATTTTTTTCGAAAATCAAAAATCGGGCCACGAGCGACTGTGGGCAGTACATTCAGCCATATTGTCAAAATTTCCAGCCTGATCCTATGAAAACTGTCGGAGAAGATAGACTTTGAATGAACCCTGGTGGAAAACAATAAAAAAATGAAGTTCGTTATATCTCAGAGACTGAGTCAGATATACATGAAACTGGTATGATAGGTTCATGGTATGTCCTAGTTATGTGTGAGAAAGAACGTTGCTATGGACCCCTCCGTTGCCTAGCAACGGCCGAAAAACCTCTAAATGTGGGGGTATTTAACGAAAAAACAATCTGCAGCATTAACTCTTGAAGCTAGAATCATGAATTTTCTTGTGCTTAATCCTCAGTCATCCCATCGAACGGGCCATCGCGTCAGGTTCTATTGGGTAGTGACTACCCATGTCCGCCTACCGGCTTGTATGTCTGTCTGTCTGTGTACAGGATATCTCAAAAAGTTGTTGGCGGATTCGGATGAAATTCTGTGGACAGATTGGGTGTGTGAAAAGGATGAACTGATTCGATTTTGTGAAGATCTGGATCTGGATCTGGATCCGACTACTAGAATTAAAAAAAAAAAAAGATTCTTCACCATTGAGAGATCAGGCTAAAAATGATATATAACACGATGTCTGAAAAAGTTGTGGACGGATTCGGATGAAACTTGGTGGACAGTTTGGGTGTGTGACGAGGAAGAATTTATTCAATTTTGGTGAACATCCGGATCCGGATCTGGATACGAGAATTATTTAATTTCCAAAGTAATTCTTCACCATTGAGAGATCGGACCAAAAACGATATAGTACTGAAAAGCATGATATTTAACCTCCGCCATCGAAGATCGGAGGTTACTGTTTTCACCCCTTTCTGTTTGTTTGTTGTTTGGTGAACAGTATTACGGAAAAACCTCCGACGGATTTCGACGAAACTTGGTGGGGGATTAGGTATGGTCCAAGGATCATGCTATTAGATTTTGGACTTGGTCCAAAATCCAATATGGCCGCTATGGCGGCCATTTTGAAAAATATTTGAATTTTTTTTTTTTTGCATTTCTACATGTTTTAAGTGATTTCACCCCCCCCCAAAAAAAAATTGTTAGAGAAAAAAAAATTTTTTTGCAACTTTTTTTTCAACAAAATTTCGATTTTTTATTTTTTTTTTTTGCATTTCTACATGTTATAAGTGATTTCCAACAAAAAAACATGCCAAAATTATAATTGCTGCTGATTTTGGAACTTCAGGTCGATATACCCACGTAAAATCAATTTCTGTCTCAAGGAATTTATGACGAATGAATTGAGTATGTAAAAGGGAAAGTTGCAA
>CM068954.1:137504685-137524499 GCA_035128595.1 Eptatretus atami | reverse complement strand
GTCGAGGAAGTTTTAACCTGACCACTAAAAATGGAATGTACCAAGCTGTCAGGAAAATAGAGATTGCCAGTCAAAACCGAGCTGTGCTTGGACTGTAGTTATGTGATCAAAAGTTAGCACAGGAGCCCTCTACTGTTTTGTACATGAGCAATCATTCCTTTGTGGGTAGCAGTCATTGTCATTTGTCGTTGCAGTATTTATTTCATTCATCGTGATGAAACGGTGGTACCTTTATCGCCTATCGAACTCGATTCAAACCTTTCTTGCATTGAGCTCACACAGGGGTAAACCTTGCATCTGCCTTTTTATATTCTTTTGATCAACAATGAGGCTTATTTGTAGTGAGGTCAGAGAAATTTAAATTTTACTCATGTTTTTATGTCCAGAATTGATTGACATTTCACGGCTTGCAGAATGACCTTGAGGTACGCACACTCACCTCCAAGTTGTCTAGCCTGAGTTAGAATCCCAACGCAGATATAAACTGTCATCCCGGTGTTTCACAAGTAGGGTGAATCGTCAATGTGTGTGCCGTTCCTCCCGTCAATGGGCGTCAAACGGGAGTCCAGTCTGCTGGCATTAGTTGGTGGACGTTAAAGATCCTTCGGTGTCCTTTGCAAAGAACAGGCAAGTTATCGCCAGCACCATGAACATATTCCAAATTCTTGCCATAACTACTTTGTTGAGCGTCCGGACTGGCCAGCCAGTTCGTGAGAGAGCTGGACCAAAAGCTCCCTCGACCAACCCCACAGGAATGTGGGAACAATCGTGGCCATTGAAGAAGAGGGAAAATTAATTGACTTTTCGAGTCTCAAGGTTACAATCTCTTCAAGGTTGGCACACTTACCCGGTTACATGATGGATTTTGAAGGAGAAAAAAAATTTAAAACTCCACTCGCATTATTTTACAGGAATTATATATTTCATTCATACTTCCTTACGGCATAAAAGATGGTCCATCAAGGGCACTGACATATACAATGTCACTGATATATCTCAATCCCATCTCAATCCCATCTTAGATACGGCATGGATTTCGGAGAAGTGCATTTCAAAATTTCAACTACGTACTACTTTGCACCCAACTATATTGTGACATTGTCATGCCTTTCACATTTGTGTCTGGCACCATGTATTCATTTATTTTGGCACAGAAAGGAAGGAAGGAAGTGAGGGAGGGAGGAATGCAGGGAGCACAATCGGAATGGTGCTGCAGAGCTTGGAAATTTTGGAAACAGAGGAAAAACTGCGTATAAAATACAAATAACAGGTGATCAAATCTCATCTCCGATTAAACTAGAACAGCGCTCGGAAGAGGGCATACTTCCGCCAGGCTGAACAGTTTACGTTTTGTATTCCACTGATAGGCCGAATCTGGATCCGTACCTGAACCAGAATCGAATCGGCTTGTTCTTGTCACCGCACCAACTCGTCCACAACTTTGAGATATCATACCATATATCGTTTTTGGTCCCATCTCTGATGGTGAAGAATCACTTAAAAAATGTTTTTTTCACTCTTGCCTCTGGATCCGGATTCGGATCTTCACCAAAATCGAATCAATTATTCCTCGTCACACAATCAACCTGTCCACCAAGTTTCGTCCGAATCAATCCATAACTTTTTGAGATATCGTTGTTCGCCCTATCACTCAGTGATGAAGAATCACTTTTATAATTCTCAAATCTGGATCATCACCAAATTCGAATATTTTCGTACTTGTCACACACACCTAACCTGCCCACCAAATTTTGTACTAATCCGATCACAACTTTTTGAGATATCCTGTTCACAGACGAACAGAGAGATCCGGGTGAAAAACGTAACCTCCACCCACCTTCGGTGGCGGAGGTAAAAATACAATTCTCCATAGTAGTCATGTGTTGATATTGTACATTGTGATTGGTTGTCCAACAAGCAATCGTGGTAAGTTCCGCATCTGTAGGTCTATGAAAGTATAAGTGGTCATCTCATTGTACTGTAGTGGATACTCTGCCTCTTGTGAAGGAAATATCACGTGACGAGCAATATGTGGTCTCCAGGTTGGTCACGCTGTTGTTTGAACGTTCTCAAATGAGATCCTGCATGGTTTCTTCTTTTTTTTTTTGTGAGTATAACCTCTTCATCATTGTAGAGTAGAGTAGAGTCGTGTAGAACAGATAATGCTGGCTGTGCCCTTGACAGATAGCAGTAGACTTTGTCAAGTAATCAAAATTTTTTTCCATGACCCTTCTCTACTCACCCCCAGGATAAATAAAAATGCTCTCCAGTTTGTAAACAAATTGTCTCGTCCACCAACCTATCTACCTCATTGATCAAACACTGGATGAGGTTGAGCTTCTTGAACCTCAGAGCCTAGCCAACAGCCATGACCTCTTCTGGGTAGTTGATCATTTCAAAAATTTATTTTCTTCATATGATACATGTATGTTCAAATGCTTGTCACTTACATCTACTACAATATTCGCAAGGACACGCCAGAATGGTGAAAGATGAGCAGGGACAGCATCAAAAACAAAGGCAGACAACGGAGAAAGATTGCACTGTGTAGGAATTGGGTACATCGCAAAAAGGTGGTAGACCATGAATTTTAACTGATATAGGAGATTTCAATCAGATGTCTAGATGGCATACACGCAAAAAGGAGAATAAATGTGGTTGCAACTTGGTGTGAACAAGGTTGACAGCAAGTGCTTTGATCAAAGAGCACACGTGACTCATTATCGTGGCTGGAAATGGACAGATGTGTGATAGAAGGTGCGAGAGCAAGTTGAGCAGACAGAGTTTATGACATCGCCTTGTCAATTTCCCTCCACGTATGCCATGCGAAGATGAAGAGTGCAAGGAAGGATTTGCCCAGGTGCTGTATACATTGAGTGCTCTCCTTTTAAGGCCAGCTTCAAAATACAGGCTGCTTGAAACAACTCGTGATTGATGGTTAAATTGAGCAATGTGAACCGTGAATTCCACCACCTCCTCACCCCCGCATATTGATCATAAAATAACATGATGTCTTTATCTCGGCAGTCTTGATTAATAAAGTTTTTAATCTTTGAAACTGCTAGAATTGTTGTTTTTTTTTGAACCACTTGGCCTTTCAATTGGGATACAAAGCACCGGCAATCTCTGGATTTTCTAATTGCTGTATAGCTATAGCTGGATGCAGTGCCTCACTGCTGTTTTTGCTGTCATCGAGTCGAGATCACTTGTGTAAAGAATCTTCTTCATCTGGAATGGCCACAATTATTCCCACGTTCTTGTGGGGTTGGCCAGAGGAAGTTTTCTTTGCCCAAGTCTTTCCCAAATCACCTGGCCAAGCATGACGCTCGACTAAGTAGGGTAAGAATTTGTAAAATACAGTGTTCAAGATGCTGGCGATAGCTCATCCACTTTTTACGAAGAACAGCTTGGTTTCTTTAACGTCCACCAACTAATGCCGGCAGATGGGACGTCCAGTTTAATGTTGGAGGGACGGCGTGCACATTGATGGATCGCCCTGCCTTGGAACTGTCATAGCTGAGTCGAGATTCAAACCCAGGCTAGACAGCTTGGAGGGTGAGGGTGCATACCTCTTGGGTATCCTGCAAGCACCACTTGTGCAAAATACTGCTCTTAGCCAGTCTGAAGGAGTTGGAATGAAAGACAGGATTCTTGTGTGCATTGAATCTCAGCCAGTTAGGTGTGGAAATGCAATGGATAGAGAGCTAGGTGAGCAGTGCCTCCTGCCAGATTGTTGCTTCTACAGGATGTCGAGACGAGCTGCCCTGACCTGCTTCACGGTCAAGCCTTTTGATATTTTGTTGCCCGAGGGAAGAAAGTTTCAGGAAGCTGGTGTTGAGGGACCATAACAATCTAAACTAGAACAGGCAATTGGTAGAGCGCATACCTCCTTCAAGCTGAACAGTTTACGTTTTGTATCCCACAGGTAGGCCGGATCTGGATCCAGACCTCAACCAACATCGAATCAGCTTGTTCTCGTCGCCTTACCAACTCTTCCACCTAGTTTTGTCATAACTTATCCACAACTTTTTGAAATATGCTGAACTCTAATATCGTTTTTTGCCCCATCTCTCTTTGGTGAAGAATCACTTGAAAAACAAACAAACAAACAAATAATTCTCAAATCCGGTTCCGGATTCGGATGTTCATCACAATCGAATCGATTCTTCCATGTCACGCATGCAACCTGTCCACAAAATTTCGTCCGAATCCATCCACAACCTTTTGAAATATTCTGCTCACAGACAAATTAACACAAATAGACATACGGGGTGAAAACCTAACCTCTACCCACCTTCGGTGGTGAAGGGAATACGGGGTTTAAGATGAGCCTTTATCTGTAAGCCTTGGCAAAAACGATCACGTGGGATTTGGTGCGTCGTGTCGAGGTTGCAGCAGGTGGGAGTGGGGTGGAGGGATTTTGGGGATGAAATATGGAATGAGTCATTTCCTTGAACCAAATAATCCAGTGAATTTTATTTTAAATTATTATTTTGGGAGGAATGGAGGAAGGTGGTAGCATTGCGTAATTCAGAATGTAGACCAAGCTTGTAATGGACAGACATATGCTTCTGGACCCTTTGTGAATAGTTTCTATTTATTTCATTTTGACTGGTGTGGTTTCTTTTCCACTTTAGTGATCGCTTGAGCGAGCTGAGCTGACTGAAGAATTTATTGCAAAATTTGCATGGAATATGCTTTGGAAGGAGTGTGAGGAGGGGTGTCTCATTTGGGTTTGATTGTGTTTTGTTTCCAGGAGAGGCAAGCTCGATGATTGATTGTTTTATGTATATAAACTAGATGTGTTGGGTGTGTGTTCAACTCCTGAAGGCACGTCACCTTATTAGTGGGGCAGATAACAGCAATTTTTGAGAGGAATCGTGCAAATGATGATACAAGCATCAAATTTTGGCACATTTGTTCTCCAGGGGATTCTAATCAAATCTGCCTGATTGGCCATTTGAAAATCCAATTTTGAAAATTTGAAGAAAAAAAAAAACTTCAAAAAAGTCAAGATCACGAATCATTGTTGGATGCTGGCTGAGATTGGTGAATGTTTCAGAACATCATCAAAGACGTTCCAAGTCTGCCATGCAGTTTTCTTCCCTTTACCGTGGAAGGCAGCACAGACGTCACATCCAGTGAACGCATGGAAGTATGGGATCCCTCCAGCTTTCTCAGGCCCTATTGCAGAAACTACCTCATGGACTGGATCCATCTTGCCTTGGCTTCTTGCCAAAGGCAATCCACATGTTCTCAAGACCTAGTTCCTGTAAGGATGGCAGTACAGATATTGCTATGACTAGTACGTCCGTGTCATTAGCCTTAATGATAATGGACTTGCTACCATCCGTCGTTGCATCCCTGGCATGTACAAACATTTGAGTGTCAGCTTCTCATGACAACATGGAGACACAGCATCCAGTGACTTCCTTGTGTGCTAATGGCATCTTCTCCTTTTGTGACAATGACTGTGCTTGTCGTCTGTGCTTCACACATCTCTTCCGCAAGGAAGTGAAACAGCTCAGTCTTGTTGCTGTCATCTCGAAGAAAGCTTCTCCAGTTACTTGGGGTTTTACTGGTTCCTGTCACTCTTCTTTGATTCCTTGCCCCTTTTCGACCTTGCCTCGGACTTCAGACTTGACTTCTTTGTACACATCAAACACTACGTCCACCCTCTCGTACCTGGCACCATAGGATTCCACCTTTGGGATGATGTCTTCTTTAGCATAGTCATCAAATATCTTTGAAGTGCGTGGAGTAGGCATTGAAAAGTGCTGAGCCATCAATGATGACTCCATCTCCCCTTGGTTCTCTGTCTGGGATGTTCACTTGCGCTTCAAGACTTTCAGCCAGCTGTGACTTCAAATTTTTGAAGGTTTTTATTCATATTTTTTTTTTTCAAATTTTTCAAAATTTGGATTTTCAAATGGCCAATCAGGCAGATTTGATCAGAAAGCCCTGCAGAACAGAAATGCCAAATTTGATGCTTGTATCATAATTTGCACGATTTTTCTACTGTCTACTACACGATATACCTTGCATCTTTATCATCCTTGATTTATTCTTCCTTTTTTTTTTGTCCTTGTTAGCTGGGGTTGACCGATGGAAAGGAGACTGAGATTGCTTTGTTATTAAAATGCTTCTCAACAAGGGATAACATGCCGTGACAATGTGTGAAGTTTCTTGTGCTTGCTCTGTACCAACAGCAGTCAAGTCTCCTTGTTGGAGTTTTAAACTTTGTCATTGTGCTGCAATATCGGACCAACAGTTTGAGAATGACTGGTATTTTCTGCCTTCGCAGCCGAAGACCTGAGGCATTGTGTTTGGGTTGTCTGTCTGGTTGTCCATCTTTAAAAAAAATTTTGTTAACACGATAACTTGTGAATCACTTGAAGGATTTCAACCAAACTTGGAACAAGTGTGGACTGTAATTCAAAGATGAAATGATTGGAATCTGGGACAAAAGGTCAAAGGTTATGCATCCTTGAATTGAAAATCATTTTGCAGATCATAACTTCAGTAAGAATAATTCTCATGTGTTCGTCTCTATCTCTATCTGGACCTTTAATTGATGTCAAACGTAACACTGGGTGGAGACATCCAACACAGGAAGAAGCATATCCATCGACTCATTTGCATCTTATATATTATTTCCGAGTTTGTGGTTTCGTGTCGCGCTATCTTCGACTTTGTTCTGCGCTCGAGTAACGTGATATTCGGCTTACATTATCTCAAAGACCGTATGAGGTGCATGGTACAAAAAAAAGTAAATAAAATGGTTCTGAAACAGTGAAATCGTATTCCACTTACTGCATTAAAGTAAAATTACTACTGATACTCTGCATAAGTTCCTTTCTCAAACACACCCACCCCAACATGTCGCGCAGAGCGCGGGTTATGCTAGTCACTTTATATTTTCAAGTTTATCATTTAATTACCGCAATCCTCAATCCTTGAAAGTTTGCATGCTGTACTCTGCTTGTCACTGTTACAGATACACCTTGCTATTGCATGTTTCTGTTTGAATGAGGATTATCTACATTACTTTTTTCATCCTATAGAGGGAGCCATGCTACCGATGGTGGAAAGTTATTATTATTATTATTATTATTATTATTATTTTCCTTCACGCATTCTGTGACTTGGTATGATGGAGGTTGTTCCATTTGGGCACTCGGTTATTGTTCTTTGTAGACTCTTGGACAATCTTCCTTCTGTCCAGACTCTGCCTTTGGTACATTCTCATGGCAGCAATTTCTCTAATTACCTCTGCCACTGAAGGTGGAAGGAGGTTATGTTTTCACCCCTTTCTGTCTGTTTGTGTGCAGGATGTCTCAAAAAAGTTGTGGACAGATTCAGATGAAATTTGGTGGACACTTTGGATGTGTGACAAGGACGAACTGATTCGATTTTGGTGAAGATCCTGGTCCAGATACAGGAATTATTTAATTTTTTAATTGATTCTTCACCTTTGAGAGATGGGGCTAAACTGATTATATAGCACAATATCTCAAAAAGTTGGGGACGGATTCGGATGAAACTTTGTGGACAGGTTGGGTGTGTAACAAGGAAGAATGGATTCAATTTCCGTAAAGATCCGGATACGAGAATTATTTACTTTTTAAAGTGATTCTTCATCATTGAGAGATAGGGCCAAAAACGATATTTAGTACGATGTTTCAAAAAATGTGTTGGGCTCGATATGTTCTCATGGATCAGGCATTACGGGGTGGAAGTAGGCGCTCTACCGAGTGCCCTTCCAGTTTTGTTTTATAAAAGCACCATTTATTTTGGCATGACACCTTTACATTTAGACATCACTGGTTGCTGATGGAAATGTCCATAGGTTTTTCTATTTAATTTGTACATTCAGTTATTTTCACTGAGTGTTGAGTGTGGGGGTGCAGTGATGTGCTGATTCTCATTCCATTTATCATTCATTGCAGATATTTTGTAACTGTACTTTAACTTGCTGACTGTTACCTGTTGGTGTGAGCTCTCTTTATTGCTCAGCCAGCTTTCATCACTCAAACTAAACTCTACTGTTGCGTGTTATCACTACTTCGACCATATTGCTCTGGAATGTTGAAAATACGCTATTTTGCTATCAATCGTATGGATCACGGCAAAAGTTTCATTCATGAAAATAATGGAAAACTGAATTGTTTTGCCGAAGCTGGAAAGGTGTTTTTTTTTCTTTTCATTTTCAATCAATTTGGGACTAATTTATTGATGCTGATCATCTTTTCTACAAAGTTGTAATTGCTATGCCTGGTGTTGGCCTAATGGTTAGGGTGGTGGGCTTGGGATCCCAGGATCCTGAGTTCAAATCCCACTCAGCTCTTGAATTCATACCAGGTGGGGTTGACTCTGCCTGTCATCCTTCTGAGGTCGGCAAAGTGAGTGCCAGCTTGCTGGTTATACTGTGTCGGAGTGCGATCCTCCAGATATTGCCCAATAGCCAAGGAGACTGCTTAAGCAGCACCAACACTCTGCACAGTGTGGTTCAAATAGAGATGGATGTAATTGCTGACACATTGTAGCCAATCGGTTTTTGAGCCGATTCAGCACCATTTAGAAACTAAATAATTGGATGAAATATATATATTATATATATATATATATATATATATATATTCTTCTTCTTCTTCTTTCGGTGCTCCCGTTATGGGTCGCCACAGCGGATCAACCTCTCCATTTCGCTCCATCCTCCACATCTTCCATTGACACTCCAACCGCCCGCATGTCCGCCCTCACCGCATCCATGAACCTCTTCTTTGGCCTTCTCTTCTCTCCCTGCCTGGCGGCTCCACCTCAGCATCCTTCTCCCGATATACTCCTTTCCTCCTGTGCACATGTCCAAACCATCTCAATCTCTCTCTTCACTTTGTCTCCAAACCGTCCTACCTGCGCTGTCCCTCTAATACTCATTCCTTATCCTGTCCATCCTCGTCACTCCCAATGAGAATCGCAGCATCTTTAACTCTGCCCCTCCAGCTCCGCTTCTGTCTTTTTGTTAGGCCACACCTCCAAACCATACAACATACGTGTCTCACTACCGTCTTATATACTTTCCTCTTCACTCTTGCAGCTACCCTTCTGTCACAAATCACTCCTGCAACTCTTCTCCACCCACTCCATCCTGCCTGCACTCTCTTTTTCACTTCTCTACCACACTCTCCGTTACTTGGACAGTTGATCCCAAGTATTTAAACCCATACCTTCCCCACCTCAACTCCTTGCAACCGCACCATACCACCACCCTCCCCTATTTACGCACTGTACTCCGTCTTACTCCTACTGACGATCATTCCCCTTTTCTCCAGTGCGTACCCCACTCTCCGAGGCTCGCCTCAGCCTGCTCCCTACTCTCTCTACAGATCATGATGTCATCCGCGAACATCATAGTCCATGGGACTCAAGTCTGATCTCGTCCGTCAACCTGTCTATCACCATTGCACAACAGGAAAGGGCTCAGAGTGATCCTTGGGCAATCCCACTTTTACCTTAAACCGGTCCGTCATTCCTACGCACACCTCACCGCTTGTCACACTGTCCTCCACTATCCTGCACAATCCTCACAACTTCTCCACCACTCCCGACTTCCTCAACAATGCCACAACTCCTCTCTTGGCACCCTATCATAAGCTTTCTCTAAATCCACAAACACACAATGTAACTCCTCTGGCCTTCCCTATACTCATCAACATTCTCCAAGCAAATGCATCAGTGGTGCTCTTTCCTGGCATAAACCCATATTGCTGCTCATAAATCTCACCTCTCTTCTCAACCTAGCTTCCACTACTCTTTCCCACAACTTCATGGTGTGGCTTAACAACTTTATCCCTCTGTAATTTCCACAGCTCTGCCATCACCCTTGTTCTTGAAATCGGAACCAGTACACTTGATCTCCACTCCTCCGGCATTCTCTCACTTTCAAGATTTATTAAACAATCTGGTTAACAACCCCACTGCCATCTCTCCTAAGCCCTTCCATGCCTCCACTGGTATACCATCTGGGCCAACCGCCTTTCCACTTTTCATCCTCTTCATAGCAGTCCTCACTTCTCCTTACTGATCCACCCCACTTCCTGATTCACTATCCACCTCTTCCAACCTTCCTCTCTCTCATTTTCTTCATTCATCAGCTCCTCAAAGTACTCCATCCACTTCTCAACACACTCTCCTCGCTCTCAGCACTTCCATTTGCGTCCTTTATCACCCTAACCTCAGCACATCCTTCCCAGCTCGGTCCCTCTGTCTTGCCAATCGGATATATCCTTTTCCCTTCCTTTGTATCCAACTTCTTATACAGCTCGTCATATGCCTTTTTCTTAGCCTTTGCCACCTCTCTCTTTGCCTTTCGCCGCCACTCCTTGTACTCCTGCCTACTTTCTTCATCTCTCTGATTATCCACTTCTTTTTCGCCAACCCCTTCTTCCTTATACTTTCCTGTACTTCCTCGTTCCACCACCAAGTCTTCTATCTTCCTTCCTCTGTCCAGATGTCACACAAATACCTTCCTAGCTATCTCCCTCACCACTTCTGCTGTTAGTTGCCCAATCGTCCCACCCATCTTTACCACCATTCAACACCTGTCTCGCCTCCTCCTTATTCCACGCAAACGTCTTCCTCCTTCAGCTTCCACCATCTGGTACTTGGTTCAGCCCTCACTCTTCCTCAACCTCACCTCCAAAATCATCCTACAGACCACCAATCGATGCTGTCGAGCTACACTCTCCCCTGCCACACCTTACAGTCTCTAACTCTTTCAGGTTGCATCTCCTGCTTAAGATGTAATCCACCTGTGTGCACTTTACTCCACTCTTGTATGTCACCCTGTGTTCCTCCTTCTTCTTGAAATACGTATTTACCCATGCCATTTCCATCTTTTTGCAAACTCTACCACCATTTGCCTTCCACATTTCTCTTGTTGAGACCGTACCTACCCATACCTCCTCACTCTCTTATTCCCTTCCCCAACATGCCCATTGAAATCTGCTCCAATCACCACTCTTTCATCCTTGGATACACTCTCCACCACTTCATCTAACTCACTCCAGAAATCTTCTTTATACTCCATCTCACACCCCATATGCGGGGCCTATGCGGTCCATCCTCAGCATCCTTCTCCCGATATACTCTGTTCCCTCCTGTGCACTGTCCAAACCATCTCAATCTCGCCTCTCTCACTTTGTCTCCAAACCGTCCTACCTGCGCTGTCCCTCTAATATACCATTCCTTATCCTGTGTATATGGACGTCGTTGGTTGATATGCTATGTATATATATATATATATATATATTCTAAAAAACTCCCGTCAGCCTGCTTACCACAGTTGTGATCTTTTTATTTTTTTTTTTTGATGTGAATAATTTTTGATTTGGATAAACAAGTGCTTGTTCCTTTTTGTGATTCAAGGTCAACACCTTTAATGTTGAAATGACCCTTTCTTACATGAACATTGGCCTTACCCAAGCTGGGTTAGCATTTGTTTAACGATCATTCCTCTTTTGAAAGTCTGACGCAGAATGATTTGAGTATATATATATATATATATATATATATATATATATTGTTGCGGATCCGGGGTGTGGGATTCTCACCCGATCCTTGTGTCACCCTCCACCACGTCTCCGGGTTTATACGCCGGCCGGCGCAGCACAGGCCTTGGGTCACGCGTCTTCATCGCGATACCAACGTATCCTTGTATCTTCCATTGGGATAGAACCCTTGTTTGAAATCGGAACAGTACACTGATCCCTCCTCCGGCATTCTCTCACTTTCCAGATTTATTAAACAATCGTTTGTTAATAAACAATAATTAACAATTCAGACTGGTTGTGTCAGATGCCGAGCGTTTTCTGCCAGTCTGTAACATTTTGGTTTTATATGCCAATCGAACGGATCGTTCCTCGACGCGACACAAATTAATCCATAGCGGCAACTTCATACGAACCATCCAGATTTATTGGGGAACATCGGGGAATACGACACAAGCAAAACATTCACGACAATGCTTATTAACAATCTTTAACCCGTTCTTAACTAGGGAACCACGGACACAGGTTTCGAGGGGGTCGCTACCGAGATATGCCTTAACAACGTGCAAACAAGACTCGACGCATGCTTGCAAGACAGAGTACTTGGTGATGTCTCATGGATGAGAGGAAAGTGCAAAAAGCACGAATGTCGCTCGTAACAACGGGATGTCCACGGATTCGAGCCACAGCTCGAACGCGCCGCGTGGCAAAATGGAGGCGTCTACTCTTGCCCCTTGCACCGCACGCGGTCTGCGCGCGCTCTGACCCGCGTAAGGTCGACGGCACGAGACCGCCAGATCAAGATGGGCCTCAGCCATCTCTCCCAAGGTCGCACACACAATACAGGCCTGGCCTGTGCACCAGACAAGGCCCAAATCGAGGTGCCAGGCTCCAGAAAGCGGATCGGCAAACGTGTCGAGCCGTTGGTGTGAGCAGGACGTCAGAGGCTCCGTTGTTTCCTCTCTTGCCTTCCCGCCTCGAAGCCCGACTTCTCAACTCCGTCCTCTCAGTTTCTTCTCTGTAGAATCACCTTTTCTTTCCTTTTCCACGCTCGCCTCCCAAGCTGGCTGCCGTCTCTCACGGCAGAATCACTCCTCATAAGAGTCGATCGCCAACTCGACGTCAGGCCGCCACTGCCACTGCCCAAAAAGGCAGACTCGTGTGCAGGCAGGTTCAGCATCACTCCCGGCAGATCCAACAGTGCCTCCTTCGTTCGCTCGCTTCGACAACGAGCCCGCCTCGAAACCCGACTGTTTTCCAAACTGAACTCCTTTTTCTCTCCAGTTTCTCTTTCGTTCGCTCGCTTCGCACACAGAGCACGCCTCGCTCAGCGAAGCCGCAGTTTTTGTACTTAAGTTTCACTTCCTCTTTTCGGTGCTCGGTGCTGGTGCCTCTGAGTTTCACTTCCTCTTTCTGGCGCTGGTGGCATCTGAGTTTCACTTCCTCTTTTTTGGCCACACCCTCTCAGCCGACTGGGCGGGGCCTCGTCCGGATGGGGTAGGAAGAAGAGGGAGCTCTCGTTCCACCACCACCGCACAAACAATAAAAAAGCCTCTTCACCTCCTGACACACATGTAACGTCCATTTTACCACTACAACCTAGCTAAACATGCATTTAATGGGGGATCTGAGCTAATCCTATTTTAGTAGTCCAATAAGGGCCATTTCCGTAACAATTTATATATATATATATATGTATATACATGCATACATTACACATACATACATACATATATGCACACACACACACACACACACACACACACACACACACACACACTATATATATGTTGCGAATTCGCGCCCGCGGCGTGCGATCGGCCACGTGACTCGAATCGCGACCGCTCGCCCACCGGACGACATATCTGTCGTGACCCTCTCGACTAACGCCGGGATCCAGTCACGGTGGGCCTTCGGCCTCACCACGATCGTGCCAATCGGCCACCCGCGTGGGATAGGGTTGTTCGCCAAACTCGACCTACCTAAGTACCCACGCGGATGGTAAACCGGGCGACCGCACCTCGCCGCAGTCGACTTCGGACACGGCCGCTTAAGCGATCCGTTCCGTGCTATCGGATAAGGCGGTGTTATCGTCCGCCTCGACGGTTCCTGATTAATATCGGGCGTCCCGCGCCCACTACGTACCCTTTACGTAACAAATGGAGACCCAACGAAGGAGAACGCAGCGAACGGGGAAGAATTCAACAAGTACGCACTTTTATTTACACAGACGGACACAAAGCACACATATATCACAGAATGCACATATATCAATAAGAAACAGACAATGACGCAGAGCTACAACCGACTAACGCGTACACCCGGCCACACTTATACATTCTACTTATTAAACACGGCGCCACACACACACGTTCACACAGAACCAAAAGAAAATAGGAAGTCGCGACTTCCCTGCATTCAAGTCCTTGGCGACCGTCCTCTGCCGTGTCCGCGAGCCTCTCTCCGCTCCACTCGAGCGAGATCCTCTGGCGTGCCTCGTGCCTGCCCTGCTGGCCCTCGAGCCACGGAACCGAGCACCGACGAACAGAGAGAGAGCACACGCCAACAGAGAGACGAACAGAGCCAAGAGAGCAAGAACAAGGAGCGAGCCAAACAAGAGAACCAGAGAACAAGAGAACCAGAGAACAACGAGAACAAGAAACCAGAGACACAAGAGACTGAACAGAACTCATGCGCCTCCGCCCCTTTATACTCCCGGCGCCCCGCCCCGTTCTTGGCTCCACCCTCCTTCGAGTGCTTCGAGAAGGGGCGTTCCCCTCTCCTTCCCCTCCCGCCATGCGGGGGGGCGAGGAGAATCCGTCTTGGTGCCGGGCCAAGGAAGAAACAAGCGGAAAACCGCGCCCTCGCTGTGGGATTTCCTCCTTCCCTTCTCGCGTTCACGGCTCCAACGCGGAAACCGTCGTACCTGGACCGCGGAAGATGGCGTTCGGTGGTGTGGGCAGGGGTTGGCTTGTTGTAGTGGTGGCGTAGTTGCGTGTTGGGTGGTTGGTTCGAAAATAAAGCAGAACAGAAAAACGCCTAACTCAAGTATCGCAGCCCGAATGAATCACATTATTCCCTCTAAACAATGGGTTTGGGCTAACTACACACTGTACTTCAGAAATATATTCTCACCTACGGACTGAATGTGTAATGCGAATTTCCACAGCGTAACACTATATATATATATATATATCTGGCAAAGAGCCCATCCTTACAGACAGGAGGAAGGGGAAGCTGGATTTGGAGCACGTGTTTACTGTAGCGCACTTGTATAAACCACAAACTAGAGAGTTCATAGAACACGATACCCCATGCAATGTTTAAGTATAATACATCAATTTTAATAAAATAATGATTTTAATGATCTTGTTAAAAAACTTTAGTTTAGCACAACTGAAGCAGTCTTGTATACTTCACCCTTATACACTGTAATAAGACATTGAGTCGCATTTTCGGAGATTGAGGCTTTATTGATTACCATAGAACACAGCGTCAATCGGCATCATCTTCATCCCGACCCTCACATGCCACACCCTCTCTTGCTATATATCAATATATATCATGGTTCTTGTAAGTAATTTGAAGGTGATTTGTGTTTGACAGTGTTCAAGAATATAATTCATTTTAAATCGAGGTTTAAAGAGGTTGAAAGGCATATCAATGAACTAATTCTGGGGTTTACTGCCGTTTTACCCAGTGTCTATTACACCACACTATCAAACACATCACATTCGTTAATCATGCCTGTTGTGTATTTCCTTTATATTGTCCTTATAAACTGTAAGTTTCCTGTTTGGAATGATTTTTCAATCTTGTTTGACTGACATTTTTGCAACTAGTGTGGTGGCCATGTTGGATTTTTCCCATTTATGGGCATCAGGGGAAATCTTCAGCTTGGCACTATATCTGAAATCATTTAGTACATGTGAAATTTTGGTGTTTACCACAAAAGCCACAATTTTATCACATATCATCTGCCCCATGCCTCGTGTTGGCTTAATGGTTAGGGTGGTGGGCTTGGGATCCTCGGATCCTGAGTTCAAATCCCGCTCGGCTGTTGGATTAATACGAGGAGGGGCTGACTCAGTCTGTCATCCTTCCGAAGTCCGGAAAATGATTACCACCTTGCTTGTATGATTGAGGCATTTGAGTATCCTGTGTCAGAGTGGCAACCCGTCCAGGATTGTACCTAATAGCCCAGGAGACTGCTTCGGCAGCACCGACGCTCTGTACAGAGTATGGTCCCAATGGAATGGATGGATGGATCTGCCCCACAATTAGCACACTTTAATATCAAGGCCAAATTCCATTTGAATGTCAGAGTACTGTTTCACCAATTTGAATTCTGCCAATTTTTCATCGTTTGGTGCAAAGAGGTTTCGATCATCCATGTAAAGTAGATCTCACCTTTCTTGTTTCTTTGGACATTCTCGTATTTGATGACAGGACATATCCATTGTCCTTACTCATTAATGAGGTTGCTCAGTGGGTCCAGGGCCAAGAAAAAAGGAGGGGTGAACGGCTGTCTCCCTGGAATTTCCCTCGACGTATCTTCACCCCCTGGTATTTTGATCTTTCCTTCCGATTGCTGTAATATCAATGTGTGATTCCAAAGTTCCATTGCTTTCTCTATCAGTTTGATTATTTGGGGGTTGATCTTGTACAATTGCATACATTTTATCATCCATGAATGTGGGACACTATCAAGAGCATTTTATTATTATTATTATTATTATTTTGTAGTCAATCCATGCTGTAGATAATTTGATTCTTCTCGTGTTGTGCTCCGGTTTAGAATAGGTACACCGTATCCCTGCGTGTCGTAAGAGGCGACTATAAGGGTTGTTATCAGGAAGGGCATCCGGCCTCAAAAAGGGAACCATGATTGGAGAATATTGTCATGGGGCCCACAAGGCTAACCCCTGCGCCAGCAGGGGAAATGGCCTTAAAAATGCCTGTTGTTGTTGTTGTTGTTCTCGTATTGCAATTTTCGAGTATGGCCTTGTTTTGTAGTAGGTGGTCTATTATTCCATAGCATTCTCTCGTGCATCCCTTCTGTTCTGCCTCTCAGCCACCTCCTTGTGTTCTTGTGATTGTATATCATTTCTGTGATTATTCCCATTAGATGTTTGGGCGTTGTTGGTTGACATGCTATTGGTCTATACTTGTGAGGTAGTTAGGTTTCTTCAGATTTTGGGTTGAGGAAGGTGTTACCTACTATGAGCCACTCATCCAAGGTCTCCTCTCTTTGGATACGTTTGTTGAATGTGCGAATCTAATAATTATGCAAAGCATCTGGGTCATTCCACCTCAAATCACCCAGAAAAAAAATAATTTGTAACCCGACCCCCTCAGATTTGGCTAATTTTTTGCATGTATGTTACATATGATGTTCTATGTTCACAAACAAAATTTTAGCTAAATCGGACTAGGGGTTGACGAGATATGACCTTGAGAACTTTTGACCTTTTCGACTAATGTTGCGTTTCCACCAAAATTCAAATCCTCATATCTCAGCAACCTCTGGCCCTATCTCGATTATTTTGGTGTCGTTGGAAAGGTAATGGTCCATAGAATGCAAATCCAGCATCGGTTCGTCGATCTAGTTAAGTTAGGGGTGGATGATTTTTTGACCTGACTTTGACCTTGACCTTTACCTTGAAGACCTCTGTGACCTTGACCTGGCCTTGCATGAAAATTAAAGTTCATACTGTCTACTATAAAACATACAAAAACTGGAGGGGTAGTATTTTTGTTCTCGAGATATTTTCGGCCAAAGTTCAAAGGTCGTAAAAATGCAACCAAATCATGACGTCATAGACATGCCAGCTTGTCAGTTTACAGTCATATATTAGCTAGATTACGTTCAAACATGAATGGACTTGTCCAGGCCTGTTTGCAGTGCTGCCGCGGAAAACAAGGCAAAACTGCATCGAGTTTTTTTGTCATACTAGAATACATCGTTCAGAAGATTTTAAACACGTTCAATAAATTCCATCAGGGATTTTTTTTCTAGAGAACAAAAACCTTAAAACGTAGGAATTCGTCTGCAAAAAAAGACGAATTCGTACGTAAAATCCAACTTTTTTGAAATACCGAGAAAACAACAAAAAAGTCCGGACCTGCATTGATGAATCTGCCTTGCCAAAGTTCAAGGCATCGCAACCAAATACAGAAATCGCAACCAAAACATGACACCAAACCTCAAGACTAATTGCTACTGAAATAAATGAAAAAAAATCATACATTTTTTGATTCAGTAGTTCATTTTGTCAAGACAAAATATTATCACTATCTACAACAAGCAAATTAAAATATGAATATAACACAGAATCATACAAAAAATTCATGAATACAATCTTATCCAAGATAGATAAGTTTAGTCTCATTATTAATTTTTGTTTTGCTAAAAAGTTTGCTAAATAATCGTTTTTCTTTAGGGGAAGGAAACAATGTTCAAGTCACAAGACATCATAGATAAATCTTAACGGGTTTGCCACTTTCTACATAAACTGGGAGCATGTTACAACTTGTAGTGGAACCAACATGTGTCATCAACTATGATTGGGATGAGTCTGGGCACAATATTGACTGTAAACTGACAAGCCTGGCATTCTATGTACGTCATGATTTGGTTGCATTTTTACGACCTTTGAACTTTGGCCGAAAATATCTCGAGAACAAAAAATACTACCCCTCCAGTTTTTTGATTGTTATAGTAGACAGTATGAATTCATTTTCATGCAAGGCCAGGTCAAGGTCACGAGGTCTCAGGTCAAGGTAAATGACAGGTAAAAAATCATCCACCCCTAACTTAACTAGATGACGAACCGATGCTGGATTTGCATTCTATGGACAATTACCTTTCCAACGACACCAAAATAATCGAGATGGGCAAGGGGTTGCTGAGATATGAGGATTTGAATTTTGGTGGAAACGCGACATTAGTCGAAAAGGTCTAAAGTTCTCAAGGTCATATCTCGCCAACCCCTAGTCCGATTTAGCTAAAATTTTGTATGTGAACATAGACTATCATATGTAACATACATGCAAAAAATTAGCCAAATCTGAGGGGGTCGGGTTACAACCCTTGGGTGAACTGAGGTAGATGAAACCCATCTAGTTCTTTAGCCAGAAGGTTGGAATTTTCATCTGGGTCTGGCCTTTTAAAGTTTGGCACTTTTGCTGGTTGTTTTCTTTTTCTTAAATATCACTGAAGGCCCCTTTCATTGTTTTTTATTTTTTAATTTATTTATTTTATTTATTTATTTTTCTCTCCCAAGTTTTTCTCTTGCCATGTGCCAAGTTTCTATTTTTTTTCTGGTGTGGTTTCAGAGATCGAGGTTCAAATTTTTCCTTTTTCCAATATGGCTGCCACACCATGTGACTGATGACATTGTAATTAAAAATTCCACATGGGTAGTCAAACTTATGGTGAAAATTGTCTCAATCTGACAAGCGGTTGCGGAGAAAAACACGAAAGGTCTGTCGGACAAACAAACAAACAAAAGGACGCAATCGCAAAACTCTCTCCTCCAGCGAGGATAACCAGAGAGTTGGTGTCAAAGCCACCCAATGCTCGCCTGTTTATACATTTATCGTTTTTAAAAGACTAGTCTAATAATATTTTTTATAAAGCATTGCAGTGAAGTCTGATCCAAATAATTTAAAACAATATATGTATTTGTATATTGTAATCAGTAAAAATAGTGTGGTAGATAAAAACATTAGAAAGGAAATAACTTGCACCAAAAACTTTAACATTTTCACGCTCACGCTCGCTCACGTTCACGCCAGGGGTATCGCTATAGCTCTCTGTTCTTCGAACAGGCGAGCTAAAATTTTTTAAAATCATTGTGTAATTTCAACTTCACTACACCAATAGTATACCCCAAAGGAACCTCCATGCCAAATATCAGCATCCTAGTACACATATTAAATGAATGGCAAGCTTCTAAATAACTTGCACCAAAAACTTTAACATTTTCACGCTCGCGCCGGAGAGATATCAGAATAGACATACTCTATTCTTCGAAAAGAAGTTCTTGACGGGCAAAGGGGGATGGGATATTGTAATTGGGTATATCCGTCTGTCTGTCCCGCTATCTCCTAAACAGTTGAACAGAGATTCACCACTTGGCAAGAAGGTGAGGGCAGTGTCATTTTGGCTCTCCTCCCTGGTGGATGGCACCCAGTGTCAAATTTTGAGTTTTTTTCCCCCTCATTTTGACCCCTGTGACCTTAAGTCCTGACCCCTTGTTGCAT
>CM068954.1:137487700-137504675 GCA_035128595.1 Eptatretus atami | reverse complement strand
GGGTAAAATCCAAAAAATCGTCACATATTTCATGTATCTCCCATTGTTGATTGCATATACAAATTTTCATTTTAAAATAATACTTTATAATGTGCCTGTAATTGCATTTTTCAGTGTTTGACCTTATGACTACGCCCCAAGGGTGGGGCCTAAAATGACAGCTCTCACCTTCGTGCCATGTGGTGATCACAACTCCCAAGTTTGTTGAATTTCTACCCAACCATTAAGGAGGAGAGTCGGATGGACGGACGGATAGACAGACGATTACAATATCCCCATGTTTTTTTTAAAAAAAACGTGAGGATAATGAAAGGGGTTTTGTGTCTGATTTGCCATCTTGAATGACCATTTAAGTCGAGATTGTTGTGTGGCAAATTTTGAAATGCGAGTGCTTGCTCCTTATCCTGTGAGTTCAATGGCATGTAGCTTTGTGATACGTTTGTGAAAATTTATGATTATTGAAAGGATTCTCTTGGTAAAGAAGCGTCTTTGCCTTTTGCATTCGGGATTAGCTTTTCAATTGGTTGAGATTGGATGTGATTGTGATGCTGGCGCAAGGAGTTTAAGGCACGACGGCTTGAGACGAGTGTGAATACATTCAGCGATTTGACATTTTCTCTTGCTTTTTGGTTGCGCTGAGAATGCTCAGTGAGGATCATTTTGATGGTGTGGAGTGGTTCGAAGATGTGATTTTGGAGCAGAGTCTTGCCGTTGCAAAGACTGTTTGGAGATTCTAAGGTGGAGGCGAGGGAGGGTGTTGGTAGTCGAAGGAGGAGGAGGATAGGTTCGTATAAGGAGTAAGACAGGGTCATAGAAGAGGGAGATGGATGGAGGAGGAGGAGGAGGAGGATGATGATGAGGAGGAGGGGGGAGGGTTAGTAGAAGATTGTGTTTCAAGGCAAAAAATAACTTGGGCTTTTAGGTTTAGAGAAGGGGAGTGCTGTTGGGTGGGGGAGAAGGGGAGGGATTGAGGGCTTGGAGATATGCAAGGCACGGGGAAAGACTTCGCTGGCTGGCAACATCCAGTAAAGCTGCAAATGGTTCCTCGATCGTTATTATTATTATTTTTTTTTACCTCTCTCTCATTTTAGTTTCTGTCCCAGATTCCCCTCCACTTCCTTGTGCTGACGGCACATGATGTTTGTCAGGCATTTGTCCATTGCGACCATACATTTGTCTGCACCGAGGTGATGGGACAGTCATTTGGCATTTTTGCGAAGCTGGCTTTTGGGTGGAAGAATTTGCTCGTGCATCGTGCTGCATTGCTCCCGGTTGTCCTGTACGGGGAGTTTTCTCTTCTCGTGGAGGAGGAATGTCACTGGTGAGCCGGGTGGTCTGTTCAGAGATCCTTTTGTCGAATACCACATAGAAAATAGAAGCGCTGTATGAGCGTTGAGCTGTGGGGAACTTCTATCCATGTGCGGCTCGCGGTGTTCGGGCTTTGCTGCTCTTGCTGAGAAGTTGCGCCGTGCAGCTTGGCTCTCGGCTCTTCTTGCTCGTTGGGAGGTATTCTGCGGACGTTATGCACCCCGCAAGCAGGATGACTGGCAGGTGAGCACGACTTGCAATTCACCTCTCTTGTATTTGTCCTTTTGCTCAGCTTAAAAAAAAAACAACAATTTTCTTGTTGTTTCACCTGCCATATTATCCAGTACCCCTCTTGACGTCGACTTGTAGGCTTGCCCTAGATAATGCCTTTTCAAATCTGGTATACGTATTGAGAGCTGCAAGAGGCTGTTTGTCCGTGACAGTGCAGTTAAAGATGCAGCGGATAATCTTTCTCGACACAGCCTCCGCCCCAACCGCCCCCACCTCTCCCACTCCATCTCATCTTTACGTCATCTTTAGGCAGTTAGTACTTACATACTCTAAATTCATTAATGATGTTTGATGTTATGATTATTTTTGAAAAAATATATTCCGAGTTGTAAAATATGACGGATTGTTTTTGGTTTTTATTTATTTTTTGTTAAATGTAGATTTATCCGTCCTCCCTTTCTTTGGATCGCACTGTGTTCGTCTTGAATGGGCAGCATGTCACAGCTTCTGTGCAAGACAAAGTTGAAATTGCTGTCATCTTGTGATCGCTTGGTGCGTTGGTTCTATAACAGTTGGTGGATATTTTTTTCCCCACTGGGAAGATATGTTTGTTTTGGAAAAACAATGGGGTAGAGGCGGTGTGTGTGTGTGTGTGTGTGTGTGTGTGTGTGTGTGTCTCATTATTTATTTATTTATTTTTTAAATTAGAAATCTTCGACCCGGAGATGTGCTCGATAAATCCACAATGTAAATATTGAATGCTTACCAGTTTTAAATATTCATGAGTATGAAGTCGTGGTAAGCATCTTCGCCCTGTGATTTATTCAGTGATTGTTGTAGGCCGGTCCCACTTCTACCCAGATTTTCTTGAAGATACTTGGTTGCCTCCTTTTGTATGCACTGTAGGAATTGCAAGCTCGACAAAAATAGATGAGTTGTCATTTAAGTTTGTTTGCAGCATCTGCCTTACCTTCAGGGATTGACCTTATCATTCATTCATTCATTCGTTTATTTATTTAGCTTGTTCTGATTGTGGGAGTTCTCCAGCTTTCAGAATCTGGAGGATAATGGGGAGTAGTGGGACTCTTGATCATGGAAAGGCAATTTATTTTGATGTGTTGTGCGGGCAAGGCGGTCGACTGTTGGTGGTGGTAGGCGGAGGCATGAGTGGTTAGCGAGGGTGAAATTGATGATGATGATGAACTGTGTTCCATGGCTGTCGTGGTGGAAACATCCTTCAGTTGCAATTGGTCCTCCTTCACAGTACCCCAAGGTGTCTTGTCAGTCTTGCTCTTCATTCTAAGTGTTGTGTGTCTTGCTTCTTTTAGGTTGCTGACAAAGTGACATTCGTCATAAAATGTGTTTCATTGTTTGATGATGTTGTCCACCCCTTACCCCCCCCTCACTGATACCAAAGTTTGACTTTTCCATCTGGGAGGAACTTTGTGCATATTAATTTATTTGGTTTGCATATTGTCTCTGCAAACCAGTGTCAGGTAATGCACATGCAGTATGGAGTGCATTTGTGAAGATTGACATTTGATTGAAACGTCGTGCAAGTAGATTTTGGCCACCAAATTGTAAGCTGAGTAGACAGGTTCCTTCAGGTACAGCTCGACGATAGCCGATCATATGTACAGGTTTTCCAACAACTGAGTGATGGCCTGACAACTGCTGGAGCATTTCACAGCCACACATTGTGTGGAAGAAAATGCAAGATAACTGGATGTTGAGTTATTTTGAACAGTCTGTTTAAAATGTACAGGCCAGCTCAGAAATAGTGTACTTCTGTTTGACTTGTGTAATCTGGATTATTTGTTTGACAGGTTGGCACAGAGGTTGTGCACTCACCTTTGAGCTGTCTAGTCTGGGTTTGAGTCGAAAACCGACAATAAGCTACCGCCCTGGTGTTTCACGAGCAGGGTGCTGCATCAATAAATGCAACATTCCCCGGAAGGACGTAAGCTGGGGACTAACTAGCACGTGAGCATAATCTGGTGGACAATAAGTGTCTCATGGTGTCTTTTTCGATGAAGAGTTGGCGATCGGTTATCACCGGCATCTTGGCCAAAAACAAAAACAAGTCTTCCCTAACCTCGGGAGCATTGCTGTGTTCCCATGAACGAAGCAACCAGTGGCAAGGTGGTTCACATGAACCTATCTGGAGGAATCTTGATTCAGTTACCAACAAAATCGATTCCAATTGAATGTTGTCCAAATGCTCTGCAGGCAGGGTGTACAGCATGTTGTCCTTTTGGAGTTTATTTTAAGCTACCTGTCCCTACTGATAAGCACTCACTTGTGTACGATAGATCGATCCCACGGTGTCAGCGATGCCTGCGTTTATGACGGTTTAAAGATTGCCACATTTATTAACTCCAGGTCTCCATTACTCCCCCTCAAATTATGATATATCAGAAGCTATTTGAGTTAGAGGGATTTTTTTTTTAATATTATTTTTATATTTTTTCTGTACGAAGCTTTAAACCTGTACTTTCACATAAAAACATTAAAAAACCACCTGTGAATACTTTTGAAATAGCTTGCATACCTTGAGGGCTGACCTTTGACCTGACCTTGCACATCTTCAGCTTCAGGCATGTTCATTTAGCAAGATTTTATTTTATTTTTTCTGTTGCAGAAGCTTGTAGTCCACATTTATTTTCTGCCCTGGAAATATAGTGGGCAGCAATTTCAATGCCAGAGCGATTGATGCTGAAGGTAAAGATGGATTCTCCTACACACCAACACCACACACCACGCACACGCACACACACATGACTTCAAAACTAGGGCTTTAAAGGCATCTGTCATTTTGGCCTCATTCAGCCTGTATGTTCACCCCTTTGCTGTTGCATGATCTACTCTGATGAGAATGTCTTCAAGTAGAGCAGCGAGTGGCTTTTGGGGGTAAGGGCACTGATGCGGAAGGTCCTTGTAGGGTGAGAAAGTTCAGTGTGATCCCTTCATTTTCATCTTCTCGAAAGAGTATAGACCGAACCCCAGCCCCACAGCATATTCCTTTCTCCCTTTTCAATTTGTGCTGCAATAAGCAGGAACTTTGGACTTTGGTGAATTGTGAATACTCACTGCGTATTCCGCAAAATGCTTTTTTTTCCCCAAATGTTCCCCAAAAAGTACATCTTCCCCAAATTTCTTCGGATAACACACGTCTGCTTTGAGATTTGCTCACCACCTGGTTCTTTCACTGAAATGAAGAGTCCTTTCTCTCAGGCATCTCTCTGATGACTGGCGTGTCATCTTCATAAAACTGTACATGAAGTGTTTACTTTATCTCAATTCAACTTTCTCAAAACATTTTATGGATTTGGCTTTGACAAGATTCCTTTTCTTTAGACCAAGGCATTTCCTGTTCACATCATTTATAGATCAACTTTTGGGAAACACGTATTCTGATCCTTTTCACACTGCTGACATTGGTCCCATTGACTTCCTTTCAACCGTGATGTATAATTTCATTCTTTGGATCATCAGCTTCATTACTCGTAGTTGAAGACTCCCCCGGCCCCCTCTTCCCATGCCCCTCCCAGCAGCAGCACACTTCCTTTTCATTGTTTCTCTTTGGAATAGTTTTTTTTTCTGATTATTATTGCTGTCGTTGTCTTCACCGGATTTAGGAATCTGTTTGAGTTGGAGAATTACATGAAGCGCATACATCAGTTGCCTTTGTCTCATGTCCTCCTTGTCTATGTGCACGTGCATGTGCTGTGCTACAACTCCTCCACAAGCCTTCGACTATGTAAAATTTAAAAAAATATATATATATATATGTATATATCCAGTGCCTTCAGAAAGTATTCACACCCCTTGACTTTTTCACATTTTGTTGTGTTACAGCCTCATTTAAAATGGATTAAATTTGAGTTTGTTTGTTTTTGTCACTGATCTACACAAAATACCCCATTAATGACAAAGTGAAAATGTGTTTTTGGAATTTTTTACATAAATATGATTAAATATGAAAAGCTGAAATGTCTTGCATCAATAAGTTTCAACCCCCTGAGTCAATACTTTGTAGAAGAGCCTTTGGCAGCGATTACAGCTTCGAGTCTTCTTGGGTATGTCTGCATCAGCTTTGCACATCTGGATTTGGGATTTCTTCTCATTCTTCATTGCAGATTTGCTCAAACTCTGTCAAGTTGGATGGGGAGCATCTGTGAACAACAATCTTCAAGACTTTCCACAAATTCTCAATGGGATTCAAGTCTGGGTTTTGGCTGGGCCACTCAAGGACTTTCATGTTCTTGTTCTGACGCCATTCCAGTGTTGCTTTGGCTGTATGCTTGGGGTCATTGTCCTATTGGAACGTAAATCTTCGCCACAGTCTCAGCTTCACTCTGAAGCAGGTTCTCCTCAAGGATTTGCCTGTTTTTGGCTCCATTCATTGTTCCTTTTATCCTTTCAAGTCTCCCAGTCCCTGCCACTGAAAAGCATCCCCATAGCATGATGCTGCCAACACCATGCTTCACGGTAGGGATGGGTGATGAGCTGTGCTCGGTTTCTGCCAGATGTTGCACTTTATATTCAGGCCAAAGAGTTCAACATTCGTCTCTTCAGACCATGGAATCTTTTGCCTCATGGTTTGAATCTTTCACTTGCCTTCTTGCAAACTCTAGGCATGCTGTCATGTGTCTTTTTTTCTCAGGAGTGGCTTCCTTATGTCCACTCTCCCATCTCAGCCAAGGAACTCTGTAGTTCTGTCAGAGTGGTCATCGGGTTCTTGGTCACCTTTCCTGACCAAGGTCCTTTTTGCCCGGTTGCTCAGTCTGGTCGGCCGGCAAGCTGTAGGAAGCGTCTCCGTCGTTCCATATTCTTTCCATTTCCTAATGATGGAGCTCACTGCGCTCTTGGGAGCTTTCAACATGAGAAATCATTTCATACCCTTACCCAGATCTCTGCCTCCTCACAATTCCATCTCGGAGTTCTACGGACAGTTCCTTGTACTTCATGGAAGAGTTTCTGCTCTGACATGCACTGTCAACTGTGTGACCTTATATAGAAAGGTGTGTTTCTTTCTAAATCATGTCCAATCAATTGAATTGGCCGCAGGTGGACTCAAATCAAGTTGTGGAGACATCTCAAGGATGATCAAAGGAAATTGGATGCACTTGAGCTCAATTTGGAGTGTCATAGCAAAGGGGTTAAATACTTGACACAAATACTTGTTACAGCCTCTCATTTTTCATGAGTTTGTAAAAATTTCAAAAAACAGGTTTTTACTTTGTCATTATGGGGTATTTTGTGTAGATCAGTGACAATTTTTTTTAAATTCTATCCATTTTAAATTCAGGCTGAAATACAACAAAATGTGACAACAAAAGTCGAGGGGTGTGAATACTTTGTGAAGGCACTGTCTATATTGACTCCTCCCATGCTCTTCTCACCGAAGAAAGCTGCATAAAGCAACCAAGAAAGGCTACCAAGGTAAGCCCTTTGCCGATTCAAACCGTTCCCAGAGTTCCTCCACAGCTATAAAGACATTCACATATTGGACAATAGCACGTTACATGTACTATTTGTGAACATATTTTCAGCTGTGGAGGAACTCTGGGAAGGGTTCGAATAAACAAAGGGCTTACTTTGGTAGCCTTTCTTGGTTGCTTTATGCAGCTTTCTTCGGTGAGAAGAGCATGGGAGGAGTCAAGCCTTCACAAAGTATTCACACCCCTCGACTTTTGTTGTCACATTTTGTTGTGAATTACAGCCTGAATTTATAATGGATTAAATTAAAAAAAATTGTCACTGATCGACACAAAATACCCCATAATGTATATTATAGACACACGTGTAGGCTTTTGGGATAGAGAAATCTTAAAAATTGACCTTACTTGAGGTTGTGTGAGGTCATCTGAAAAGTCAGTCCTCAGGATATGTTCTCACAAGCGTCTTCAAAAGTGGAGTTTCATAGTTTCCAATGAAATTACAGCCTCATAGCTTTCTGAAAAGGTTTCATTTTACTCTAACTCAAATAGATTCTGAAATCTGACAATTGAATCATGGGGAACAGTGGGGACCACATTTATCTGGAACCGCTTTGCCAATGATGCCCAAATTTGGCAGGGAACTATTTTTCAAGACCACCCGAGGGAAATGAAGGAACTGTGGATGGGCATAAGTGCGGATACAATATAGTGCAGTACCTGAACCGAATTCTCCAGCTCAGGAAGTTGTGATTCTGAGGTGAGTCTGAGTCAACTCAGCTTGGGAGGTCAGCATTGAGCGAGGAGATGAAATAGCACTGCTCGGTATCACTGCAGAGTCAACTGGAAGGGCACTTGGTCGAGTGCGTACCTCTGCCACTTAGTGCCTGATCCATGAGAACATATCGGGCCCAATACATTTTTGAAATATCATGCCATACAGTACTATATCGTGTTTGGCCCTATCTCTCAATGGTGAAGAATCACTTAAAAAATTAAATAATTCTCGTATCCAGATCCGGATTCAGATCTTCACCAATTTCAATTTGTCCTTGCCTTGAATCAATTTGTCCTTGCCACACACCCAACGTGTCCACCAAGTTACGTCTATATCCGTCCACAACTTTTTGAGATATCGTGCTACATATCGTTTTTGGCCCTTTCTCTCAATGGTGAAGAATCGGTGAAAAAATTATTGTCGTCGTATTGGGATCCGGATCTTCACCACAATTGAATCAGTTCTTCCTTGTCACACACCGAACCTGTCCACAAAATTTAATCCAGATCCGTCCACAACTTCTTGAGATATCCTGCACACAAACAATCAGACGAACAAGCAAATAGACAGAAAGGGGTGAAAACATAACCTCCTTCACCTTCAGTGGCGGAGGTAAAAATGTCACTGGATCAATGCATGCCGAAACCACGCACATCAGATCTCACCACCACATAAAAATGATAGACGTGAAGAGATGTTTGTAATGCGTTAATGACACTGAAATGGGTTTTGAGCCTTGTCTAAACTTTCTTCTCTGAATTTTCCTTTTCTGCTCTCCGACAATTGTGAGATTGATGCTCACATCTGTCAATTTTCGGAAATGGATGACAGATGCCAAGTTTTATTGTTTGCACACGTCGCCTCGTTGAAATGTACAAATGGTTTAGTTTCTGCCAAAATTTTCGAGATGGTTTGCATTTGTTTTTGTTGTTAAAATGCCCCAAAAAATGGTTTTCTTTTCACTTCTTGGAAAAAAAATAAAAAAAACTCATCATTTGTAGCTCTCCAAATTCCTTTTGCCTGTGGTTAATTGAGCTTTCTGTCAGAAGAATTACTTTCTATTGAACAATTCTTAAAGCAGGCCTCTGCCTTGGGCACTTTTTGTGTCAACCTTTGATGAATTTTCATTTTGCAATCGATGTGGGATTTGCACATTAATCGTGCAGCCTCCGACCGGGTCGCTCTCAATCACATCATGGAAGGTTGATTTGCCATTATCCACTCGACCTCACCTATTTGTCGTATATCAGCAGTACATTGATATTACCTTTTTTGGAGTGGATCGATGACATAAATGTGTTGACCTCCTCCTGAGTTTATTTATATTTTCCTCTGATCATCTTATGACATTAATAACACAAACGGTGTACAAGACTGTAATTAGGATCTATACCATAGAGATGTTTTTAAGGCCTTCACTTCCCTTTTCAATATAACTGATTACTCGGTAATTGCATCAAATTGTTACTTCCTGGTGAATGTGCTCATGGTGTTGCCAATTCTGTTGTCGCATTGTGTGAAGTTGGTTTGGCGTTTGTTGTCTTCATTTGGCATTGGAATGCAATTTTGGTGAGATTATTTTTTTTTGATGCTTTATGTATGCAGGTTGCTATGTAACCACAAAGTAGAGGCTTTTGGAGGTTTCTTTTTTCTTTTCTTTTCTTTTTTCATCACCAGAAGGTTTAGCTTGGAGCGTTGCAATAAGAGGTGAACAGATGTTTCCTTGTATTAACTCTAAGTCCCTAATTACTTCACATGGTGTAGCACAAAGTGGGGTGAAGCAGTTGGTTCACTCTGTCCGTCTCTGTGACAGAGGTCAGTATATGATCGAGGATCTACTTTGTTTAAATTGAATTATATATTTTTTGAACATGAACCTGCAGTTTAGCAGTACTTTGGCTTTGAAATTTGCAAATCGTGCTGAATCTCCTCTTGAGCACATATGCTCACAGAGTAACATAATCGTTGTCGTCTGTCTGACTGTCTGACAGTCAATCAAAATTAAAAATCATTCCAAACAGGAAACTTACTGTTTTTTGCTGATGTCATAAAGGACACAAACAACGGGCATGAATAACTTGTATCAGGTGGTGTAAAAGATTGTGTGTCAATGGTGGTGAACTTCCAAATTCCGTGTTTTTATTTATTTATTTTTCTGCAGCCTTTATAACTTTTATTTTGTTTCAAATGAATTGTATATTTGAACACAGGAGGACACAAATTGCCTTGTTTGCACTGCCATATACCTCCAGTTTAGTAGTATTTTGGCAAAAGTTGACGCCATCTCAACCAATGAAATTTGCTGCAAGCTCTGAGGGTGGAGTTGGCAGAAGGTTCGGCGATGGACTGTTCTGTTTGACCCGAAGGCTTCGAATGGTTGCCATCACACCCGTTATGCGAAGTTTATGAACAAAGTGAATACATGGATCATGTTCAGAAACACAAATCAAGAGTTGAAAAGACCCTCCCCATGGCGTTTTTCTCAAGACTTCATGGTGTAAGGACTCTCGAGTTATCTCTGCCACCGAAGATGAAGGAATTATGTTTTCCCCCTCTCTGTCTGTCTCTGTGTGCAGGATATCTCAAAAAACTGTTGGCGGATCTGGATGGAATTTGGTGGGCAGGTTGGGTGTGTCACGAGGACAAACTGATTCGATTTTGCTGAAGATTTGAATCTGGATCCAGAACCGATAAGTTTTAAAGGGATTCTTCACCATTGAGAGATCGGGCCAAACATGATATGTACCACAACATCTCAAAAAGTGGTGGATGGATTCGGACATTGTTCCAATTCTGGTGAAGATCCGAATCTGGATCTGGATCCCATAAGTTTTTCAATCATTCTTAACCATTGAGCGATAGGGCTAAACTAATATATAGCACAATATCTCAAAAAGTTTTGGACGGATTCGGTGGTGGACAAGTTGGGTATGTGACCATGACGAATTGATTTGATTTTGGTGAAGACCTGAATCCGGATCTGGATACGAGAATTATTTAACTTTTAAAGTGATTCTTCACCATTGAGAGATATGTCCAAAAACGATGAGTACTGTATAGCATGATATTTCAAAAAATTATTGGGCCCGATATGTTCTCATGGATCAGGCATTACGTGGCGGAGGTATGCGCTCTACCGAGTACCCTTCGAGTTTTTATTTTATTTTAACATTCCGATGGCAATCTATATCGATTGTTTTATTGTTGAAACGTGTTTCTGACTTTTTCTCAATCTGAAGATGTTTTGCACCAACAAAGCATTGCTTTGTCGAGTGAAATGCCTTCGGATGCCTTTCACTGATAGAAGATGCAACACTCACAGTGGTTATCAACTGCATATCATGTGCAAACTAGAGGGGGAGCACTCGGTAGAGTGCAAAACCTCCGCCGCCAATACTGCGAGGTCCTCAGTGAACCTGATATCCTATTCATTCAATTTGACATCAACAGTGCTCACAGAGTTATAGTTTGCAACTTTCCCTTTTACTTTTAACTTTTACAGACTCAATTCATTCGTCATAACTAGATTCCTTGAGACAGAAATTGATTTTACGTGGTATATCCACCTGAAGTCCAAAATTAGCCGCAATTATAATTTTGGCATGTTTTTTGTTGGAAATCACTTATAACATGTAGAAATGCAAAAAAAGAAATCGAAATTTTGTTGAAAACAAAGTTGCCAAAAAAAATTTTTCTTAACAATTTTTGGGGGGGGGGGGGTGGAAATCACTTAAAACAGTAGAAATGCAAAAAAAAAAAATTCAAATATTTTTTCAAAATGGCCGCCATAGCGGCCATATTGGATTTTGGATCTAATGGCATGTCTTGACCAGACCTAACCCCCCACCAAGTTTCGTCGAAATCCGTCGAGTTTCTCCGTAATACTGTTCACAAACAAACAAACAAACAAGCAGTCATAGACTGGTACTTACGAAATCGTCAACTTGACCTCTGACCTTGTCTATAAAAGCTGTCTCTGGAGAAGGTAGCGACGCAAACCAGAAGTTTCTACGATGATCTGTACCAAAAAATCAAAAATCGAATGTTTGACCTCACCGTGACCTTGACCGTTGACCAATTTTGACCAAAATCTAATCAGCGCTAGCCATCACCCTCCTGAATCACGTGTGTAATTTGACATTGGTAGCTTCTTCCGTTCTCGAGTTATCATTTTTTGTATGTTTGACCTCACTGTGACCTTGACCTTTGACCGATTTTGACCAAAATCTAATCAGCACTAGCCATCACCCTCCTGAATCACGTGGTGTAATTTGACATTGGTAGCTTCTTCCTTCTCGAGTTATCTGTACCAACCATCCAAAATCGAATATTTGACCTCACTGTGACCTTGACCTTTGACCGATTTTGACCAAAATCTAATCAGCACTAGCCATCACCCTCCTGAATCACGTGGTGTAATTTGACATTGGTAGCTTCTTCCGTTCTCGATTATCGTGCCTACAAACAAACAAACAAACAAACAAACAGAAACGGTAGTCATCATATACTTACGAATCTTTTTCGTAAGTAACAACAAACAAACAACAGAAACGGAAGTCATCAATACTTACGAAATCTTTAGATTTCGTAAGTAACAAACGAGATGCGAACCTCAGCCATAGGCTGAAGGTTATCTTGCCAAAAACAAAATATTTATATCGTCAATGACGTCAGCAAAAGATTCTGTCGTCAAATTATAGCTATATCTGAAAAGCACTCTTCTTGGGCTTCAATTTGAGGTACTACTCGATATTGTTAGTCAAAGATTTAAAAATGACCTTCATGATCGTCAACTTCGACCTTAGCGCTAACCATGAAGGTCAAGGCCGATCGCCACCGAAAACTAATCAGCTGAGCGCCTATCGATATACTATATATCCACCAAGTTTGGAGATGATCCGATAAAAATTACTCAAAAGTTAAGGGTTTCGTTGATTTTGATGTTTGACCTTCTGGTGACCTTGACCTTTGACCTTGACCTTCAACATTTTGTGTGTCGAAAGCTATTGCGCTCACGATTATACATATCAAGTTTGAGAGCGATTGCACGAAAACTGTGATCTACAGAGCGCGGTTGAAACTTTTAAATCAATTGTACAAAAAAATAAATACACAAACCAACCGACGAAAAAACAGATCTTGCAAAACGTCTGCGTTGGCAAGATAACAAACAGAAAGGGGTGAAAACAGTAACCTCCGATCTTTGATGGCGGAGGTTAACAAGTGCCTCAAGAAGACCCTTTCTTTCAGCTCATTAACCTCACACAGTCGAGCTTCTCGCAACACAGGTTCTGACTGCTTCATTAAAGCGAGCAGGGTATTGTGGGTAAATCTCCAGCTACCAAATGATGGCTCCTATAAGTGCTCATCCCACATTGATGCCCTCGTAGCTCCATTGGATGGGTCTGTGGGGGAGAATCGATTTCTGAGACCATTATGTTCCAAGGAACTCTCGCTGAAATATGAATTGTAGGAAAGTGTTGAAGCAATGACGTGGTTTGTATGGTTCTCACAGTTGAAAAATGTTATTTATAATTGTATTGCTTTGGGACATGTGCCACAAAAATGACTTTGATATCAAGCTCTGCGCAAAACCTTGGGTTCCAGATTTGGCTTTTGCCAAAATTGCGTGCCATTTTGCTTGTAATTAACGATGATTGTAAAGGGCACATGATGAATCCTCCTGTCGACAATCAATTTTGATTTGCTCGATTCCTCTTTATTTGACATCTGAGGTCATAATAGGTATTTGAAGAATAAGCAAAGCATTTAAAAGTACTTTGCACTTCAATGTGCCATGGATCTTGGGACTGATGCTTTCATTTCATGCTTTGATTACCACTGTAGCTAGTGATAATGGTGATAAAGCCATCATCAATTGGTATTCTGGCAAATGCTCTTGAAACCTTTCCTTCCTTTCTTCCTTCCTTGTTTGATCGCATTGAGCAAGAGGCTAAGTATTGGAAGGTATGAGATTTGAAGAAGGCATTTGCTTGCTGATGTGAGATGGTTCTACTGAAATGTCTCTGGCAGTTGCAACAGCGATTTTCCTTTTCCGATTTTATTTGTACAGTCCTGTACCTTGGACTTTTCAATGTTATCGTTTCATATGCAATTGGACAAATTCCTTTTCTGCAAATGCACAAGCTACCTTGGCAGCTTTGCTCACGAGGTGTGTGTGTGTGTGTGTGTGTGTGTGTGTGTGTGTGTGTGTGTGATGTCCTCGTAGCTCCATTGGAAACTGTGCAATCTTGAGATGTCGAGGAATGGTTGAGTAATACACATCATTGCAATTGTGAACATTCTGTGTTTGAAGATTCACATCATAAACACATTATCGCAGGTGATGTCAGAATAGTGAAAGATAGAAAATTACGTGCATTACTTACAAAAGGACCAAATTACCGAGAAACTAAAAGGATTAACTGGAATATAGCAACGGAACTTGCCACGATAGGACTGGCAGAATGGATGAGAGAACAAATTGATAAACACAAAGTACCAAACACGCAAATAGCGTTATGGTTGGAGGAGGTAGAGAAACGTGTTGAAAGGAGAATTGTTGATTTGAAAAGAAAAGTTCAGAATCAATAATCCAAAAGTAATGTTAAACAATCCAGAGACAAGTGATTATTTAAAATGGCTTCAAACACAATATTGTTGCGGGCCGGGTATCGGCGACGCGACGAGCAGCGCCGCTAGATGGAGCAGTAGAGTTGGCTCCCAACACACCGGAATTTATAGGTCGTCACCCCGGATAACTCCTGGAGCCGACCGGTCCCTTATCGGACCGAAGATCGCCAATAGGTCGACCACGTTGAGTAGGGTCGATTGCCAATTTCAATTTACCTAAATACCCACGTCGTCCAAATTACCGGGGAAATTCACCCTCGGCAGGATCTGCGCGATCCGGGCCGTTACCGAGCCGTACCCCGAGCGGAGAGTACGAGATCCTGCCGGGCCGATTGCACAATTATGACAACAATGAGGCCTCCTAGTTCCCGTTCGCAGCGCGGCAAACCAATGGAAGAAACACAGCAACGAACTGATCCATTTAACAAACGTATTTATTTATAATGGGGAAAGGGGGGAGCACGCAAGAAGCAGAGTTATCATGACTAATGAGATGCAAGTATGTACAGAAGAGCACTAATACAATTCCTACTTGCAGACGGGCCCACAAATACACACAACAACAACACACACGAACCGTGGCCACAGCCTTTATTGAGGCCTCCAGCTCAGAGGGAAAGGCGAGCTGAAGACCAGAGCTTGCACTCGGACCTGTCCGCCTCGTGCGGGTACGTTGAGCTGGCAGGGTGGCGGACTCGGACCTGTAGCAGCCCAGGCGTCCACACGACCGGGCTCCCGGCGAACGGAGCCGGCAGGGCTAAGTCTGGCAAGACGAAAAACTGGCTTTCCAAAAGAAGAACCACCACCGGAGACCTTTCGCGTGTGAGGTGAACGTGATCACCACTTCGTGTCAGGCGAACGTGATCACCACTCGCGTCACAAGTTTCTCTCTTCTCCGGAAAAACGGAGCCGGACCTTTATCCTTCCCCCTCCCTCAGCCGAACCTCGGTGTCGTGGTCTATGTCTTCCCTCATTGGCTGGTTTTGGCACCACAATGCGCTCGTCGTCCTACATTGGCCAAAACGGGCGCCAAGGCCGTTGATTGGACCGGGGGGGGGGGGGGGCGTGACGGGGCATCTCGACTCCCCGCCTCCCGAAGAGGCTTCGCTTCTCTTGGAGCCCGCTCTGTGCCCTTTGACCGACTTACGGCCACCTCGTCCACGCCCCCCCCGATTGGGCGAGAGAGACGTCAGGTCTTCGTGAACTTCGCCCACGTACGTGCTGACACGCACATAGGCCATGGCGTCGGTATGAGGAAGCGAGGTGAAGGCGTGTTGTGTAGTTGATGTTGGTGGTGTAAAAATGAAAGAAAACCTGACTATCAAAGTAACTCACAGCGCATGTACATTTATTCACCCCTTAAATGAGGGACGGGGACCCTAACTAAAAAACACATACTTACCGATATAACTGTTCTATAGGACCTGTATGTTGAGTGCTCATGGCTTCCAGATTCGCAACAATATGTCATTGTTCCAATTGACAAAAGCAAATAATAACATCGCATTTGTATGTAAAACATTGACATTCATACACTTTTGGAAGAATTGGGTTTACAGACTGGACTCTCAAAGACCAACAAAATAAGTAACGAAAATATAATAGACTTGACATAACACCATATAAATCACTCCAAATCGTGAACATATAAGTATGAGAACATATCGGCCCAATACATTTTTGAAACGTCACGCCACACAGGATTATATCATTTTTGGCCCAACCTCTCAATGGTGAGAATCACTTTAAAAATTAAATAATTCTCGTATCCAGATCCGGATTCGGAATTTCACCAAAATCGAATCAATTCGTTCTTGCAACACACCCAACATGTCCACTAAGTTTCATTTGAATCCGTCCACAACTTTTTGAGATATCGTGCTCTATATCATTTTTGGCCCATCTCTCAATGGTGAATAATCACTTTAAAAGTTCTCGTAGTGTGATCCAGATCAGGATCTTCACCAAAATCTAATCAGTTCGTCCTTGTCACACACTGAACCTGTCCACAAAATTTCATCCAGATCCATCCACAACTTTTATGGGATATCCTATACACAAACAGAAAAACAAACAGATTTGCAGGAGGTAATAAAGTATACGTTAAAGTCGATCAAAAAAAAATAAATAGCAAACTGGTCTATAAAGGAAAATCAACATTCGTGTGGTTTTTGAAAAATATCAACTTAAGAAAAGTATTCGATTTCTCCGAAACAAGTTTCTTTCCATTTGGCAACAAGATCCTCCAGCAGAAAGTGCAGATACCCATGGGGTCAGATCCAGACTCTTTCTTTACAAATTTGTTCCTGCACATATGCGAGTCCTGATTGGGTCCAGAAACATGTGCAGGAATAAGCTAAAACTGTGTGAAGGTGTGGAAACATCTTTAGATTCATTGATGAATTAATGATGGGTTTGTATTTGATCAGCTTCATCATGTTATACAGTAATATACAATATACAATATACATAATTAAACATATATTACAATAATATATATATAATATATATAATATAAATTATATATATATATAATATATATATAAATGTTGCCCCGTTTTCCCCTTTGGGGGAAACCCGATCC
>CM068954.1:137461519-137487675 GCA_035128595.1 Eptatretus atami | reverse complement strand
CATTGTTCCAATTGACAAAGCAAATAATAACATCGCATTTGTATGTAAAACATTTGACATTCATACACTTTTGGAAGAATTGGGCTTACAGACTGGACTCTCAAAGACCAACAAAATAAGTAACGAAAATATAATAGACTTGACATAACACCATATAAATCACTCAATCAAACGCTAGAAAAAACACTAATAAAGTACAAGAAGAAAATAATCAACCAAACATTTTTGATACGTCACGCCACACAGAATTATATAATTTTTGGCCCAACTGCTCAATGGTGAAAATCATTGTAAAATTAATAATTCTCGTATCCAGATCCGGATTTCGGATATCACCAAAATCTGAATTCAATTTGCGTTCGTTGCAACACAGCCCAAACACGTCCCACTAAGTTTCATTTGAATGCCTGTCCCAACTTTTTGAGATATGCGTGCTCACTATATCATTTTTGGCCCCTATTCTCATGTGTTGAATAATATCACTTAAAGTTATTCTGCGTAGTGTGGATCCAGATTCAGTTCCCAAATCGAACAGGTTGGTGCGGGCGTGTGTACATCACTGAACCTGTCCACTAAATTTTCATCCTAAGATTCCATCTCACAACTTTATGGATATCCTATACACAACAGACAAACAAACAGATTTGCAGGAGGTAATAAAGTATACGTTAAAGTCGATCAAAAAAAAATAAATAGCAAACTGGTCTATAAAGGAAAATCAACATTCGTGTGGTTTTTGAAAAAATCAACTTAAGAAAAGTATTCGATTTCTCCGAAACAAGTTTCTTTCCATTTGGCAACAAGATCCTCCAGCAGAAAGTGCAGATACCCATGGGGTCAGATCCAGACTCTTTCTTTACAAATTTGTTCCTGCACATATGCGAGTCTGATTGGGTCCAGAACATGTGCAGGAATAAGCAAACAACTGTGTGAAGGTGTGGAAACATCTTTAGATTCATTGATGAATTAATGATGGGTTTGTATTTGATCAGCTTCATCATGAATATATTATATTGTTGGCGAATTCGCGCCCGCCGGCGTGCGATCGGCCACGTGCCGCTCGCCCACGCGGCCATTCAGTCGTGACCCTCTTGGACTAACGCCGGGAGCCAGTCACGGGTGGGGGTTTACCCCACCACAACCCAGTCCGCATTCCCCCGTGCGAGGTAGGGTGAATCGCCGAAAGTCGATATACCTAAGTACCCGCACGGGTAACCTACCGAGGGTTGTACCACGCCACAGGTCGACTTCGGACACAAACGCTTAAGCGGCTTTTCCGTGCTACAGGGATAACCGAGCGAGTTATCGTCGACCTTGACGGTTCCAATTAATTATCGGCGTCTCCGCGCCACTACGTACCCTTTACGTAAAACAAGATGGAGCCAACGAAGGAAGGACGCAGCGAAACGGGGGAAGAATTCAACAAGGTCGCATTTTATTTACACAGACGGACACAAAGCACACGTTAGCAAACAGTCGAAATGCACATATAAAGCGAAAGAGTTAAAACCCGATTACGCGACACACGGACCACTTATACAATACTATTGCGGACTGGCGCCACACACACACATTTGCACAAAACCCCAAAAGAAAATGGAAGTCGCGACTTCCCTGCGTTCAAGTCCTTGGCGACCGTCCTCTACCGTGGTCCGCGAGCTCTCTCCGCTCCACTCGACGCGAGATCCTCCGGCGTGCTTCGTGCCTGCCCGTGCTGGCCCCTCGACGCCACGGACCGAGCACCGACGAACAGAGAGAGAGCACACGCCGAACCAGAGAGAACCAGAGAACAGCAGCGCCGGAGAGACCCAAGAACCTCATGCGCCAGAGAGAACCCGAAGCGCCGAACCAGAGAGAGAGAACCTCCTGCGCCTCTGATCTTATACCCCGGCGCCCCGCCGCTGCCCGCCCCGTTCGTGGCTCCACCCTCCTTCGAGAGGGTTCTGGAACAGGGCGTTCCCTCACCCGACCGCCTCACACTGTCCATCCGCCAATCGGCGGCGAGCTGCCCTCCCCCTCTCGCTTCTCTCCTCCAAGCGCGGAGAAGCCAGACGGCTGATGAAGCCAGACCTCCAAGATGAGGCTGATGAGTTGCACCAAGCCGGGAACCAAAACGGAGAACAAAGAGCTCCACGAACCAAGAAGAAGAAGAACCACCACCAGCAGCTCGAGCCGAGCAACCGGCTCAACTCTCTTCCAAACAAAGCAGCTCTCCAAAAAGTCTCCACCCGAGCCAAGCCGAGGCCGAAGCTCCCTGAGCCACCAACCCACTCGAACCAAGCAGGACCGAAGGTCTGCTGAACAACCAAAGCAGAAAGCCTTCAAAAGCCTCCTTCCTAACCCAAGCCAAGCCAAAGCAGAAGCCGAAGCTCTACGAAAGCCAGCCCGAACAAAGCAGAGTATCCCTTTTTTATTCCTATCCGCCCCCTCCCCGCTCCCGGCGTGACTCATGCCTCGTGATCCATCCCCTGCTCAACCAGGGTGGGAGGGAGTTGTTGACGTCATGAATCACGGGGCGGGAGGGCTCTTTTCCTCTTCGCAGAAGAGGGGAGGGGTGTCTCCATTGTGTTATGATCGCTCCTAACTATTAAATTGAATCGCGCAGCACACTTAATCGATTTCTGCCCATTAAACAAGGAAGGTGAACTATCTAGGGAACAAGCACTTATCGACATAACTGACTAAAGGAACCTGAATGTTGTGTGCAATCAAATTCCCAAATTCGTAACAATATATATATATATACCGGGCGTAGTGGCATGCGCCTGTAATCCGGCTACTCGGAGGCTTGGGTTGGAGGATCGCTTAGGACGGGGGCTCTGCTCTGGGCCGCGCTATGAGAGGGTGTAGGCAGCCCGGAATCATGGCGAAACCCAATCCTTATCCCTGTGTCGTAAGAGGCGACCAGGGTTGCGTCAGGAAGGGCATCTGGCGTAAAACCTGTGCCAAATCAGTATGCGGATCATAACGGATGATCCGCTGTGGCGACCCTAATGGGAGCAGCCGAAAGAGAACAACACATATATATATATATATATATATATATATATATATATAATATATTATATGTGCATGGCTCACAAAGTGGGTATGCTGTGGTTGTTTGTGGGAAATTCCACATAAAACTATTATGAGGTACTTGGACAAACCATCAATGGTCAGAAATGAAAGTGGACATCTTGAGAAACCTGTTGAAACCGGCAATATCATACTCTCCATTTCCCTGTTTTATTAAAGGATATTAAAGCAACAGAATATGGGTATTTAACTTAGAAATGTTAGTTTGATTGGTAAAATTTTATTTTAATGTACGCTTCTTATGTGACAGTTATTTTGAGTGTGGTGACTCAGAATGTGAACTTTGGTGTTTTTTATGTTTTGATGATGTTCTGTCTCCCTATTCGGGTTTTCTGGCATCTACCCTATCTGATGAAATAATGGATTCGTACGTAACGCTTCGTGTCCACTGCATCGAGAAAAATAAGGAGTCCAGTGTTGATAAGTGTTCTTATGATTTTAGATCCTCGTGGAGGATCTCTAAGTCTTACTCTAAAGCACTATTTCGAGAATCAAAGAAAGTTGATTTTTGAGTTTGTTCTTTACCATTACCTGACCCGCTTTTGAGAAAATGTCACATATGCAGAAAGCCACGCGCAGGCAGTAACCATCTCCGATTTTGGAAATTCTTCGAGAAAAAGTTGACGTCATAATATCGCCGCTAATGGAAATTGCCTATACCATTATCTCCGAAACTAGGCAAGCTGTTTGAATTTTGTTTGCGGGAATCAAGCCGGGCATTAGCACAAATAATTTATTGCAAACCTGATTCATCACAATGACGTCATATTCGTTTTTATGACGTCATCATTAAGAGGACGAGGATCTTAGCTCATTCGAGCTTGATATTCCAAATCTCCCTTAATTTCTTGGAAATATGACAGAGTCTAACGGCAGAAAATATAGATCAAAATTGTGATCAGAAAAATAAAATTCGGACCGCAAGTAATCCCGTCTTGATTTTCGTGTCAGTCCCGTTATGTACGAACATCATCTCTCGTCGGACGCAGATAACGCTGCATTAGAAAATCTTGCCGTCTTGCAAACTTCTCCGATTGATGGATATAATAGGCACTTGCAAGCGTGTCAGCACATTTCCATTCGCCATCGAGCGCAGCGTTTGTCTTCGTGTCCGTGTCTTTGCGAGAGCCGTAACGTACGGATCCAGCGTGAGGACGCCGAGTCGAACGAGGTGACTCGCATTTGTCTGATAATTCTTCATTTTAACCAGCGCTATAATTTTTTTGGTGCTTATCCCTGTGTCGTAAGAGGTGACCAGGGTTGCGACACAAGAGGCGACCTGTCCGCACTCTAACTCCCAAAGTTTTCAACTTTCACGTTTCATATTTGGTACATAGGTACAGACTGTGGAGACGGTGTGTCGCGACATACGTTCGTCATCTAAAGTGGTTGCCATGGCAACCAGGATGCTGTTTTCCATGTAGTAGCACAATTCTGTATATACCTTCTTGTTCGGGCGTATATTGTGCTCACTTGCGCTCTTGTTACTGATTACAGTATACAAATACATATATTGCTTTAAAATTATTTGGATAAGACTTCACTGCAATGCTTTAAAAAAAATATTATTAGACTAGTCTTTTAGAAACGATAAATGTATAAACAGGCGAGCATTGGGTGGCTTTGACACCAACTCTCTGGTTTACTTTTGGTTGGAAGCACCTTCTTCTTCTTTAAAAAAAGTGTAATCCCAACTGGCCCAATTTTTTAAATTAAAATACATATATATATATATATATGTATAATGTATATACAGTATATATATATATATATATATATATATATTTTATAAAAGACCCATCCACATCTCTCATCTGTGAATGGAGAGAATAGCCAATCAGCTCTCACATATTCAACTAAACCCAGATGGCTCGGATTATATAAATATACTGATACCTCCCATGCTCTTCAAGCCAAAGAAGCTGCATAAAGCAACCAATGAGGCCTACGTGAGGAAAGCGCTTTTCTGCTTCAAACCCCTCCCAGAGTTTCTACAGAGCTATAAAGACATTCACAAATAGTACATACATGATAATCCCAGTGCACAGTCCTCAGCTGCCAGACCGGTTTCATCACTAATTGGCGAATCATCAGTGACAATGTATACCAATGAGGCTCCCAAGCAACTACCACGTGGAAATGTCAAAAGCAGTCAATGCATCTGCACTACTAAGTGTGTGTGTGTGTGTGTGTGTGTGTGTGTGTTTGATTGGTATGGTCTCAAGTTATCCACCTTCATGTCAGTAAGGGGTCACGATTCATGGACCAAGCTGTGAAGTTTTCTGTTCTCAAAGTTTTCTGCTGAGGCTCTCTTCAGGATCGTCGCTGAGCGCCGGACAGCTTCCAACTGTAGTTCGTTTGTAATAATATTCCCAGGGATGGTTTTAGCTCACCTGTAAAGTAGTTCCGGGGAGCTTATGGAATGGCGCATTGTCAGTCCGTCCGTCCGTCCACAAATACTTGCAACTTCTCAGAAACTACCCGTAGGATTTCAATGAAATTTGACCACAACCTTCATCACCCATGATGGCATTAAAAAAAATAACTAGAAGGGCACTTGGAAGAGCGCATACCTCTGCTACGTAATGCGTGATCCACGAGAACATATCGGGCCCAATGCATTTTTGAAACATCACGCTATACGGTACTATATCTTTTTTTTTGGTCCTATCTCGCAATGGTGAAGAATCACTTTAAAAATTAAATAATTCTCGTATCCAGATCTGCATTCGGATCTTCACCAAAATCTAATAAATTCTTCCTTGTTTTTCTTCCAATTCTTCCGATCAAAATCGAAAGAATTGTTCTTGCCACACACTCAACCTGTCCACCAAGTTTCGCCCGAATCCGTCCACAACTTTTTGAGATATCGTGCTAAATATCGTTTTTAGCCCAAATTCTTTTTCAATGGTGAAGAATCACTTAAATAATTATAGTATCCGGATCTTCCCCAAAATCTAACCTGTTCGTCCTTGTCACACACCAAATCTGTCCACAAAATTTTATCCGTATCCGTCCACAACTTTTTGAGATATCCTACACGCAAACGAACAAACAGATGGTTGAAAACATAACCTCCTTCACCTGTGGTGGCAGAGGTAAAATGGAATCATGAAAATGAACATTGATAAGTTCAACTGGAAGAAGAACAAAATTAGTTTCATTTTCATCAATAACAATAAACTATAGCAACAGATGTGAGTGTGGTAAACCATTTCAATAGCGACCATTTACAAGCAACCAACAAACTTCTTGAATTGTCGTATTATAAATATTGTCCATGTTCCTAAATGATTTCACCAAGTTTGGATATATATTTATTTATATTTGAAATTGGTCAAAATTCAAATGACTCATCGGGTTTAATTAGCAGTCATTAAAGTGGATTTTTTGGGAGGGGGTGGGGGGTACACTATAATTAAAGGTGTAGGCAGAAGGCTTCCATTAAATACAAAACAACAGGATTAGATTCTGACACTCATCGATCGAGAGGGAGAAACAGAAACAGAGACGAGTTAAGAAAACAACTTGGCGGGCCAAAAGGGAACATGGAAAGATGAGAGCCAAGAATATTAAACATAACAGCAACACATTCTTTTAAGAAAGGGTTAAGAGGAGTGTGGACCCATTTGAGGAATAGCACATGAGAATTGGTGGTTGATGAAGGTGAGATGGCAGGATTATTAAGTAGTGTTTTTCTTTCGACATTTACACGGGAACAGTTCGAGGAACTTCCAATAAGTGGAGGGTATCTATCTAAGGGGTGAGCAAGGGCTTTTAGAAGAGATCCAAGTAGGAGTAGAGGAATTGAAGAAAAAGCTCAAATTAAGGGATGATAGAGCTTCAGACCCAGATAATATGCATCCCAGGGTTTTGAGGGAGGTGGCTGAGCAGACAAGCGGGATGTAAACAGATATCTTTAACAGCTCGTTAGAGCCAGGATGGGTATCGGAGGATTTGAGAGGAGCAAATGCAACGCTGTTGTTTTATATAGGATCCAGAGAAAAATTGGGGAATGATAGACCTGTTAACTTGACTTCAGTTGTGGGAAAGGTGTTGGAGACATTAATTAATGGATCGTTCACCATTTGAATAAATACAAACTTAGGAAAGGGAGTTAGCATGGATTTATGAAAGGGAGATCATGATAACACATTTATTGGAGTTAGTTCTGTGAAATAGTTTCTGATTGGTTGATGAGGCAAGCGCAGTGGACTTGGTACATCTTGACTTTCAGAATGTATTTGGTAAGGTGCCACATAGGAGGTTATTGGCCAAGGTGAGTGCTTGTAGAGTAGCTAACTGGATTGAAAACTGCTTAAGTGATCAGAAGGAGAGTGGTTGTGAGTGGAAGGATATTTAGCTGGAGGATTAAGTTGTGGGGTACTTCAGAGATTTATATTGAAGTTGATTGTGTACTTTATTGTCTGTCTCTGTCTCTCTCTCTCTCTCTCTCTCTCTCTCTCTCTCTGTCTTTCTCTCTCTCTTCTCCTCTGTCTCTCTCTCTCTGCTCTCTCTCTCTCTCTCTCTCTCTCTCTCTCTCTCTCTCTCTGTCTCTTCGTCTCTGTCTCTGTCCTCTGCTCTCTCTCTCTCTCTCCTCTCTCTCTCTCTCTCTCTCTCTCTCTCTCTCTCTCTCTCTCTCTCTATCTCTTCTCTATCTCTCTCTCGGTCTCGTCTCGTCTCTCTCTCTCTCTCTCCACCCCTAATGTATGTAGAATACTCTGCACAGAGAGTCTGTGCCACCGAAGCAGCTTCCTGAGCAAGTGTTATGTTGGGTGGTTTGCCATTGCCTTCCCAGCAGTAGTTCAGGCAGGAATTTGGAATTTGGCCAGTGTGCCAGCGATAGCTCACTTTCTGTTCGTAAATGACACTGTGGGAATTTTAAAGTCCACCAACTTATGCTGGCAGATGGGATACCCAGTTTCACGTCCATCCGAGGGATGGCACACACATTGACAACTGACTGCCTGTGAAACATCGGGATGACAGTTTATATCTGGGCTGGGGTTTGAACCTCGGCTCGACAGCATTCCTCTATGTCATCCTGCCAGCCCCACATTATCGATAAGCACGAGCTGATTCTAAATCGCACTCGATTGGCCGAAATTCCACTCATCGCTAAGTTGTCGCATCAGGAGCCTATGTTCAAATATTGATCCAAACAACAATTTGTTTTGATTGTTGTACGCAATTTATAGGTGAACCAATGGTACGGATTTACCTTGGAGGCGACGGATTGAAATCGTGCTCCTGATACCAGTTGTCACGTGCATGGAGCTATCTATGATTGTAGTGAGGAACACACTTTGTATGAAAAAGGTGTGTGTGCGTGCGTGCGTGCGTGCGTGCACGCGCACTCACCATCAGGGCTTTGCCGACAGCTGGTCACCTGTCCCCACCCGATGCCATATCTGATACAAAACATTACCATTCTTCCTGCTGTTAATGTGCATCATTTGTAATGCTGCCAGAATTGCAGAACACCTCTGTCATTTATGCTGAAAAGGCCGTGAACTTGGTTGTTGGTGTGATGTTTTATAAATGTCTTGTTAAGTCTATAAACTGCATGACAATTGAGTTTGGGTTGCATTTTGCAAAGTGATGTTAAGCTTGACCATGACAGTCTGATTGTGCATTTGAGAAGAAAAATCTTTCAATATATACAGTATACGTATATATATATATATATTTAAATATCAAGACACCCCAATAAAGGCACCATTAAGATGTAATTCTGCTGGTTCTTGAACCATTCCCAAGTGACAGTGAGCTCGGTGCTGGTGAAATTTGCCTTGTACATCAGTGCAGCCTATAAGGTTTTGGGCAGCTGTCATTGCACCACTTCCAAGGTGTGAACCCACTAACAAATGAGCTTTGTTTGTGTCATCTCAGTGAGGCAATAAGAAAGCATGAAATACATTTTAAATCTTGTGCATCAGTTCATTTTAACCATTGTTGCTGTGCTGGTTTGTTTTGATATATATATATATATATGTAAATTTATTTCCCAACAAACAAGTTATTGTAGTGGGGGCCAGGGAGGGGTTCCAAATGCTTTTTCAAGATTATTTTTTTTTTGGTATACAAAGTCAAGGCTCGTGGAAGAGCTAGAACACAGAATGAATCGGAACGCAACTGTACAAAAGGGCAGTGGAAAAAGAGAGTGTAAATGCAATCGGTCGAGTTAAGGGACAAAATAGTGGGAGGTTTGGACAAATAATGGATGTGGAGAGGAATGAGGGGTACAGGAGGGATGCATGGGGTGGACAAGATGGAGACAGAAGCAAAATCTCTGGAAGGAAGAACTGGAAATTTGGAAAGAGGGCTTGGTTGTGTTGTTGTACCGATTCATTGTACCCTGATGCATACGATGCATGTGCAGAAATAATTGGCATTTGGTACGGAGTCGCAGTGAACGCGATTGTTGCGAAGGGGCGTTCGAGAGGGAGTAGGGAAGGATCATGCGGCAAAATTGATGCAGTAGCAAGATATAATGTGTAGTTGATGGATTGATTGCAGCAAGGAAAGCAAGGTTAGGGTTATGATTAATGTTGCAGAGGACAAAATGAAAAGTGGGTCCCTGCTACGGACCCTGGGGGCAGGTGGTTCCCTGGAAGGGTTGTGGTGTTGTCCTTGGGAAAGGGGGGGGGGGGTTAGTGTGTTAAACTGTTGAATGTTTTTTTGAACATAATATTGCATTTGAAGAGGGGGAAAGAATGCAAGAGGTCTCGAGGTAAAAATTGGGAAAGAATTGGATTTTTTTCAATGACATTCATGAGGAACGCTGACATGCAATTTACGTTTCAGCAAATTAATTGCCCCCCCCCCCCACCACCCCAACTTCTCAAAATTAACTTGTAACTTCGCTTCATAAATGTAGCAATTTCTTGACATGTATGATTCCTTCTTCTTCAATAGCCCCAATTTTTGCCACCTTTTGAGGTTGGCAGGGGAACGTTATTCATCCAAGGCTTTCACGGCCCAGATGGACAGGCCCGACATTGGCCTGGATGTGGCAGGAATTTCTAAATTTGTAAAGTTGCCGGTGATGACTTTACTACTCCACGAAAGACACTGCGGTGCGGGATCTTTAAAAGTCTGGTGGACCGGTCCTCTGGCTTTAACATCCTTCCGATGGATGGCACGCACATGGATTCCTCGCCCTGTACGCAAAACACCGGGATGACATTTTATAGCTGTGTCGAGATTTTATCCGAGGATAAAGCTCAAAGGCGAGTGTGCATACCCAGTGAGGCTATCATTCGATCCCTTTTCTGACATCTCTGAAATATAGAGCAATTGCGCATTTTCTGCTGCATCTCTACTGGATGTGGATGTACAGTATGTTCGCCGTTCTTCCAAAAAAGCATTTTTTTAGTGTAGCTATTTTGTCAGCACAAAGGTTCGACACATTGAGACCCAGCTTGCACACCTGTGTCCACGCAATTACCTTTGGCCTGAGTTGTTCCTTCCGTGCACTAAGGCTCGTTTCACTCTGCCATGTCCTCCCAGACTCACAACGGACACTCTAACCATTCCCCCACAAAGGATTGCTGCACGTAAATGCCTTATGAATTGTGTACAACATGCATCCATGCCGTGGCTTAAATAATAATAATATCCGATATTATATGGATGCCCAAAGAATCGGGCCTCCCAGGATTCCTAATGGGCTTTTATTGTGCAGTCGCAAATGTGGGGGGGGGGGGGGGGCAAAGAGGGATAAGAAACCCAAATTTGTTTCCTTTGTTTTGTGGCAGTGGAATGCACTCTGTTTAGTCGCAATGAAAAACAGGCCGGCTCTTGCTGAATTGAAGATGTGCTTTTATTTCCAACTTGGGCAGGCCATTCGGCTTGCTTTGTTGCCATCTTGCAATTGAAAGAGTTCCATGTTAATTATGCGTTGCCTGTCGGAGGAGATTTTTTTTTTGTGGGATAATGGTAGCACATCATCCTTTTGTTGTGCATGCTGTAGATTCCAGGAACAAACTGCGCTTCCCCTTTCTTTTGAAAACGACGCAACACAGCAAGCCCCGGGTGGTGTCGGATTGACGCAAATGATTGACCTTTGCACGATGAGATAATTTGCCATTTCGGTGCACGTTATTCCATCGGTCTCACTCAGAGGCTGCACATTAATTTATTTGTGTATATTGAGCTGCTCCTTGTTGCTGTGAGATATTTTGTCTTCCAAATCGTGGGAATTGAGCTTGTGTCATGCGTCATCGATGTGTAATTTATGAAACGTTCCATCCCTTTAATCCTGCCTTATTTACAGCAAACTATCTGCCCCGTCCTATTTCTGCATTGTTGTGCTTCAGTCATGTTTTAACGGCTAAATTACTCGAGCAGCGAAATTGTACGTTTGAATTGAATCGCATAAAATGACGGTGATTATTATCCCCTCGCTTTTTGAAAAAAATGGGGGAGATTGTAATCGGCTTCTTCTGTCCCTATCTCTTTCCGTCTGTCTGTCTGTCCATCCGTCACACGAATCTCCTCCTAAGTGGTTGAACAGAAATTCACCAAACTTGGTAGTTTAGATCACCACATGGCACAAAAGTGCAAGAGTAGCTCCATTTTTGGGGATTTGTGATGGTGCACCATCGACTTCGCTCTCATCGATCTTGATTTCACAGCGTCAGAGGCTACATTCAAAAATGAATAGTACCAAGTCGGACAGACGCTCTCCTCCAGATGGAGGGCGGTCATCGTTAGGGTGCAGTCGGTGATGATGTTGATTTTTTAGTTTGATTCAATGGAAAGTTATGGGCCTATGGGGGGCTGAAAGGTTTTGATAACACGACTGTATTCACACAGTGAAATCTATGTCAGACGAGCTGAATTGAATTGATGAAAAACGTTTCATTAATTTCATTCGGGACATGTCAGGAATTACACTCAAGCTCAGTGGTTGTGTTAATTGTTCGTTTCATCAGTATGTCCATGTGTGCATCACAGCTCCATCATGAGCCTGAGACTTTGTATTAAAAATTAAATAAAAAAAGCTTGTGGGAAGGGGGGTTGGGGGGGGCACCAACAGCAGGGTTTAAGGATAAAAGAGGAAGATTTGGACAAAACAATGGGTGTGGGGAGGAATGAGGGGTAGGGGAGGATACATTGCTGTACAAGATGGAAACTTTCATATGCAGAAGGAAACATTCAGAAAGAAAAGAAACTAAACTTGGAATGAGAAGGGCTTGTGGTGGGGGTTGGTTAATGAGGGAAGAAAATATCATTGGTTTCTGGATTGGGAATGACTTGAGGTGGTGGTCAGCAGCTGTCTTGAAGACCTGAAGGGAAGAATGAGATTGAAGAGAGTAGGGAAGGTGCTTCCACAGTTGGGGAAAAATAGGAATAAATGAGTGAAGGTGAGCAGTGATTCTCGATTTAGGCAGTTTCACTCGAAGGGGGTTACTGATTTGGTCTGCAGGAAGCATCCTGCAGACTGCAGATACCTGGGTGGGGTTCTGAGGGAGGGTAGGGGGGGGGACAAAGCATGTAGAGGGTAGAGGTGTAATTCCAGAAAGGAGGCAGAAGAAGAAAGAGAGGCCACCAATCTGTCAGTGATGGCAAAGTGATAGGCCCATAACTCAGCTTCATTGTGAGAGATTCCAATTGTCTTGAAGGCCTTGGATTTCACAGCGTCAAGCTGAACAAAGTGTGAGGCAGGGAAGCCAGCCCAGAGAGGAGAGCACTTCTTCATTGAGCTGTGGTTGAAAGCCTTTCAGGTGAGCTCAGGTGTGCCAAGGAACGACCTTGCATGACTGAGGATGCTCAGTTGGCGTCTGGCTTTGGAGGCCAACTTTGAAATGTGGCTTTCCCAGGACAGATCATGGCTGAGATTGGAATGGAAGGATGGAAGGAAGCAGAAGAATGTCTAAAGTCGAGTGACCAGGTCTGAATCCAAATCAATGATCAGAGATGAGGTTGTTGGAGAAAAGGAATGATTTCATATCAACTGCGATGATGGATTCCATGACATTGCTGATGATTGGAAGGAAGCTAATTGGTCTGTAATTAAGAGGATCTGTTTTTGCACATTTTTACCTCCACCACCGAAGGTGAAGGAGGTTGTTTGCACTCCTTTCTGTCTGTCTGTTTGTCTGCCTTTCTGTCTGTCTGTCTTTGTGTGCAGGATATCTCAAAAAGTTGTGGACGGATCCAGATTAAATCTGGTGGGCAGGTTGGGTTTGTGACAAGGACGAACTGATTAGATTTTCGTGAAGATCCGGATCGGGATACCAGAATTTTTAAGTGATTCTTCACCATTGAGAGATGGGGCCAAAAACGATATCTAGCATGATATGTCAAAAGGTTGTGGACTTATTTGGGCGAAACTTTGTGGATAGGTTGAGTGTGTGACGAGGAAGAAATGATTCAATTTTGGTGAAGATCCGAATCCGGATCTGGATATGAGAATTATTTAATTAAAAAATGTACTTGGCCCGATATGTTCTCGTGGATCAGGCATCGCGGGGCGGAGGTGTGCGCTCGATCGAGTGCCCTTCTAGTTTATGTTATGCAGTGGTGATGGCAGGTTTCCAAGCTGCAGGCAAATGACAGGGTGAGAAGAGCAGAAAGAGAGAGAGGAAGTACAAGAGCAGCAGAGCAGCTTTTAAGGACACAATGCTGTCAGAGTCCAAGGTTGAAATAACATTTTCCACCTTCTCAGGTGCAAAAGACGCAGATTCCAGGAGCCGTTAGGTACAACAGGGAAGAATGGATACCGAGAGCGAAGGGTTTGGAACACAAGATTTGGAAGCAAACACAGAATGGAGGCATTCAGCGTTCTCACGAGCAGAGTCGGCGATGGTGCCATTTGAAGAGAGGGAAGAGATTGAAGGGGAGCAAAAACCAGAGACCCACTTAACAAGACACCACCAGGTTTTAGAGGGGGGAGACAAGTTTGAAAGTTTATTCTTGAGGTTGACCAGGTGTTGTTTTCTGGTTCTCCTGAGAATTGACAGATACTTATTGCAGACTTTTTTTGAATGCACTGAGATTGACCAGTCGGATTTGCCTTCCAGGAAGAGAAGGTAAGTCGTTTAAGAGCAACTGTTTCAGCACAGGATTCAGTGTATAATGGGTGGGAATAAGGATAGGATAATTGAAGACCGCATGGGATGAATCTGTCCACAAGAAAGAGCAGATTCCTGTGGAAAATATTTCAGGCTGCACGACCCATCCGGGATTGTAACTCGAGCCAAATAAACTCCTTTGGCAGAACTGACACCGTACAGAGCATGGTGTACAAGAAGGAACAATGAGTTTGCATTACTCATGTTATATACTTTATTGTGAACTGTTGGTTATGATGTGTGTGTGTATATATATATATATATATATATATATATATATATATATATATATATACACATGGATTGTGAGAAAGGATCATGAATTTATTTATATTTTGTGGAATTATAAATTTTCATCAGTCAAAGCTTGATGTTATTTTGTACGTGAGTGGACCATCAACCAATCTGTCTCCCACAGGAGATCGGTGGGTTTGAGTCGGTGGAAGAGCTTGCAAGGGTGCGAGGGATTGGTGCTTGGGTGCAGGAGATGAACCATGAGGTGCTGACTTGCAGATCCAGCAGTGGGGCAGGCCCTGCTCCAGGTACAGAGCGACGGCGCCGTGCTAATGGTTTGCCCCGAAGACGAAGGGACGAGGTGACAGGTCGTTTGCAAGTTGAGGAAGAAGAAGATGAAGAAGAAGATGAAAATGGAGAGGAGCCGGATGAAGAAGAGGGAGAGGAAGATTATCAAGGGGATGCTGAAGTGGACGACCAGCAAGAAGAAGGTGAAGGAGATGGACTTGAAGAGGCAGGTGAGCACTATGATGGTGAGCACAATCAAGTTGTCGATGACAATGTGGCAAGAGAGCAAAACAACTTCAAGCCAGTTCCAGGACCAGCCGTTTTTGGCCATGCAAGTGCAATATACGATGGTGATGAGATGATGGAAGATGAAGATGATGATGAGGGAGATGATGAGGAGGAGGAGGAAGAAGGAGGCTCGGCGGAGAGTGACGAGGGGACCGAAGCTGTGATGTCATACGGAAGAGAGAGTGCGTCCTCGGGCATCACCTTCAAACAGGCCTTGGCTCACGTGCGGCAACAGGCGAGTCAAAATGTTTGGATAATTTTATTGTCAATCGATCCTTTTATGATCATCGCAATGTTCATCCATTGTGCTATTACCATGTGTTTGGCATGGGCACTTAGCTTTGATCTCTGTAATCATCCTTCAGACTGCAGCTGTGGTAGAGTTAGTTGGTTTATCAGTTGTGTGTTCATGAATTTTGGTGGAGCATTGGATTTTTTTGATGAAAATTGATGCTGAACTACCTTTGTTATTCTGGAAATGCACTATCTGAATGGAGATTTCATCTATCACTTTATGCATTGAGCTTGCCATTGAAGCACACGCACTTGCACAGGCACACATTTGTATTTAAACTCTGCGTTGGTTCCTTGTATAAATGTTCAACCTGAGTAAAGTTAACTATACTGGTGCGTGCAGGCAACAACTCTCACTTGAAACAAATTGCAAATCTTTCACTCATTAGTGATAATATTCACCATTTCTTGAGACGATCTGCACATTATTTGAAAATTGTTGAAGAAGAGATAGATGCTGGGCTGTTTAAAGTGACTAAGTGTTTTCACCTGTGCTCTGAAGCATACATTCCGTGACCACAACGAGCCAAAGACAATCATGGCATGCAAAGAGGATTATACCATAATTGCTAGATCATAAGTATCTACCAGATCACCTTCAAACACTTGTATCAGATGATGTAAAAAGGAGTGGAGATGTTGGTTGTTCTGTCAAAAGCACTTGTGGAGAAGTGGAGAGGACTGATGAGCAAGACCAGGGTAGAATCGATAAAACACTGGAACGTCGTCAAACGCTTCCTGCAGCAAGCAAGTAGTGTCTACGCTGAGAGAGTCTGCTGTAGTGCGGATCCATTGACAAGGAAGGCTTTGTGTTTTATGGTGGATTGGACAGCAAAATGGGATGCAGCAGTACCACTCCACAGCAGAGAGCCATGTCATACCATTTCGGATGAAGGCTGCTTTGTTCACCATTGCAAGCTGAGTATAGCAAAGGAATGGCTTTGTCCTGTGGATAATTCTGTACCTGTGATTTGTTTTTATGTAGGGACACGTTGAGAATATGGGTCTTTCTTGCATTAACAGACATGTTCCAAGTCAATTGGCCACTAATTTTTTTTTTTTTTTTCCTACACACTCCCCCGAGGCGGCGTGTAAGCTTATACACAGAAACGTATAACAAAGCAGGAGACGAGGGGCAGGAGAGGGAAGCACAAATAGTGGGGAACAAAGACAATAGGATATCTGTGGAAGGGAGAGGGATGGGGTTGGTTGACATGGAGTAAACAAGATGGTACTACAGGGACTTTCAGGAAGGAAAACAGGGAATTTTAAGGAGGTGGGTTTGGGGTGGATTGACTGGGTTATTAAAGATCAAGATTTTGGATGGGGGAAGATATGAGATGGTGATGAACAGCTGTTTTGAAGACCTGGAGAGAGGAGTCTGATTGAAGAGGGTGTGGGAATTTGTTCCAGAGGTGGGAATGAAAGAGTGGAGGTGAGCAGTGATTCTTGATTTTGACCGTTTCACCAGAAGGGGTTTTTTGGCAGATCTTAAGTGCCTTGCGGAAATATAGGGGGGACAGATCATGGACAGAGCGGGGGGAGGGGGCAAGGCCAGAGTGGAGACTGTATAAGACAGAAAGACCGCCAACCTTCCTGTGGTGAGAGAGAGACAGAGACAGAGACAGAGACAGAGACAGAGACAGAGACAGAGACAGAGACAGAGACAGAACAGAGACAGAGACCCAAAGAATCAGCTTCATCGCGGAGATACCCCAATGACCCGAAAGCCTTGGTTTCCACAGCGTGAAGTCGTGCTTGGTGTGAGGCAGGAGCACCACCCCAGAGGGGGGAGCCATACTCTCTCAGACTGCATGAAAGCTTTGTAAGCAGTTGGAAGCTCAGGTGTGCTCAGGAGGGACCTTGCACGACGTAGGATGCCCAGTTGGCGCTGGCTTTGGAGGCAAGCTTGGAGATGTGCTTTCCCAGGAAAGATTGTGGCAGATAGTGAGACCCAAAAGTTTAAATGAAAGGACTTCTTCAAGAGGATTGTTGAGGAAGTATATGGGGGGGGGAGGGAGGTTCCAGATGGTCCTTTCAGAGAGACATAGTGAGAGTGTGAGATTTGTCAGGATTGGAAGCCATTCCAAGTGTTTGACCAGCTTGTGATTTTATCCAGGTCCGCAGATAGGGAAGAGGCTGCTGCCTGCTGATCAGAGGGATGAGAGATGGTACAGCAGAGGGTGGAGTCATCAGCAAAAAGAGATAAAGAGGATTTTCCAGAGAATCTGAGCGATCATTGATGAGATCAAGTTCCTTAACATTGGCAGACAAGATGATTTGATTTATTAATGGTATTAAAAGAAATATTGTGCATTTAACATTCACTACAATGCCCCCAAATTATTCTCACCGTAAATAATATTCGGTAGTGTGCGTAACATGAAGAGCCTGAGCTTTTGTTTAAGGTTGAAACTGTCTCGTAGCCATTGGCGTTGCAGATGCCCCTCCTTTGATGGAAACCTGCAACTAAAGGGCAGTCTGGGCATTGTTTAGGAAACTTTGGGTTGAACTTTGTAGTGTAAAATTTTTATTTCGCCACCCCCCCCCCCCCCACCGATTAAATATCTTTAATCATGTGCTCTCACACAATGGGTGAAATGATTTTGATGTGGTTCATGATACTTTACTTTGATTTGGCAGGAGATTGTGCTTGTGCATCAAGCTATTGTATGAGAGACCAGTGAAGGTCATGCTCACCCTTCTTTCAGATACCTGTTTGTGAAATCCCAAAGGGAATTTTTCCTTGCAGTTGGATGGCACAGAGTTGGTGGCCTTTATATTTAGTTGTGCCTCATTTCCTATCCTTGTTCCCTATTTTGTGTTCTGCACGTCCAACGATGGTTCGCTTTTGGAAATCTGACAAAGCATGTCCATGTTTTGTGAAACACTCTTCTGAATAATAATTGAGCTTCATTCGGCGATCGGAAGGTACGGTAGATCTATTATCACTTTTGTAGGTAACCGGCGAGATCCGCCCTCTCCCCTTCCTCCTTGTTCATATTTATCTTTCTCCCCTCCCCACTCTTCTCTTATTCAACGATTCTTTTCACTTTCATTTTAAAGACATTAGCAAGTCAATGCTTCCACTCATTTACAAACGTAAAGTACGGATTGATCACTACAGCATTAATAAAAATAAAATACAAAACAATGAGGGATGGACGTCATCATTTTTTCTCATATTCTCATATTCACTTTTTATCAAGCTCTTCTTTGTCATTACTTGGACTGAGGAATTTCCAACCAATCCTGTTCCATTGCTCTTCGATCACTTGGTTTATACCTTTCATTCCACGTATGACCTTTCCTTGGCAGCTCATTTTATTCTACTTAATATTTGACAGCTAAAGGAAAAAAACACAACTGGTTTTTCACAACCTGAAGTGACAATTGATAATTTCATTTTGGACGGAAACTCGTAATGTGCATCTTGGTGAAACATTGTTGGGGAAAGCAGTTTGGGGAGGGGGAGGTTAATTCGAAGTTTGTCGAACAAGATATCGTAAGATTGATCTTACTGGCTACTTTATCCTTCTGTGTGTGTCGAGAATTGTGGCTCTTAACTTTTCCAGTTTTTTTCTTTTCTGTGAGAGGGGTTTGAGATGAAGTTTGAGAGGGGTGTGTAAACTGCCAAGAGAGGCAAAGTTGTGCTGACATTTTGAGCAGGAGCCCTTTTGTGGACAAGAGAAAATAATTGTGGCATTGGCCCCTTGGCATTCCACGCATTGCCATTTGGCACGAGATTAGGACCGTCTTCTCTGGATGTATCTCGGGCATTCGACGCAATCTCTAATGCTACTTTGCTTGCCATGCTCTCTGCCTATGGCATATAATTCTATGTTGCCATCAATGGAAACCTCCCCCACCTCCCTTGACTTCTCCAATGCAGTTGCTTGTGCCCAGTCTTGTTCCTCGTCTATACTGCGTTGGGGACTTGGTGGGGGCAGGGGGTTGAGTAGTCATGGTGGGGAGATGATTGATGCCTTAGGGTTGGGAGAGGGGGCGGGGGTGTGTGGGAAGGAGTTGTCACAATTGCATTTCTAAGGTGTGTGTGTTTGTGTTTGTGTCGTTGGTTGTTATATCCATTTGCGTGTTTGAGGAGATGGAACAAAGTCCTCCCAGGACTCAAAGTATCCACCCTTGCTTCGGTAAGGGATCACAGTTTATGGACCAAGCAGTTAAACTTTGTTGTTCTGAGAGTTTTGTTCCGAGGGCTCTTTCAGGCTAGTCAATGAATCCCGGACTTCCTCCAATTGTAATTCGTTTGTGGTAATATTCCCGGGATGGTTTTCAAAATCTCAGTGAGGTTCTTCTTTATTATTCCCGTTGCTCCAATTATCACCGGTGCTATTCCGATGCTCTTCAGCTTCAAAGATCTCTTGATCTCATTTTTTGATGTCCTTGTATTTGGTCATTTTCTTGATTTCTGCATTATTTAAGCCAAAATTGCTGGGAACTGATATCTCAATCAACAATGCTGTCTTTTCCTTTTTGTTCCTGAGAACGATGTCTGGTCGCAAGGCCTTGTTTTCTTTTTCTGTTCTCTGGAACCTTGTTTTCTGTTTCCTGGAACTGGGATGTTGAATTTTTTACAGATATGCCAATGAATCACTTTGCGTAGTTTGTTGTGCCGTTGTGTGTAAAGTTGTTCTGATAGTTTTTTGCATCCCGAAAGCAGGTGACTTGTACTTTCTGTTTCTGTCTTGCAGAATATACACTTGTCTGTCTGGCTCAGTCCCGCCATCTTTACCTCTGCCACCGAAGGTGAAGGAGGTTATGTTTTCACCCCTTTGTCTGTTTGTTAATTGCCGGAATCCTTCGGATTTCGGAAATTATGTTGGTCGGTTGTGTGCGTCATTCTGTGTGTGTGTCTGTCTGTTTGTGTGTTTGTTTACACTGTAGCAGCCACACCATTTCAGGGCGATAATGACCAAACTGGGTACAGACGTCGGCCATGGTCCAACTTAGACACTTGTCGTTTTTGGTGAATCTAGGTCAAAGGTCAAGGTCAAGGTCACCGAAAAACCGAAATTCTTATTTCCGCAATAACGTTCGCTAAAATGGTGTATCGACTTCAAACCAAATCCAAAATGTGCATCTTCCAATTCTGCATCCAACCATATGTCTCATTGGGGTGTCACACCAACACCCTTCTTAGCGTCGGGGTCGAATGTCAGGGGGGGGTCGGGTCAAAATTTTCAAATTGCGATAAAAATGCCATTTCAAGTCCGATTGACTTAAGTTATGATCATGACCAAACTAAGTGCTATAACTCATTAAACAGTAGCACTATCGACTTATAAGAACAAATTGATTTCCAGGTTTTTGTTTTTTCAGAGATCAGGAGATATGACAGTTATTCCGGTAATTCGTTGCTCAAGAGCAATTTATTAATTGCCGGAATCCTTCGGATTTCGGCAATTATGTTGGTCGGTTGTGTGTGTCATTCTGTGTGTCTGTCTGTTGGGTGGTGCTAGACTACCATTATTCTCAGGCTTTCCGTCTGTCTGTATGTATGTAATGGACAGCCTGGAGGCCAGAGGAGTCAACCGATTTTGATGAAACTTGACTGGTAGGTTCATACCAGGATCTAGTTGTATGCTTTTGAGCACCGTTGCTATGGACGCCACCGTTGCCAAGCAACGGGACTTTGAAATTTTTGAAAAAATCCGAAAATATTTTTTTATATATTTTTTTTTGAAAATCAAAAATCGGCTTCGCGCTTTTATGCGCTATAATCAACCTCTTTGTCCAAAATTTTCAGCCCGATCTGTCAAAAACTATGACTAGTATGCAATTATATAGCGACACCCATGTCGCCTACCGGCTTGTTGGGTCGCCGAAATGGTGACCCTTATTGTCAGTAATTCTGTCTGTCTGTTTGTTTGGATGTTTGTTGATGTTTGTCGTTTGTCATCAGCATAATTGGTAGTAAAGTGGCGGATTTTGACCAAACTCGGGTGGTAGGTACATCTTATGACCAGTGCTTTGAAATTGTGATGGTTGCTAGGGACGCTTTGGTTCCCTACAACAACCGAAAAACCTTCAAAATCGGTACCGTTCACGCGCAAATCAATTCCGAAAGCCATTATCCACGTAGGGTTATGAAATTTGGCACGAATGATCTACAGGTGATGCTCTATCAAATAATTCCGGTTTTTGTGATATATGGAATACTTTACCGCAGCCCCCTACAATTAGGGTATGCGCGAAAATTGGCGAAAATTGAAGGCCCCGAGCGACCAGGTGAGTGCATCGATATGAATGAAACTTGCAGGTTCATGGTACTCAATGAGTACTACAACTTTGCCTCAGGACATATTGACCGATTTGCTCGGTCAGGGGTCTAAGGTCAATTGTGCAAAAATCGATAATATGCGAGAGCTGGAGGTGCCTTCGCGCCAAATGCTACTCCTCCTAGGGTTATGGTCGGATGGTCATGAAAATTCACATATCGTCTGGAATACATTGTGCACAAATGATCGAGCGGATTTTCGATTTAGATCTTTGTTCACCCACACACCCCTCGAACTTTGGGGATTTCCGATTTCAGACCGCATTTTCGGTGCTTTCATTCAAATGGATACCGAGAGTTATCAGTAGATGGAACTGGATGAGATTTGATATGCATAATCTTAAGGTGATTCCTATCCGCTATATGACATCCATTTTGCTCTATATCTTATAGTTTCCTTGCTCGGCGACCCATCGCCGCTACCGGCTTGTCTGTCTGTTTGTGTGTTTGTTTACCCTGTAGCAGCCACACCGTTTCAGCGATCATGACCAAACTTGGTACAGACGTCGGCCATGGTCCAACTTAGACACTTGTAATTTTTGGTGAATCTAGGTAAAGGTCAAGGTCAAGGTCACCGAAAAACGAAATTCTTATTTTCGCATAACGTCCGCTAAAATGGTCGTATCGACTTCAAACCAAATCAAAATGTGCATCTTCCAATACTGTATCCAACATATGTCTCATTGGGGTGTCACACAAACACCCTTCTTAGCGGTCGGGGGTCGAATGTCAGGGGGGTCGGGTCAAACTTTCAAATTGGATAAAAACGCCATATTCAGTCCGATTGACTTCCAAGTTTGATCATGACCAAACTAAGTGCTATAACTCATTAAACAGGAGCACTATCGACTTATAAGAACCAAATGATTTCCAGGTTTTGTTTTTTTCAAGATCATGGAGATATGACAAAGTTTATTCCTTGCTCAACGGCAATTTCTTTGTTTGTTTGTGTGCAGGATATCTCAAAAAGTTGTGGACAGGTTCGGTGTGCGACAAGGACAAACTGATTAGATTTTGGTGAAGATCCGGATCCGGATCCGACTGCTAGAATTTTTAAAAGTCATTATTCACCTTTGAGAGATCGGGCTAAACCAATATATAGCACGATATTGAAAAAATGTATTGGACCCGATATGTTCTCGTGGATCGGGCATTGTGTGGCGGAGGTATGTGCTCAACCGAGTGCCCTTCTAATTTTAAATCCATTGGTGTGGTGTCCTTGATCTTGGGTATTTATTTTTATTTGTTAGGGTTCGGGTTCGGGTTAGCCCATTGAGCTCACCTCTTCTTCACCATTCCAATGTCTTCTTTGTCGATCCCAACTTGTCCAATTGTGTTGTTTTTTTTTGTAATTTCCTGCTCTTTCATTGTCACAGTTGTTGGTGTATATTTGTTATGTGTATATATATATATATATTATATATATATTATAATATATATATATATATATTATATATATATAGTCTTTTTTGTTATTATTAGGGCGGCTATATTCGTTGCTGTTTCATTTTCCTGTGTGGTATCTTCTATTTGCACCTATTTTTGGAAATTTCTTACAAGGTGAGCTCAGGATACTTTTTCAGGTTTGTTGTTTTCATGTTTTTTTTACAAATTGAATCCGATAGTCTGTTGAGCATTTCACATACTCAGCTACTGCTACACGCATCACCCTATGCACCTGGTTGAGTTCCATCAGGCCGCTCCCTCCCTCTCGTCTCGTCAGGTACATTCTCGGGATGTACTGGTTTTTGTATAACGTTTTGTGGATGGTAAGGAGTTTTCTTGTTTTGATGTATAACGTTTTGTGGATGGTAAGGAGTTTTCTTGTTTTGATGTCTAACTTATTGATTTCTGATTGGGGCCAGTTTATTATTATATAGCTGTATTGGAACACTAGTACTGTGAGTTGGTTTATTGCTTTGATTTTGTTTCTTGGGGAGAGGTACGTTTTCAGGATCAGCTTTGTTCGATGTAGATATTCTTTGGCAATTGTTTTGTGCATTTGTTTGTGACATATTTGGTGGCCCGCTTCTCCTCTGAGGTATTTGTATGATCCTTAGTTTTCTAACTGCTGTACTGTTGTTTCAGGGTCAATTTTTTATGTGGTCTGTTTTTTTTGGTTTCCCTTCTACAATTGTGCACTTGGCATACCTGTCTAGTCCAAATTCCATTTGAATGTCCTCAGAGAACCGTTTTATTCGTTTTAGCTGTTCTGTCAATTAGTCGTCATTCAGTGCGACGAGCTTCAAATCATCTTTGTATAGTAGGTGTGTCACCTTTCCTGTTTCGTTGGATGTTCTTCTATTGGTTGTTTCGGTGTATCAGTGTCCTTGTTTGTTGATGAGGTGACTCGGGTCCAGAGCCAGACAAAACGAGGGGAAAAGACTTCCGAGTGCTGTAATATCAATGTGGTATTCCAGAGCTCCATTGCTTTCTCAATCAGTTTGATTGTTTTGGGATTGGTTTTGTCTATTTGCATGCATTTTATCATCCACGAATGTGGGACACTTGAAAGCTTTCTTATAGTCCATCCAGGAAAGCCTGGTGTTGGCTTAGTGGTTGCGTGGCGGGTTGGGGTCTGAGGTAGTGTCCCAGAACTGTCATTTTCACTGTGCTCCAAACCATTCTAACTTGCTCGTTCACTCTCTTCTTTCTCTGTTTCTTTCTCTTCTCTCTCTCTCTCTCTCTCTCTCTCTCTTCTCTCTCTCTCTCTCTCTCCTCTTTCCTGTTCATCCATTCCATTCATGTTTGTCCACTGTTGGTTTTACCTTGCTCTTCTGTACCCTAACTTCTGCAAAGGAAATATATTTCAAAAAAAAAAGCATCTGAAAATGCAAGGCCTGCATGCATCCTTTGTATTTGGACTTCTTCTTCTGTATACTAAACATGACAAAAACATTTTTAAAAATACAAATGAAATAAACATGGAAGCGTTAAAAACCCACGGCTGCGCATCTCGCACTGCGCACAAACAAACAAGCCCTTTGAAATGGAAACCATTGACTTGTCAAATCGGCAAAATCGATCGTTTGATTCTTGGTTAACCAAATCAATGATGCAAATTTTGTTCAAATTTCAAATCAATCGGATGAAAATTGACGATTTTCTACAACCTTGACCTTTTTGACGTTTGATCTAAAAAAAAAAAAAAAAAAAGGTTTACTGCTTTTGATTGGTGAACCAATTCAGTGACTAAATATGCAAATTCTTAAAATTTCAGGTCAATCGGATGAAAATTGATTTTTATGCAACATTGACCTATGACCTTTGATCTCAAAAGACAATCGACCTCGAGCTTATGATCGGTGAACCAATTCAGTGACACAATATGCAAATTCTTAAAATTTCATGTCAATCGAATGAAAATTGACGATTTTGTGATGCTGACCTTTGACCTTTTGACCAAATTATTAATTTGTCTTCTCCATATTTTCATAATAAAGCTTTGTTGAAAATTTGATAAAAGCTCAAATGGTAAAAAAAAAGCGTACACGTACACACGCACACACACACGCACACGCACACACACGCAAAATCCCATCTCGCGCTGCGTGGGGGATGGGCAATAAAAAACCGAGCCTCAAATCACCAAATTTATTTGCAAGCATAAAATCCATGTACCGACAGAAGCTGTCCTCACTTTAGCCAGTGGGGCATTGCTGCTCTTATTTATACTGTGTGGCAACTCCAGTGTAGAGGACATCCACTTATCACGGTGATGAGTTGTCAGGGGAATTATGGCATCTCTGCCACCACTTACCACCAGGCACACTGAATCCTTTTCTCACACTTACAGCTCCATTGCAGCCTACGCCACCCCACCCTTGACTCTGGAATTGAGACTCGAAAGGTTGGCTCTGTGGGATTTTGCACACTATTCATGAGCCTTCTCCACAATTGCCAGATTCTCTCGGCAGGTCGCACTCCATTGTTTAGACATCATTCCAAGAGCATTTGATGCACAATGTTTAGGTATTTTTGGTTTTATCGATCACGTTATATTGATCATGCTCCTTGCATGTGTATTTTGTTTTTGGGTACAGTGTTATTACGATGCAATAACCATGTCTCTCTGGCAATAGCTATAGCTTGAGCTCAAGCTCTTTCTCTTTCTCTTTCTCTTTCTCTTTTGCTTTCTCTGTCTCTGTCTCTGTCTCTGTCTCTGTCTCTGTCTCTCTCTCTCCCTCTCTATAAGCTCTCAGGTACAGAAAGCAAACTCTTTGTGGACAACATGGTACTCTCCTCCCACCATTTCCATACAAATTTGTCTTGTTGCACTGCAGTGAGATCACCATAACCAACGCACAATCCCCACCCTTTGTAAACCTCCCATTGTCGTTGTTTGTATTGCAATGTCATCTATGTGTCCCCATGCATCATTTGTCTGTAACAAATTAAAAGCTAAGCAGTCTGGGTTGAATTGTAGTTGAATATAAACTATCAGTTGTGAGGCTTTGATTGTTTTTTTTTTACGAACAATGACATGTTTAAGAAGTCTTTCGTGCTGTATTCTTGTTTTCAGCACTAATATAAATATCATGCAACACAGGGGCTGTAATGAGGAACAGAGGTGCTGGCAATATTATTCCCATTAA
>CM068954.1:137447063-137461509 GCA_035128595.1 Eptatretus atami | reverse complement strand
TATACCTCAAGGGAAACAAAACCTGCAGGAGATCATCGTGGATAATTGTATTTAATTTGCATATATTCTTCTGCACTGCTCATTCATTTGCTGTTTTGTTTTGTTTTCACTCAAACTTGTATCCAACTTGCCAAGCAATTAGAAAGCTTAATTATGTGGATCATCACTGCAAAGCTGGTGCCCCCCATGTCTTGATGTCAACTCGTAGCTTGGAAGGAAATAATTGCACAGACCACTGCACCAATGGTGATTGCTGATTGAAGGTATTATTCAAAAGTCAGCCACTGTAAACTTTCTCATGCTTCATGAAAGAGGTGTTGTTTTTGCCAGAAATATATAACCATCAATAAAATGCCTTCACCTTCGAGATGAAGTTAAATTGACTATGCGGGTGTCACATTTGTTTGGGTTTCAACATTTTGTCTTTGCTTACTGATTATGAAGAATTGAAAGGATGTTTTAGCAATAGATTATTTGAAGAGAAAGATTGGAAATTTTTATTAATTGGAAAAGAGGAAGTTGAAAAAAAAAAATGGAAGACTACTTCCAAAAGTTGTTGAAAGATGAGTATGAATGGGATAAGGAGGTTGGAGAGCAGGAGAATAGGAGTGGAGGAGGTAATACCTAAGGATTTGGTTAGGTCAGCTATTAATAAATTAAAGGAAGGTAAAGCAGCGCAACCAACTGGTGTTGTGGTTGAGATGGTTGAGGCAGCAGGTGAGTTGGAAGTCAAGTGGATGACCGAGTTGTGTTGAATGATATGGAGAAATGGATATATCCCGCCGATTGGTTGGACAGTATAATTGTACCTTTGTTTAAGAGGAAAGGTGACCCACCACACGACTCCCTTCATCATATAGAGGAGTGATGCTGTTTGAGCAAGCACTGATGATATTTGAAAAGGTTATTGAGAACAGATCGAGAGGATTTGTCAATAAAGATGAGAACCAATTCTGGCTTGATGGGTGATCGGTCATCGACCTTTCACTCATAAAGCAATCTTTATAGTGCTGCAAAAAGAAGTTATACCATGTGTTTTTGGAGATCTTGAGAAGGCATATGATGGAGTATTGAGGCTAGTTGTGGAATCAATTGTGATTAGCCTTACAGGAAGAGAAGGCAAGTTGTTTCAGAGCAACTGCCTCACCACAGGATTCAATGTACCATGGGTGGGAAGAGGGGTAGGATAGTTTAAGACTTGATGGGATGAATCTGTGCATGCGAGAGCAGGCTTCTGTGGAATAATTATCTTTGGAGATTGGGAGTAAGAAAATTATTTGATGATGGTTCCAATGTAGAAGAGGCCAAGAACATCATGCAGAACAAGTGGAGGATGTATAGTCATTTGAAGTGAAAATGCTTTACATCAGGGATCAGTGTTGAGGCCTTTGTTTGCTTGTTTTTGTATACATAGTTGAGACTCGTGGAAGAGCTAGAATTGGTACTCTGAATGGATCAGGACACAACAGGACAAAACGAACAGTTAAGAAAGGGGGAAACACCCACAGCAGAGTTGAAGGCTAAGATAGAGGCAGACTTTGACAAACAATGTATGTGAGGAGGATTGAGGGGCAGGAGAGGATGCAAAATGAAACTTTGGAGTCATGTGTAATGGTGGTGCACAGCTGTCTTGAAGACCTGGAGAGAAGAATGAGATTAAAAAGAATGTGAAAGTTGGTTCCACAGGCAGGAAAAAAGAGGAATGAATGAGTGGAGGTGAGCGGTGATCCTGGATTTAAGTAATGTAAGCAGAAGGGAGTTGATGGTGGACCATGTGTGACCTGCAGAAACCTAGGGGGTGGGAGGGGGTACACAATGTGGAAAGAGCAGAGGGAGGATCGGAAAGGGCAGCAGCGCAGGTTTTTCGGACATGTGAGCTGGTGCTGTCTGGTCCAGTTGCAGAATCAGTCTCGGGCTGAAAGAACTTTCTCCACCTTCTCTCATGCAAAATTTGCAGAGTCCAGGAGCAGTTGGGTACGACAGTGAAGAACGGGTACCAAGAGTGAGGGATTGGGGACACAAGATTTGGAAGTAAACACAGAATTGAGGCATTCATCCTTCTCACGAACGGAGTCAGCTGCAATGCCCTTTGAAGAGAGGGAATGTATGGAAGGGGAGCATTCACCAGAGACAGACTTAACGAGGTGGTTCCAGGTTTTAGAGGAGGGAGACAAGTTTGAAAGTTCATTCCTGAGGTTGGATAGATGTTGTTTTCTGGTTCTCCTGAGTGGACACACACTTGTTGCAGACTTTTTGAAATACACTGAGATTGCCTTCAGTCAGATTAGTCTTCCAGGAATAGAAGGCATGTTGTTTCAGAGCAATTGCCTCACCACAGGATTTAGTGTACAATGAGTCGAAAGAGGGGGAGGATAATTGAAGACTAGATGGGACGAATCTGTGCTTGAGAGAGCAGGTTTCTGTGGAAGAATTCCCAGGCCGAGTTGACATCAAGGACAGTAGATATGGGAGACCAGTCGTTAAGAGAGATGGCTGCTTGCAGTCCCTGCCAATCTGCTTGAGTGAACTGCCAGTCACTGGCATTGAGGCAGCTTTCTGAAAATAGCCAGGGAGATGTTCACTTTTACAAGCACATGATCAATTGAACAAATTTGAGCAGAGGAAGAGCAGGAGACATTCATGGGAAAGTTAATTGTCACCGAGTCTAGAAGGGATGATTTTCCATTTGTTGAAATCTGGATAGGAAAGTGCACAGATTGATTCAGTCCCATGGAGTGACAGAAGTCTTTTGCTGAAGTGCCATGGCTGGTGAGAGAGGTTCAAACACCCAGCCATTTTTCATGGTGACAATTGAAATCACCACATATGAGGAAGAGAGAGGTGGCATGAGAGGTTAAAAGTTGGTTCCTGTTAGAGAGAGAGAGAGAGAGAGAGAGAGAGAGAGAGAGAGAGAGAGAGAGAGAGAGAGAGAGAGAGAGAGAGAGAGAGACAGACAGACAGATGTAAATGGAGTCATCACTGTTGGGAAGATGGTACAATATACAGAAGAACAAGAGGTGGGAGTGGAGGAGTAGTCTCAGCCAGAGGAACTCCTTGGGAATGGGAGGTGTATGATCAGTGCATCGACAGTGAGAAATTGAGTTCTTGATGTAAAGTGCAACTTTGCCGCCGGAGCGTGGTTCAGGCCGATCATGCTTTTTGTACTCGTTCTTGAAGAGCTTACAAACGAGGTGAAGTTAGGATTCCTATAGGAATTATTGTATCCAGATGACCTCGTCTTGACAACAAATATGACATTTCATGTTTGGAAGGAAGCAATGGAACGTCAGGGATTGAGGGTGAATCGAGATGAGACAAAACTGATGGTTGGTTGTGAAGAATGAGAAAGGAAGGAGATTGGGAAATGGCCCTGTGGGACTTGTAGTAAAGGAGTAGTGTCAAATTATATTCAGTGTGCCTTGCAAAATGGTGGTGTCATTGGAAATGCAGTGGAGTTAAGGGAAGCTTTGTTATAGTGGCTAGTAGTTTCAGATGTAAAAAAATATTCGGGTGGAAATCAAGATGCAGAGAACATAGAGGTAATGGATGTGGGATTTGAAGTCAAACTGGAAAAGGTGAAGTTTTTGTTATAGTTGCTGGAGGAATTATGTTTTCAGGTTGTCTGTCTGTCCGTTTGTCCGTCTGTCTGCAGGTGGAGGAGAGGCGTTAGCTGTGAGAATGAGGATAAGAAGAGCATCGAATAAGTGTTCGGACTTAAGAGGCATTGTAACACAAAAATATATCAAGAGAAGTAAAAACTAGAGTATATTTATCCTGTGTTAGACCAGTTTTGATGTTCCGTGGTGAGGAATGGTTAGTGACGAGTGAAGAATAGAGAGGACAGAGCTGAGGACGATGAGATGGATGTGGGGGGTAACAATGAAGGACAAGCAGAAAAGTGTGGACACATAAGGAAGAGGCTCAAACCTGGTATAACTGAGAAAGAGTTGAGAGAAAAAAAAAAAGACTAAGGTGGTTTGGACATGCGGTTATTTATTTGTATGTAGCCTTTGGCTGCTTGGCTGCATCATTTTCTGGGGGCACGGCTATGCTGCTGATGCAAAGCCCCCATTACCAGTAAGCTGGTACTCATTTTGCCGACTTTGGATGGTTGACAGGCAGAATCAACCCCACCAGGCATTAATTCAATTCCCCGACAGGCTCAAACTCAAGACCCTAAGATCTTAAGCTCGCCACCTTAATCGTTAAGCCAACACCAGGCTTGGTCTTGTGGTGAGATAGTTCGATGATTCATCTGTCAAAGTCGTTAGTTTAGTATTGAGGGAAAAATACCAGCAGGTAGACCGCAAAAGACCTGGAAGTATGCTATCAGTGGAGACATTTAGTTGTTGGGATTAATGGAGGAAGATGCTTTTGACAGGATGAAGTGGAGAGGGGCCATCAGCCGACCATACCCTTAATACAGGAAAACTGTCATAGTAGTCGTAGGTTACTGAGATCGTGCAGGTCTTTTCTTGGGCTGTTGATGTTTAATTAACCTCTCTGACTAATTTTCATCATTTTAATTACCTCCACCACCGAAGGTGAAGGAGGTTATTTTCACCTCTTTCTGTCTGTTTGTGTACCATATCTCAAAAAGTTGTGGACGAATCTGGATGAAATTTTGTAGACGGGTTGGGTGTGTAACAAGGATGAACTGATTCGATTTTGGTGAAGATCTGGATCCGGATCCGCCGACTAGAATTTTTAAGTGATTCTTCACCATTGAGAGATATGGCCAAAAATGATATACAGCACGATATCTCAAAAGTTGTGGACGGATTTAGATGAAACTTGGTGGACAGGTTGGGTGTGTGACGAGGAAGAATTGATTCAATTTTGGTGAAGATCCGGATCCGGATCTGGATACGAGAATTATTTAATTTTTTAAGTGATTCTTCACCATTGAGAGATAGGGCCAAAAACGATGTAGTACTGAAAAGCATGATATTTCAAAAATGTATTGGGCTCGATATGTTGTTGTGGATCAGGCCTTGCGTGGCAGAGGTATGCGCTCTACCGAGTGCCCTTCTGGCTTTACATAACTTACATGCTTATATATTTAAGTGTTTCTGAATTGCTCCAAATGCAAGGTTTCAAGAGGCATCACCCTTTTTAGTCAATGGCTCTCATTTTCAGCCTTTTGTATTTGCCTTCATCTTTCATCCAATCTTGCCAACATCATTCCCTGTCTTCCCTTGCACTTCTTTCCTTCCATCGTACCTTTAATCTCCTCTTTCAGCAATCCATCTCTTCTCAAAATGGCATCAGGCCATTTTTTGGCTGTCTTTTCCTAATCGTCTCAATAGAATACCTCTTGTTTTACACCATTTCTCGAACCTCTTAATTTCAAATTCTTTCCATTGTTGCCGCACCCACATTTTGAAAGCTTCCTGTCTATTGTTGGCCTCCTTTTTCAAGGTCCATATTTCAGATCCATGTAACACCATACTCCAAATCAAGGATTTCACGTTTGTCTTATTCAAATGTTTGTTTAAGCTCCTTTCTTTTGATTTAGCTGTTTTCTTTTTTGATCTCTTAATTACATTTGACATCTTGGCAGAGTTTTAAGCAAGTCATTTTTTTTTTCAAGTCGCAAGCAAGTCTCAAGTCGTCATTGTCTGGTCTGAAGTTAAGTGCAAGTTGTATTTTCCAAGTCCAAGTCGAGTTTCAAGTTTAAAAAAAAAAGAAAAGCTACTCGAATCACACGAGAGTCTGAGTCACCGACTCAAGTCAACAGCTCCACGTGCTTGGTCACCAAACTACTTCTTTACTGAAACTCCGACTCATTGTAGTTCTTGTCCATTAATGTGAATCCTCGAGTTTTTACCCACTTCTTTGCTCATTCCCATCACCTTGGTCTTCCTCCCATTCCATATTCTTATAATTTATATGTTTTATCTGGAGCCTCCATCAGCCTTCATAATCCTTTTCTCTGTTTAATATAATGGCTTGGTCATCTGTGAACCTTACCATCTTCAACATCATTCCTCCAAACTTTATTTAATCCTCAAGATCTTACAATGATTTTTTTCATAGGTGCCTCTGCAGACTTCTTGTTGTTGTTTAGCCTCGGACATTTCTTAGCAACGAGACCCCGTGGCAAGGAGAAAGTCAATCGATCTTCCAGGAACTACCAGAGATCCCCCACATCCAAGATGGTGTACCCCCATCTTTGTGAAGCTTGGGCCATAAGAGAGAATGAGAATGTGCCAGTCCATGGTGATCGATCGGTGCTCTGACCGTGGTCGTTGTACCCTGACAAATTTGGGCAGCAGAGAAGAGTGGGGAAGATTCCTGTACAAGTTTGACTGTATGGGTGAGGAGGTACAGCCTTGATGCATGCCTCCACCTATGCACTCTAGTTCTGATTCTCTCACTCAGCACTATTGATAGACCTACACACAAACAACCCCATTGACCTTCTTGCTCTCCAGTCAATAACAATCTTTTGTAGCACTTTCATCACCCATCCAATCGCTTTCTCAAGGAATGTCCAAAAAAACAAACCACCAAACCACCAGTTCAGTTCTGGAAGCTCCGCTCAATAAAAACTATTATTTTGTCCATTTTGGTGCAATTTATGTTTGTTTTTGCTAAATCCCTAGTTGTAGCTTTGGACGACAAAAAGATTGATGCAAAACGTCATTGTGAACACGTGAACATTTGGAGAGAGAGAGATGAGGATGAGCACAGTTGGTGTACGTATCACATACGATCATGGCAGATGTCATGCCTGGGCCATTTGTTTGTTGATTACAAAAAGTGATTATGGAACAATTTGGAGGCCAAGAATAGATTATTAGGTTCTTCTTTATAGTTTACTTTAGTTTGCATAATAACTTGTCCAGCCACTCAGCTGCTCATTTAGAGTGGTGCTCATTGTGCAGATTCAATTCTGTACTTTTACAGACAATTTGTAATATTTTCACCCTCAACACATTTGTGCTGAGGATAACTTGAAAATTTTAAATCGCCTTTCATTAACTTTGTTGTTGAAGTCTTGGGATCAGAATTAACATGTTCTTTGGACTGAACAAATGGGACTCATGAATGAGTATTCTGCTGTTGTCTTTACCACGTCCAATAGGATGACGGACAGGTAGGGCACTGGCCTTTGAACTACTTAGCCTGCGTGTGATTCTTTTGACTGTGGGACGAGTGGTTCTTAGGTAGGGAGTCGCGTCGTTCCTCAAAAGGACATTCAGCTGGCTGTCCCGTATTTGTTGGTGAACATAAAGTGTGTTTGCGTTTGTTTGCTTTTCCTGTTACGGTTCCTTATTATTTGAGGAAAGTCTGTCAGTTGCGTACAAGTTTTGGTTCGTATAAACAACGATGTCGAAGTTTCAGATAAAATTAAGTGCACGTTGTTGCAGAATTATTACCACGAGCAAGTACCCGCCCGACAGGTGGAATATTTCCGATTTTATTACTGACGTTTGTCTTGTATTCTAACGAATGAAATCCAATCTTTTTCTTGTTGTGCTGCTTTTGGCTTCTTTTCTTGGCATTGTGAGGAACTTGTTTGAATTGCGATTTCATTTTTGCTGCAAACAATATATTTTCCCAAAATAAATTTTCTCCTTTTGTTTTCCACGAATTCCGGCCAAAGTATTCAATTCTCTCAAGATCGAAATCTCTCCGCTCCCACTAACTCGATCACTTCCTGCAGTTTTTATTTTATGACACTTTTGAATTAGCTCTCCTTACTGGACTTTTTGAAAATTTGTTAACCCCTTTAATCTCCCCACCCCAAGGAAGAAAATTCCAAGATGGACGGAATTTTTTTTTTTCAAAACCTAGCTCGTGTGCCTGTCTGTGTCTCCATGTGTCTGTAACTTGTGCGCACATTTACATGCATGCACTTGTGTGTCTCCCAGCGTGGAACTTGCTCGCCCCCTACTGCAACAATAGAAGCACCATTTCCATCGAGACTCTTACAAGCAAACGTTATATTTTCAGTATTTTAAACATAATGTTCCATTTTCTTTACAAATTCCTGAATTTTCTCACTTGTAATGCAAATTATGTTGTGCTGTATTCTGCAAATTTGCTGCAAGTGATCATTTGACTCGCAGAATATCTCGATGGCTTCAAACGGCTAAGTACAACAATCAGAAATATACCTGGAAGAATAAAACCAGTGATTGAAATTTCTTTGTAGCAATTCAAATTGTGGCACGTCAGCCATATTAACATTCAAACTGTATGAACAATTAACAATCTGGAGTACATTGTCGAAGGTGAATGAGTTCTGTTACGATTTCTTTTGAAATGTGTGAAACGTCATTTTAAACTCGGTGAATGAAAAGCACCTTTATATTTCTCCTATAATTTCCAGACAAATTAGATGGAAGACTGATTGGTTAGAAGGCAGTGATAGAAACAGTACAGCAGAATGTACTTTCAAACGATGCAGAGTTCATGGATCTTGACATACATATATATTATATATATATATATATATAATTTATTTTTGTAGATATTTATTTTTATCTTTATATATTTATTTATTTATGATATATTTATGTATTTATTTATTGGAGTTATTGTATTAAATGAGGTTTGTGCAAGAAGGTGTGCTGAGAGCCTGTGGGTTGGTGCAGTGTGCTCTTATCCCTGTAGGCTGTTTATTTCCTTGGGTGGGGTAACAAACATTGGGAGAACTTTGGCCCTTAGCATTGCCTAAAGTATCTGTCTTCATTGTTCCAGTTTACCTTTCGATAACCAAATTACACCGGTTCAAAGTTGATGAAGGCACACTTCCAGGTGTTCACATGATTTAGTCTTTTTATGTTATGAATTATCGCTGCCCTCCAGCCATATCACAGCAGTCGCTCGTTTGTTGTGGTATTTTCCATTATCTCTCTCTTCCGCGGTTTGTGCCGTGAGCATTGTGTTCACAATTTATAAAATTAAATGGTATTCTTGTTTTGCAACGAGTATCCTTGGTGTCCTCATATCATACTTTCAGCTGTGTTCCAATGAACAGTTGTAATGTTAACCTGAATTGATGACTTATCATGTGCTATTTAAAAGCTTGCTTGGATGTTTTGTTGAAACATTCTGGAAATAATGTATTTTTCAGCAAAATGAACTGTATTACTTTGCATCCTGCATCATATCTATCAATTTTAATATAGCCTGATTACATTGTCTTGTTTTTGTTTATTTGGCTTTACTGATTGATTATGTGATCCCAGTCCAGAATTGTTGAAAACGCAAATGTTATGATTTCAAATCCTCTTTTTGGGGGAGGTGGGGGAAATTTATTGAGTCATGGGAAGGTCCTTCCAGTTTTTATTTTGGATGTCTCAGAAATCCCCATCGTCCCAGCAGAGGGAGCCAAAGACTGTGTGGTATTTACATTCACAATCACACTGCAAGTGATCTGTTCAACAATGAAAAGCGAAAATAAAATGTGCCTCAATGGAAGGATAACTCGTGAATTTAACTACAGTCCAACTACTATCTTGTAGTGGCATTAATAATATGAGTTCCCTTACAAGGAACTTAAACACAAGAGGAGAATTTAGGCCCATCAATCCTGCACTATGATTGACAACCTATCATTGTTTGTCTGTGATCTATCTTTTTAAATGCTGAGCATCAAGCAAGGAAGCGATACGAACCATTTTTAAAATCTTTGGTATAACTCGGCCTGGTTCAAACCACTGACCTCCATACTCCGATCAGATGCTCTAGCCGTTATCCCACCAAGTCAATGGACGTGTTCAATGCGATTTATTCGTGTTTTCGTTGTTGTTTAATCTGTTCTTAGTTTTGCTTTGACGAATATTGATCACGTGTTACCCTTCGTGTCTCTCATTCTTAATTTATTTTTATTTTTATACTCTTCACATGAATTGAGCAACAACCTTTAAACTGTGAATTACCGTAACTGGGAATTGTAGTTGAGCAAATATATGGAGTATGTTGTATGCCTACCATCCCTGTTGAGTAAAGCAACCCAATCAAAATATAATGACCTTGCAACGTATAATGTTAGCATTGTTCTCAACTAAATTGTAAGCAATCCTGGAAATTTGCATGCAAATCACATCTCCCACAATATCTGTACGCCTCTCTGCATACGACTCTTATCAACACTCTCGAAAATGGTCACCCACGTGGTCCAAGTTAGCTTAGTAATGGCTAGGCATCATTTCATGCCAAATGGTTTGGTCATGCCATCAGGATGGTTACGCAGACTCCAAATGCTTCCCAGAACCGATCGTGTCATCATTTGGGCGGGTGCTGTGACTGATGTCAGTTACGGGGATGACGAAGTTCTGGCTCTAGTGATCCCTCTGGCCCAACAGCAAGGTCCCAACTTGATCATTATCGATGCCCATACCCATCCACACCACACATGTGGCAACACTGCACTCCGGGGCCACATCACTCATTTGCACAATCTCTGAACTTTGATCGGCTTTAACATGCTTGGGGGCTTTGTCTTGTGTATTTGTGGTCACCATGTCAAGGACGGTCTCTTGATCAACTGAAAATTGCCCTGGTTTAGAATTCAACCAAACAATTTCACAAACTGTAAAGCACTTTTAATTTTGAATCAAAATCTCAAAGCAATTTTCAAAGAAGAAAGAGGGAAGAAAAGTAAACAATAAAAAAAGAGCAACAGTGGAAAGACGAATTTTTGGTGGAGATTTGTATAAAACACAATTGATCAGGATCAGAGAATTTGAAGAGGCTGCTGCGAATTGAAGAGTGGAGTTGTGTGTTTGAAGAATGCTCGATCTCCGAAGTCTTCAACTTTGTGCGGGGTTGGACAACGAGCCTGGTTTCCACATTCCAAATTTGTTGCAAGGGCTTGTAGAAGAAGCATGACATTGAGAGCCAAAGCAGAGCTTTGGTTGGCCTCTGATTTTAGCAGGAGCAGATATTTTTTTAGAAAGAACGGATCAGCGTGTCATTCTGAACAGCATCGAGTCTGAGGAGGTTGATGGACTTCCATGTTTGAATTGCAGATAGACAGGAATATGAGGTTGCAGAAGGAAGCACATCACCAGGTTGATTGGGGAACTATATTTGGCTGTCATCAATGTAACAAATGGTAAAACTGAAATTCGTTAAAATTGTGCTAATTGGATGCATATTAAGAAAATAAGAATGGACCGAGAACAGAATATGAGGGAAAACCAACATCACTTACATCCTGGTGCCATCACTTCCCCAGGTAAACGGCCATCCACGTCATCTAAAAGAAAACGGGACTCATCGGACCAGGTGACCTTCTTCCACTGCTCCAAGGTCCAGTTCCGACGCTAGCGTGCCAATTGTAGGCGCTTTCGACGGTGGACAGGGGTCATCATGGGCACTCTGACTGGTTTGCGGCTTCGCAGCCCCATATGCAGAAGGGTGCGATGCACTGTGGATTGTGACACATTCTCCCGTGACCACCATTAAAATTTTCTGTACTTGTGCCACAGTAGACCTTCTGTCGGTTCGGACCAGACGGATAGCCTTCGTTGCCTTCGCGCATCGATGAGCCTTGGGTGCCCAACATCCTGTCGCCGGTTTGTGGTTTGTCCCTACTCGGACCACTGTCGGTAGGTACTACCACTGCTGACCGGGAGCACCCCACAAGCCTTGCCGTTTCAGAGATGCTCTGACCCAGTCGGCTGGCCATAACAATTTGGCCCATGTCAAAGTCGCTCAGGTCTTTACTCCTGCCATTTCTCATGCATCCACACATCAACTTCAAGAACTGACTGTTCACTTGCTGCCTAATATATCCCACCCTTGACAGGTGCCATTGTAACAAGGTAATCAATGTTATTCACTTCACCTGTCAGTGGTCATAATGTTTTGGCTCATCAGTGTGTGAACATATATATATATATATATATATATATATATATATAATATATATACATATATATAATATATATATATATATATATATATAGAAATTATAGACCCGTCACTTCACTGATGGAAATACTAATCTTTGCTGTGATGGCCAATCAACAGGGCAAGAAAGAAAATGATTCGAGTGCAGGGATGACCAACGTCGTCGGTTGGCATTTGCAGTTCTGCCACGTGTACCCATGTACCATAAAAAATAAATTTTAAAAATTTTTTCATTCACAAACCTTCCAGAAGTTCCCTGAATCTTCGTAGTTCGCTTATTGAAATCTGTTAATCCGTTCAAGTTATAACACGAAAGACAGCCAGCAATATTATATATATATATATAATTATATATATATATATTAATATATATATATATATTGTTGTGGTTTCCGCCCGTCGGCGTGCGGGCGACCGCTTCTAGCCAATGGCGGCCGCTCTCGCCACCGAACGGACAAACCTAGTCGCAGCTTTCGGATCAACGCCGAAATCCAGCTACGGGTGTATCTTTAATCACACCGAAAATCAGCCACTATTCTGTCCGCGCGCGACAGGGTCCGATCGCCGAATTGTCGATTTACCTAATTATGCGCGCAGACAGAAATGCCGGGATTTACACCTCGACGGGACCTGCTTGAAAACGAGCCGCGAAGCAGCTCGCTCCGTTTGCGATTTGCCGAGCGGTGTATATCGCCAAGCCCCGCCGGATCCTATTACTTTATCGGCTATTAAAAAGCCAGCTAAAATCCTGTACGTAATAATGGCAGTCAATGACAGGAAAGGACGCAACGAACAGGTCACATTCACACAAGGGCATTTATTACTATAGTACGTATGCAAGCAATGGAGGTAAGGGAACAGGACACGAGCAGAAAGAGAACTACAACCGTTTGTCTATAGTTATTATGTACAGTCACTTATGCAGTTTTACTTATGGGTCTGCGCCACGAACACACACACAAAAACCCAGAAAAGGAAAGAAAGAGAAAAACGTGACCGTGTGGTGAGTTCCCCAAGCTTGTGTCCTCCACGATCCGACTCCGCACACAATCCAGAGTGACTCCGTCACGACCACCGACCCAATCCACGCGTCCAGAGAGACTGCGAGAGCGAGTGCGATCCAGCGAGCGTGATCCAGCGAGCGCGCGCGATGCGAGTCCAGAGAGAGAGAGAAAAGCTTCAGCGTACGCGCACACACACACACACACGAGCCTGCGCCTCCTCCTTATATCTCGAGCTCCGCCCACCCTCGCCTCCCGCCCCTTCTTCCAGCACGCGCGGGAAACTTCCAGAAGAAGGGCGTTTTTTCTCCTGGATCGGGGCCTTTCTTTTGCCTTTTTTCATAGCTTTCGTTGCTTTTTGTTCCTCTCGCAGGGTTATTCGTTGGGGGGAGGGGGTGAGGCCGTCGTCCGTTCTCCCTCGACGAATGCCAGGCTTCTCGCAACCGTGTGCCGAGGTGGAAACGCGGTGTGGTTGTGGCGGTTGTGGTTACGGTGGTTGTGGTAATGGTGGTGTGGCTGGCGTTTTGTGCTGGTCGTGATGGTGGTGTGGTTGGGTGGTTGTGGTTAAGGTGGTTGTGGAGAACGTGGCTGTGGTTGTTGAGATGCGGTTGGTGTTGTTGTGGTGTTGTGAACGCGTTGGTCCAAAATAAAGACAGCAAAAGAAAAACACTATCTCAAAGATCACAGCCCGGTCACACGAATAAAACCCGCTAGACGACGTTGGGGAAATCTACCTGAACACATACTTACCGGAATAACTGAGCTAAGGACCTGTATGGTGTTCTGTAAATTTCCACAACCGTAACAATATATATATATATATATATATATATATATATATATATATATATATATATTATATATATATATATATTACATAGCGTGTGTGGTGTGTGTGTGTATATATATATATATATATTGTGTGTATATATATATATACATATATATATGTATGTGTGTATATATATGTGTATATATATATATTATATGTATGTATATATATATATGTATGTTATATATATATATATATGTATATGGTGGATCTGCGCTCCGTGGTGCGGTACCCGACAGCTGGCGCGTCGTCTCTGGCTTCAGCAGCGCGTGTGGGGACCGTGGGCCTGAAGGAGGGGCTTGAGTGGAGAAGGAGCGTAGTCCAGAGTGCATGGATGGAGTGGTAGGTGGGACCAGGTAGGCGGGTGCGGTCAACGTCATGTGGGGGGAGACGAGGAGGCGGAGTGCAGGTAGCAGGAGGCGGGTCGTGGCGATGTCGGGCAGAGAGACGAGAGCGAGAAAGGCGGAGGGACCGCTCCGACCTTTAATGGACTCGCAGCACGGGGCGGTGGGCCACCCCGAAGCGAAGCATCATCACCTGAATCGGGCGCTCTGATTGGCCCCGATCCCTCACGCGGCCAGCTAACTTTGGCCGGAAACCGCAACACTCCATTTCCGGCGAGGTCATCCCAGACAGCAAAAATAATCCGCTCCGACCCCACGAAATGACACGAATCGCCCACACCGAACTTGGCGCACGAATCGTCCCGCAAAAACCCCCGGGCTGTGCCCTGACGATC
>CM068954.1:137400272-137412592 GCA_035128595.1 Eptatretus atami | reverse complement strand
CAGATACAAGAACTATAGTTTCCTCTGCACGAGCACAAGACACACAGAGCTCTCCCCCTTAAAGGTACATGTATCGATATAGATATTACTATTTCTACTCATAAATCCGCTACATATACAACAATTTAATAACATACATCACTCAACCATATATAATAAAGTATCTCAACACACTTAGTAACAAATCGTCAATATTAAACTACCACTATTATGCATGAATATAATATAGCTATATATATATGCACTATTATAGTCACATAGCAATTAACATTCATATATATATAGTCCGTTCTCATAAAATCATATTTATATATATACAAGTTATACGATTATATCTGTTATTATTTATACTATACATACAATAATATATATAAGTTATATAACACCAGTACATATCATTTACATATTCAGCATTTACAATACCAATGTACATTATTCACATGTATATCCAATATATTCTTTTAACGGATTTAGAAACCGGACTCATAGACGACAGATGCATGAGCACACACAAATTCACAGGTCCTATAGAATATTAGTTATAATTTCACCTCTAAATTGCATCTATATCCTCAGAATAGACATTTCCATGTATATATATATATCTGGTGGGATTTACTAAATATTTGTATATGTTAGTTGAGAAGGGTAAAGAAATTGATTTCACCTTCATCTTTATGGAAAGCTCCTTTTGTATCGCCTGTTCTGATAATATAGAAGAGATAGTGAGCGTTAAACAAGCGATATACTATATATAACCCTGTAGGAGCGTGTAACTGCACGTTATATCACTAGTTGAGCGTGAAAATGTTAATGGTTATATTTTGGTGGCATAGTATTTTATTTTTCGCTTTCTTATTAGATTTGTCTTTATTATACCACGGCATATGTTTTTTATAATTGGCGACCTTCGGATAAATAATATAATATTAACGAAATATATATAAGTGGAATGCTACTATATATATATATATAATATGCGGGCAATGAGGGGCTATACCATATAGCTTAGGTGTGTTCACGAAATGTTTGATGTAGGTTTTGATGTGTCGAAAACGAAAACGAAAAAAAATGATGTTCGCACAACGGGACTCGACGTCGCTTATACGGACGTTGCGTATTTCTACACAGAAGTACCTGTGTAGACCACGCAGTGAGTTTAAGTGGGCCGGCATGGAGCTATATTCTTGCTAGTTGATAATATGTGTAGGTAAGTAACTACATCCGCACATATAATAGGAGTTGATCAGTATTATTGAAAATAACTATGATATATAACACTGACACTATAATTATTATTAATTTAAGTATATTATTAGGTAATATAGTAAATTAAATATAATATATCTTATTTATATTTTCCTAACACTAACCCTACTACCTTTATATTATACTGAACACACCCACCACAACCACACAGTACCTCTTGTCTCACATATATTATATCACTTTGTTCCGCAAGGCGAAATCCCTATTATATACATGGTTATATAGTATAGGTTTACCATATACTCGTGGCTGTCATAGTATATGGTGTAATTGTGTTATATATTGGTAGTTGAAGTTATTGCTCATGATGATATTATCATACATATATATATGTATATATTAATTTATGATATGTGTGTGTATTTGATATTTATTGGGGTATATATTATATATTGTTATATATAGCTGTATGTATGTATATTAGTTGTACATTATATATACACATTGTTGTTTAGTCCTTTGCATATTCTAGAGAGCTGCTCCCGGTCTGGGGGGTCCGCCAACCAGCGGATTAATCCGTATTGATCCGGCATACTTGATTGGCACAGGTTTTACGCTGGATGCCCTTGCCTGAACGCAACCACTGGGGTCGGCCTCTTACGAACAGGGATAGGATTGGGTTTCGGCCATGATCCGGGCTGCCTCTCCACACTCTCATAGCAGGCGGCCCAGCGCAGAGCTCCCGTCCTCACAGCACGATTCTCCAACCCAAGCCTCAGCGAGTAGCACGCGATTACAGGCGCAGCGGCCACTCGGCCCGGTGCTATATTATAATATATATGAGCCACTTTATTATACTATAGACATTACCATACCAGTACATACAACTTACACAGATAACATACACGTAACATTTTAGACATAACCATGTACTACACTATATATATAGTTTATGAATAAGCTATCATATCAGAATAATATAATACATTTATACATACATATATATATATACAATTCATATAAGCATAACATATATTAATATGCACATATACAACATATATATATATACACCATATAGCATATATTAAATATATGATATATATACATATATATATATATATATTATAATATATATATATATATCCCAGTATATACATCATGATCGAAATTTCGCTAATTGCGTTCACAAAAGCGTGACAGGCCGTCAGAAAAAATCATATTCAAGATAATTCCGCTCAAATTCGTGCATTTTCGGAATCATTTGATACCACATTTTTGGGTTTCACTCATTATAAACGCTTTCATACAATCGACTGGAAACGAAGAGTAGAGAATGTATAAATGGATAGGTGAGCTCAGTGTATTCGCCCGAGAAATAATGAAGGAATCAAGCCGTTTCTAGAGGATATCAGCCATACGGTTATCGATACTGTATTTCGTGACGACATGCTCGGCATGTACCACTTTGTTATGTCATGACTGCACCTATACAGTGAAGAATTGCGACTAATATAGTTGCGGCGTTTTCACAAATCGCGCATCAATAGTCAGGCACTTCAGCAGCGGTGCTATAATGGTTCATCAAGTCAGTTCAGCTGCCATTCGCTGTGGTGCGTCGTGCCGAGTGCTGAGCATGTTCAGTGTAGGGACATGGCAACTGAGAGATTTTTCTGTGTCCTCGTGTCACGGACTTGGAGCCGTTCTACGTGGGTTAGAAATTTTGACAAGACCTGCATTCACTTCAGTTATGTTAACGGGACTGTAGCACAACGGCCTCCAAAAGCGACTGCCTAAAAATCTAACTACAATTTACGATGTATACATTATAATTGATATCTTTATTGCAATGCAGCTAAATAGTAAAAGCTTATCATCATTTATCTCCCCGTGAACTTTGACGGACACAATTATTACGCCCGTGAACCGAGGAAACATTGCTCCGTACGAGCCAATCTCGTCGATCTTTCCGGAAGACGTGTTGCAGAACAAAGGATTCTGAACATATTCTCTTGGGGAGAAGGCGATTAATATTCCAATAGACGTATGCGAGTACGGCTAGTAGGGGTATGCAAATGCGTTCTACGCGGACGTCACAAAACTAGTGCATCGGAATCAACGTTTTTCGGAACAAGATATGTAAAATCGGACAAATGATGAATTTCGATGCCGTGCACTTTATTACGGACATGTCCACTATATTTATGTATGTTGTGACTGTGTATGTGTATCTAGGTATGTATCTATGTATGTATATATGTATGTATATGTATATGTTATATGTATGTATATGTGTGTATAGTATGTATATATATATATATATATATATTAGTATATATATGTATGTACATATATGCAGCACCGACGCTCCTGTCCAGAGTATGGTTCCATGGACGGGAATGGATATTGTATAAATATATATAGGTAATAGATGATATATTATGTAGTGTATAGTATTGTATATGTATTATGTAATGATGTGTAATATATGTATATTGTGTTATAATGTTATGTGTATATATAGTGTCATATGTATATGCATATGTTATATATATGTTGTGATGTGTTTATATGTGTATGTATACTGTTTGTGTGTATATATATATATATTTATTGTTCTGTGTATTATATGTATATGTTTTATAGTTATGTATGTATATGTATATGTTTATATGTAATGTATGTATTTGTATATATATGTGTATGTATATGTATATATATATAATATATTATATATATATATATATATATATATATATATTATATATATATATAATTATATATAGTATATATAAATTGATGCAGGTTTGTATATCCAAAAGCAAAAATGTTTGAGCATGTTTCCTGTTGATCAAGCTGCCCATAACTAGTGATCGATTTTCGGATTTTAACTTTATACAGTGATAGCGATTCCCACGTGTTGCTAACAGCTGGCTCACAGTGGACGGGTAATCAATTTTATAGTCGTACCAAGGACTGGTTGTTATTTTCTAGCGGTCACATGATGTGTCATCACTTTCTTTCGGGGAAATGACACTCATTTTGCTTCTGACTCGTAAAATCGGGCTGTTACATAATTTAAATGATTTGAATTTTTTTTTTTTTCGCTTTGCAAATCAAAATTACCAATCAATGAAATATATTTGGTTCTCTTGCCTTTTGGCATGCTCGTCACTCCCCACTTGATGTGGCTGTTCTTTGCATCGCAGGCAGCTGCGCGACGTGCAGAGTTTTTGATAGCTGTTTTGTTTGCTTCTTGGAGCTTGTGCATCTTTGCTGGTTTATTTAAATTTATTATTTTTGATCTGTTGAAATGCCTACCTTATATTGTATACCCGGCTATACTCCACCCAGCATCAGATTTCTGAAGAATATATTTTTAATCATGCTGTTCTCATTGTTTGGTATCAACTGGATGCATTTTTTCCCATCAATGAAGGTGTTTTTCTCTCAGAATGTTTATATCTCTCTCCCTACCTGTCGATAAGTTTTTTTGTTTATTAATCTACTTATTTTCTCATCAGGTGCAGTTCTTCTTTAAGCATTATTCTTTGCAATTGCCACAAGCCAACCATATAAAAACTAATATGGATTATTTTTTGAAGCTCAGTTTGGGTGTACAGTGGATATGGGGGTGTTCAAAAGCTGGGTGAATTGAGGTATTGTTCTGCAATCACCCATTAAATGCTTTTGTTATCACATCCTTATGTATATACTCATACATATAGAGAAAAACGAGTACCACACTCTGTTGCAGAGCTTGGTGCTGCCAAAGGTTTTTGCAAGAGTTATGCTGGGGGGTTTTGCTGTTGCCTTCCCAGCATAGATGCCTAGATATATATTGTGTGTGCACGGGCATGTGTGTCTTGTGACATTGGCGCATGAGGCTGCCAAGGCAGTTTCATGTGCTTGGAGTTACAATCCTGGATTCGTTGCCACTCCTGAAATATGCGACCGATTTTGGAACAATGTGAATATATGGAATTTGGGAATGTGCTGGCAATAACCCGTCGACTCTTTGCAAATGATACCATGGATCTTTAATGCCCATAAACCAATGCTGCAAGATTCGACACCCAGTTTTAATGCCCATCCGAGGGACAACATTCGCATTGATGCCTTGCCCTGCCTGTGAAACACCGGGATGACAGTTTATAACTTTGTCGGATTCTAACCAGGTTCGACGGCTTGGAGCGAGCATGCGTACCTCTCGGCTATCCTGCCGTGATGTGGCGATTTATTGCTTTGTAACAACGAAAAACTTTATTTATTTATTTTGTTACTCATTGTAATCATCTAATTTATTTTGCCTTCCTAATTCTGGAGATGTCCCCCGGAGACCGAGCCGCCATATCACCATAGAAGCTTGTTGAGAATGAAGCTTGAAGAGCGCTCGCCAAGTGTCTGAAGCACTCAAGCAAGCATTCCAATTAAACTTTTGCAGAAAGTTTTAAAATCGAAAATGTTTAATTTTTTTGTATGTATCTATCTTTGTTGAAGTGTCGGCTCATTTCATGAAAGAAGATCGTACAAAAAGGGGAAATTTTGTATGAAATAAAATTGCACATTTTCAGCGAGTGAACCACCGCCTGAGGCACTGCATGACAACGCATGGCCAAATGCAGGTGAATAGGGCCTGAACTTTATTCAAGTCTTTCGATATATTCAGTGACAGTGTGAATACTTTTGCTGGGTATGGCCATGGCTTGAAACGACCAACCAAGCAGCTTGTGAAGTGGTCGCCAAATGGCGTAAGCACTCCAATTGGTGATCAATAATGGCTTTCCAAGCCAGCCATTCCTTATCAACCGTTTTGTTGGTCAGATAAACACCATGCACTTGGAGACACGTGGAATGTCGCGCAATGTCCAAATTGGACAAATGAACATTTTTTTTTTTAGCAGTCGGAACTGCTGCTGAGTTCAATTAAGAAGCTTAAATTTGAAATTAGTCTTAGATTAAGGGATTCTAGAGGTTATGGCATGTGCGGAAATGAAATAAAGCCACAAACACAGTTGTCACCAGGCATTTATAAGCATTGCGATGTAACCAGCGATTTGTAGGTATGATGAACAGGCATTCGATGATGTGAATGAGGAAAGTGGGGAAAAAAAACATTGTCGTTAAGAAACCGTTGCGGCCTGTTCCAAGTCCAGGCATTGTTGAGTGGGCCAAAAAAATGGCAAATTAAGACCCCAGCAAGGTGACCAAGGATAATGCCTTGATAAAGGATACTTAAATAAGGCCGTTAATTATCTTCAATTGTGGTGTTTCCATAAACCCAAACACCCAATTTTCATTCATGCATTACCTTGTAGTTCCCTGTGTATGCATGCAAAGTTTGGGGCCGATAAGTTTCATGGTTTTGGAGTTATGGAGGAGATGGTCTGATTGACGAACACACACTGACATTTATTAGTATCGATATAGGTGGTCGGCTAAGACCCCTTAAAAAAAGTTTTTATGGCATCGGATGTAAAAATTCGGCAATGGGCTGAAAAGTAAAATCATAGAATGGACTTTCAGAATCACCCGTTGACCATCGATTTTTGACATTCAAGGTCAAATTTTCACGGTCAAAGGTCAAATGAGTGCAAAAAAAATAACTTTTATCCTCGTACAATGTTCTTTCAGGTAAAACCCTTTACAAAGTGAAAACAACAGCATTTAATGTAAAAATAACACTTTTTAATCATCACATTTAATGGGAAACTAAGAAAAACCAAAAGAAAACAGTGAATAACTCCATAATAGTTGAAGATAAGAATTTTCAAGAGATTCACTTATGTTCTTTTTAAACTGGTTCCAAATAACCAACCTTTGATTCTCAAACCATTCGAGCCTCATATTAATTCAATTTACACCATTCCATGATTTTTCATCGCATGATAAAATGCTCCTGAAGGGAAGGTCAAGGTCATTGGACAAATCACATCTTGCATCGAGGAGAGAAATTCGTGCTCTGATGAAAATATAACATTCAAATGTAAAGCAAGACAGATGTTAATAATCGATACAAACACTTAAATAACAATTATAAATAGTTTGGCACTGAAGTCTAAATCAAGGATTTGACCCTCAAGGTCAAAGAAAGTCAAAGGTCAAATGAGTGCAAATTTTGAATTTTTTTCAGAAATACTCCGAGTCAATTTTTCTATATATTTGAGAACACACAGATGCAAAACCATTGACTTTAAGGTGCATAAAGTGCATATTACTGACCATAATGAATGTGAATTAGGTAGAGGATCTTGACAGTGAAATGTAAATATCTCGCTTATCTTTGGCCTTCCTTTATCTATGTGCAACACAAATATACCTAAGAAGGTTATGTGCAAAGCAATCTGGTGTCAATCTTTCATCACTCCTTCTCACCAACTTCAGTTTGTATAACTGTGAGTTCATTGGACTTTCAAGATATAGAAATGGTAGTCAAAAATAACCCACTGTCGAACTTTTGAATGATCTGAACGTCCAGATATTTGGCATTTACCTACGAGGAAGATGGTACTGACATTGGCGTATTTAGTTGTAAGTAAATTTGACAGCCATTAGCTTCACATGCACAGGCAGGCACACGTACATTCTCGTGTGTGTTCTATTTGTATACGCCTTTACAGCTGTGGAGGAACTCTGGGAAGGGTTTGAATGGCAAAGGGCTTACCTTGGTAGCTTTTCATGGTTGCTTTATGCAACTTCTTCGGCTAGAAGAGCATGGGAGAGTCGATTTATTTATATAATCCTAACCACCTGGGTTTATTTGATTAGGTGAGAGTTGATTGGTTATTCCTCCATTCAGAAGTGAGAAATGTGGGTGGGTCTTCATTTTACATATATATATATATATATATATATAGTAATGCTCATTCATCGTGCAGTGCCATCTGTCAAAGGGGTCAGTGCCTCTGTTAGTTGGGTGCTCCATTATCTTGACATTTGAAAGCAAACTCTGAAATGGTTCTGGATCACTACTGAACACTCAACATGAATTAGGGTTTTCAATGCAAGCACTCTCGTGACAGCTTGACAAATGTAATTCCACTTGTTAACCCCAAATTGGGATTCTCTTTGAAAGCATTGTTTTGGGTGATTCCATGTGTTGGCTGAAAGAAATATGTGTACTTCAGTTATTTTACCTTGAGCTGGACTCACGTGAGCTGTTCAGTAAATCGTAAGTGAACGAAAATTGAGTCTGGTGAATAAAACAAATCCAGGCCAAGTCACCAAACAGGTGATAAACAAACAATTTTTCAACTTCAGCAGCAATTGAAGGCACTTTTCTCCTTCTTCCTCATTTATTTTTTTATGGGTGAGGCCTAAAGTTACCAAGCTGCTGCTGCCCATGCTTTTTCTAAAACTCTACCTGCTCTCTATCCCCAGCCAACTCTCTCCACTCTCCACCACACCTATCTTATTTAAATCCATACTCTCACAATTTACATATCTCAGCTGAGTTTGACCTCTTTTCCTCATACCTTGCTTCCTCAACCCATGAACTTTCTTTGCCATTTTTCTCTTCCATCTGCACCAGGTGCCCAGCCCACCTCAGCCAGCTCTTTACCCTTCTCTGTCGAGCACATCCTCGCATCGATCTCCTCACTCAGTTCGTCCATCCTCCTCTTCACTCATGCTATCCTCCTGACCTCATTGTTTTTGCAAAAAATATAACTGCAGTATTTAAAAAATAAAAAAATAAAAATTATGAAAAAAATGATCACCAAGATCCCTAACTTCTGATTACCTCTGCCTCTGAAGGTGGACTGAGGTTATGTTTTCACTCCTGTCTGTCTGTTTGTCTGTGAGCAGGATATCTCAGAGTTATGATGGATTTGGATGAAACTTGGTGGGCAGGTTGGGTGTGTGACAAGGACGAATTGTTTCGATTTTGTGACGATCCGGATCCGGATCCGGATCCGGATAATATTTTTAAAGTGATTCTTCCCCATTGAGCAATAGCGCCAAAAACGATGTACAGCACAATCTCTCAAAAAATTGTGGCCGGATAATGACAAAACTTGATGGATGAGTTGGGTAGGTGATGAGAACAAGCAATTCGATTTTGGTTCAGGTCTGGATTCAGATCTTGACCTATCAGTGGATAACAAAACATAAACTGTTTAGTCTGGCGGCATGCAAGTGCTTTACTGAGTGCCGTTCTCGTTTTTATTTTTTTATCATGTTTTCACACTGGCCATACATTCTTGATCTGAGCAAACTGCATTGTGACATGTGTTTTTGTAAACCATAATGCTGAGTTTTGCTGATCAGAGAAAACCTGCAAGCCACACCAATATTGGGATGGATCACTCGGTTTGGCCTGAAAATGTGATTCAGAGTGATAATTTTTATTTATTAAAACATGAAATGGAGAACAATCAAAGCGAGTACTTAATCGTGAAGAAGTATTTCAAAGAAAATGTGAATCGTGCGATTAAAATATTGGTTTACAAATTTTTTGACAGTTTCATACTTGACAAATTGGTTTTCTTCATATTCTTAATTCTCTGCCTGATGATTTGGATAATTTGCCTGCCAGCTTGAATCTGAATGTGCAGCACAGTGCTGGCGTGCTCCCTCTTACCGATGCATGCTGTGGTGCAAAATGATTATTATGGAAGTATTGTGAGGAAAGAACTTTGTTCCATGTTAAAATTATTTCAGTGGGAAGTGTTATTTTCTTTTTTTTCTTTTTTCTTTTTTCTCTGAGATTTGTATCATTCCTTACTTTCGTTCTTTCCTCTTCGGGGGGAAATCATGAAGTAGCTTTTCACTTGGGAAGGAACTTGTAGTGGCAAAATAATAGGCACACAATGGCCTACTATTTTGGACAGGCCCATGTTATTTTTGCTTTGTCTGGTCGCAAATGCTAGCAGATAGGACAGATGGCTCAACACTCCCTTGAAGGATGTTGTACTTGTTGAAGCAAATTCCCTGCCTGCAAGACACCAGGATGACAGTTTGTAGTTGATGCTGCAGGAATCAAAACCCAGATTACACAAAACAGTTGATAGTTGAGTGTGTGACCTCTGCTGTCCTGTCAGTTAAAAGTGAAGTGATGTGATGTAAATGGTACATCTATTGTCGTGGAAGAAGCTGGACAGACAGCCAGGTTGTTGAGTGTAAAAGTGAAATGAAGAAGTGGAGGAACCTCAGCTTTCTGCAAGGTTAATTTATGTTGCACAAGCAGCAGAGCGAGGCCCTCCAATGCCAAGGCCTGTGATGTTAGATGCTGAATAGGGAGCGGCAGTCTGTTGCTTTGGAAGTATTTGCTTTCTTTGGGCAGGGTGCCCAGTAACAGATGTCGATGTGTGGCTGCCGGGTACCAAGCACTACCCACATCATGTGAGCTCCTGCAACCTTTTCTGTTGTTCCAGCTGGCCATGTACTGACTGTGAGCTCAATGGAGAGCAATTTGGCAGAACTAGCAGTAGCAGCATGTCTTGCTGCTTTGGCTTTGATGCTTTGCATTCTCTCTTTCTCTCTCTCTCTCTCTCTCTCTCTCTCTCTCTCCTCTCTTTCTCTGTCTCTGTCTCTGTCTCTGTCTCTGTCTCTGTCTCTGTCTCTGTCTCTGTCTCTGTCTCTCTCCTCTGTTCTGTCTGTCACTCTCTCTGTTGTCTGTCCTCTCGTCTGTTTGTCTGTCCTCTCCTGTTGTCTGTCTCTCTCGTCTGTTCTGTCTCTCTCTCTGTCTCTGTCTGCTCTCTCGTCTGTCTGTCTCTCTCCTCTGTCTGTCTGTCTCTCTCGTGACTCTCTCCTCTCTGCTGTCTCTTGGCCCTGCTGGCTGTTTGCAAGTGGAGTGGAGTGTCATGGTGGCTGTGGTCTTGGTGAGCTGTGATATAGCCTGTCTCTCCTTTTCACGTCGTTTTTCACCTCTGTTTTTCCTCTTTGTTGCTTCGACGCATCGTTATCTGTGCCCCCACCCTCCCTCTTCATTAGACCTCGCACTTCGGCCTTCCCTCGCGTCGTCGTCACCCCACCTCACCCATCTGTCTTGCTATTTCGTTGTTTGCCTTTTCGGTTCATCTCTACTCCTCCCTCCCCTTCCCCTCCCTTTCCCCTATTTTATCTTCACTTACTTTTTCCCTGAGATAGAGAGAGAAAGAGCCCACAGCTTCATTGTGGATAGCGTTTAGTTGGCGGCACATCCCGGCCCTTCAACTGATCATTTTTATCTTCACTGTAGCTGTGTTTATTTCCTTTGGAAACCTGTCTCGGCTCGTATTTAATTACTGCACGAGAGTAATCACCCTCCGCCCCCTTCCTAAATATGACTTCATATTCCCGTTATGTGGCATTTGAAGCATCAACACGAAAACATGGTGTTGTTTGCGTCCCGCGACGACGTCAGCGTCGAGGATCTCTTATCGCTACAGGAAACATAGTCGGTACTGACAAAGTTCGTGCAGCCTCCGAACGAACAAACGTGTGGTTATCTTCGTGTCTGAGACAGAACTGGTTCACGAAATTGTATCGACTGGACTATCAACAGATGACGGACATTTCGTGCTCGTCTGCCCTCTGGACACACCTGCCGTGAAGGTCATTATCTGGAACGCTCCTCTTTCCTGAAGAATCAGACGTTGATCTCCGAACTATCTCGTTATGGTTCTGTGGTTTCTCAAATCACTATGTTACCTTTAGTAGCCAGGATGATCGGACGAAGCATGTGATGTCTTTTAGGAGACAAGCTTATGTGGTGCTTCCTCTCTAACGCTGAAAGTACCTTGAACATCGTTTTAAAACTCAAAATTGATAATCATGATTACCAAGTCTACGTAACCACTGACACCTTGAAATGTTTCGAATGTGGTAATTTCGGACACTTGAAGATCCTTGCCCAAAGGCGACCTCATGAACAAGGCTACGTCTTCTCTTCTTCTTCCTCGCCGTGAAGGAAGCGAACCCCGTGTCCGGTAATAATTCCCAGTCCTCCAGTCAGATAGTCCAAGACAGAGCAAAACGAATGTTTGTGATGGTTTCACCATCGTTTCATCAAGGAAGCGAAAGACTTTACCTGATGGTCATTAAACCCAGAAGAAGGTAGCATTTGCAAATGAGTATCTGTCGGTAATGTTCTCGCAGTTGTGATTGACTTCACTCTACAATGCTTTCCCGGA
>CM068954.1:137368710-137394094 GCA_035128595.1 Eptatretus atami | reverse complement strand
TCATCGGACAAAATAATAGTAACATGCAAAAAACTTTAACTGAGAAACAGTCCTTATTAAAGAAATAACCGAGAGGAATGCACATGGTGCCTTAGTTCGGATGAGGGTGCGACACCTGAATGAGGCAGACGTACCAACCAAGTACTTCTTTTCCTTAGAGAAACGTCTTCCCAGGAAGCAGCTTTCCCAGCTGCGATTGGTAGACTCATCCATTACCTTTACACAATCAGAAATCAAACTTTTCGTGAAGGAATACTTTTCGAAAATATATTCAATGGAACAAATAAATCCTGTCAGTGTCGCCTCGATCTCCGTTAGCCTGCCAGTGTTGTGTGCAGATGGGCGTTCCCAACTGGAAAGATCCATCACCTTGGATGAACTTGGCACTGCCCTGCACGGCCTTGCCATTGGGAAAGCACCTGGTTTGGATGGACTTACAACGAATATAAGAAGTTTTGGCATTTATTGGGTCCAGAACTCATTAACACTTTGAACACAAGCTGCTAGCTTGGAGAGCTACCTCGGAGTTGCCGACAAGCTCTTCTTACTCTCATCGCAAAAAAGGGAGACGTGTTGTGTATCGAAAATTGGCGTCCTATCTCCCTGTTATGTACGGACTGCAAGATATTTTCAAAAGCCCTGGCATCGTGACTTACTCCTCATCTATCCTCGTTGTTGAAGGAAGACCATGGTTACTGTGTCCCAAAACGTTTCATTTATGACAACATCTCCCTTGTGAGAGACATTGAACTGTGCAAGGAAAACTCTAAAGATTTGGGACTACTGTACTTCTCCTTGATCAGGAGAAAGCCTTGACTGTGTTGTCCATCGGTACCTTTTCGAAGTGCTCGAGCGGTTTGGACTTGGTTCGACCTTCATCTCTTTGTTAAAATACTGTTTTATTATATTTCTTTGTGCTTAAGATATACAATGAACTTTTTACACCTTTGTCTGTTAACAGGGGAATTAGACAAGGTTGCCCTCTTTCTGAGTTGCTTTATGCTCTCTCCATCGAACCCCTACTGGTTTCTTTGCGCTGTAGACTACAGGTTTAGTTTGACCCAGCTTGAATGGCCCATCAAGGTACTGGCATACGCCGATGACGTATGTGTATTCGTGCAAGATCTCAATGATATTGACGTCGTTCATTATTGTTATCCTTATTTGAAAAGGCTTCTTCAGCCAAAGTAAATTGGAATAAAACATGCGCCCTTGGCTTTGGTTTTTTATAGTTATGATGAGAAGCCAAATTGGAGAACTGACTGTCCTTTCAAACTGAATGTAGAAACCTGACCATTATATATAATATATATATATATATATATATATATATATATATATATATATATATATATATATATATATATATATATATATATATATATATATATACATACATATACCTCTCTCTCTCTCTCTCTCTCTCTCTCTCTCTCTCTCTCTCTCTCTCTCTCTCTTCTCTTCCCCTTTTCCTTTTCTTTTTTCTTTTCCCCTCTCTCTCTCTCTCTCTCTCTCTCCCTCTCTTCCCAAGCCTGTCGTTTTCACACACTTGTATTCGCCTGTGGCTAATTTTTAATTTTTTTTTATGAAAGAATAATGAGCACACTCTTTATGCTTTGCCTTTCAGTGTCGATAATGTTACCTTCCATTTTTGAAGTATGTAATTTGTTTACCTGCAACCTGTAGTGAACATCACTCTCCTGATACTGCTCAAAAACACTCCCTCAGTTTGGTGGGTTTTTTTCATTTTGCTGTCTTGTCCCAATTTATTTTAACTTATTTTAATGGGTTGAGGACATCATTCCCTGACTTCTGAAGTTGTCATTCTGCAGATAACAGGATGAGAACAAAGTAATTGTGTTTTATAACACAATTTGAGGTGAAGGGCCAATTTTCTGATTCAGAACAGAAACAGCCCGAGCTGGGCATTGAGAACAGAATGTTGATTCGAGCATGCTCCAAGTCGGACTTTAATGCAGTGTTCTTTTCATTTACCAATCGTAGGTTTTGTTTTGTGTTGTGCATTGTGATTAGCAGTTTCATGGATTCTTACGGGGAGCCCGGAGTTGTCTATTCCCCAGTTGCTGCCCTTTTGGATAACATGTTCTCCATGCTGACTGAATGTATGCCTGATGTTGGGTTAATGGTTCGGGTGGTGGGCTTGGGATCTTCGGATTCTGAGTTCAAATCCCACTCGGCTGTTGAATTAATACCAGGTGGGGTTAACTCTGCCTGTCATCCTTCCGAGGTCGGCAAAATTAGTGCCAGCTTGCTGGTTTCCTGCGTCGGAGTGGCGACTCGTCCAGGATTGTACCCAATAGCCAAGGAGACCGCTTAGGCAGCACCAACGCTCTGTACAGAGCCTGGTCCCGATGGATGGATGGATGGATGACTAAATGCTTTGAGCAAGGAGTTTTTCAGCTGTGCACATCAGCAGAGTAGGCTGCAAGTCTCCATGCTGGTCTGATGTACGAAACAAAATTAATGCACTGCTTGCATTTGGGATCGGTGATATTTACAACCTCTGACTTTAAAAGGGTATAATACTCCACATATTGATCCAGAAAATCTGGTAATGGCACAAGGTTTCCAAAAAGGCAATCCTCCAATGCGCTGAGATACATTTGTCACTGTTATTGCCAAGTACAAGCCGTGTGACCTTTTTCAAGAGGAGAAATCTTGAATCTCTTGGGAACAGAAAAAAAAAATAACCTGCAAATGATGTCACCCGGTTAAGAATGAACCAAAGTTATTGAACAAACATTGTACTACAAAGAAGCACACAGTTGCACACTGTCAGGATTCAATGGAAATTTACGAGTTCTGTGGTTGCGAATATACCGCAGAAAATTTAAGGGGAAATTGTTCAACTCATACGAGTCCATAAGAAGAATTGTTCTTTGTCTGAAGGGTTTCAGATCATGGTTATGGGACATTATAGTTATGATGAGAAGCCACACTGGGAGAACTGACAGTCCTTTCAAACATGACCGAAGAAATCAAGACATTGCAATCGGAGATGATGTTTAAATATGAAAATCACGCTTCATAAAAGTTTTCCGGTTTTCGCCCACTATATCATATTCCTCGTGATCTACTTTGGTTTCCAGCTCTTCCATCTTATTATTACGTAAACTCATGGCATTGTTCTCGAGTGTTTTTAACTTTTCCTTTCTTTTTGGAAATGATGCAGAAACTCAACAAGTGCCCAACCAACTACCAGAAGTTGGAGAAAATGAAGTCAAAAGAACCATGAAGCTGAGCAGTGTGAATGTTGTTGTGGAAGTGGTAGTTGGAGAAACTGGAGTCATGAAACCAAACCTCACTGGAATTTTGAAAACTATACCAAAAGGTATTGCAACAAAATGAAATAAAGTCTTGTGATAGAAGCTGTCTGTGGTTGAGTGTTAATCCCAATGAGAACGGCACTCGGTGGAGTGCATCGCTCCTCCATCCAGGCTGAACAGTTTACGTTTTGTACCCCTCCGATAGGCCGGATCTGTATCTGGACCTGAACCAAAATCGAATCGGCTTGTTCTTGTCACCAAATCAATTCATCCACCTCGTTTTATCATAATCCATCCACAACATTTTGAAATATTATACTCTACTGTATTTCGTTTTTGGTCCTATCTCTCAATGGTGATGAATCACTTAAAAACAAATTATCATATCCGGATTTGGATCTTCAACAAAATCTAATCAATTAGTCCTTGTTACACACCCAACCTCTCCACCAAAGTTCATCCGAATCCATCCACAAGTTTTTGAGATATCCTGCACACAAACAAACAAACAAGCAGTCATAGACGGGTATTACGAATCGTCAACTTGACCTCTGACCTTTCTAATAAAAGCTGTCTCTAGAGAAGGTAGCGACGCAAACCAGAAGTTTCTACGATGATTCTGTACCAAACCATCAAAAATCGAATGTTTGACCTCACTGTGACCTTGACCTTTGACCGATTTTGTCCAAAATCTAATCAGCACTAGCCATCACCCTCCTGATCACGTGGTGTAATTTGACATTGGTAGCTTCTTCCGTTCTCGAGTTATAACTTTTTTTTGATGTTTGACCTCACTGTGACCTTGACCTTTGACCGATTTTGACCAAAATCTAATCAGCACTAGCCATCACCCTCCTGAATCACGTGGTGTAATTTGACATTGGTAGCTTCTTCCGTTCTCGAGTTATCGTGCCTACAACAAAACACACAAACAGAGGACGGAAGTCATCAATATACTTACGAAATCTGAAGATTTCTTAAGTAACAAACAGACAGACAAGGGTGAAAACATAATCTTCCCTCCACCTTCAGTGGCAGGGATAAAAAGAGCACTTGGAACAAAACTATTAGAACAGTAGAACATCACAACCGAGTTGTAAAAACTTGATCCTTGGAAAAAATTAAGGTGGATACCTTTGAGCCATGGGGGAAGACTCCATTCCACCCTCTGAAACCTTCAAATGGAGATTACAACCCCCTTCTCCCCCACTTCTTGCCTCTCCCTTCCCCAAATAAATGAAGAGGAAATAAAACTTCCATGAATGAAGATGGATATTTGTGGGATGTGGAAGGGTATCGTTCCACCTTCTGATACTATAGGATAGATGTATCGAAAGGAGATTGTAACCAACGTTGGAGTCCTCCCGATGAGGTGGATGTTTTCCGTAGTGTTGAACATCATGAAGAGTCGCATTGCAAAGCATCCATCCAAGGTTTTAAATGATCAACAATCATGAAGTTTCACAAGATGATTAAGCCTGGTGTTGGCTTAGTGGTTAGGATGGCGGCTTGGGATCCTAGGGTCCTGAGTTCAAGCCCCGTTGGCCGCTGAATTAATATACACCAGGAGGTTGACTCAGCCTGTCATCCTTCCGAGGTCGGCAAAATGAGTACCAGTGTACTGGTAAGGGGGACACTGCATCAGCGGCATAGCCACGTCCCAACCAATGATGCAACCAGCAGCCACAGGCTGCACTCGATAGAGACAGACAAGATGATTCATTCTGTGTAGCAGCATCACCGGTGGTCTGTTTGTTGCAAGCATGTTCAAGAATCGGGTGAATTTTAGCATGCACTTTAAAACGTAATAACGAAGCCGAAGAAGAATAGAAAAGATTAAATGAAAAAGGAAATAATAAATAGCAATCTTTGTTGTGTTGTGTTGTCGAAAATGACGTTTATCGACAATGGAATGAAACTTTTACCTCTTTCATTCCACTGATTGTTCAGATGTTTGAGTCGAAGTGGTTCATTATTTTGAATTCGATCAAAATACGGATTGACCGAGATCTGTTTTCCCAGAAAGGCAATGGCAAACCACCAACCGTAATCCTTGCCACGCGACTGCTTTCGGCACCACCAACGTTCTGTCAAGAGTCTGGTCTTTTCATGATGATGATGATTGAATATTACCTGTTTCTTCCCCCTTTGAACACTTGCTTTTAGATGATGATGTATGTAACCTCAGGGAATGCTTCGTGATTTGCAGATTTATTTTGTTTTCTTCATCGTCCTTGCAATTCCAGAAGAAGCTCCATTATCAGCATTGGGTACCTTCCCCCCCCACCCCCCTGGTTATTTATTTATTTATTTTGGTAAAAGGGGGATGGGGAGTTGTCAAAGGGATTCCAGCTCTGCTTCCTCTAACATTAAAGTAAGCCAGCCGTAAGGAGTTGAGTTGTGAACAAGTGATTGGTGGGGGAGGGGGTTGGAAGAGGCTCAGATTAGGCACGAAAGTGTGAGGATGCTCTCCAAGCTTAATGGGCCCCAGTTCATGATTGATGTCATCATAGTCGTCGCTGCTCATCATTACTCGCGTTCTTGTGATCTTTGCAAATTCCTTTTTCATTGTTGAGCAAAAGACAACAGCGTTAATATAAATAGGTGCAATTTCTGAATGACAGTTGTTTCAAAGCAACTTCTGCCTTTTCACATTACTTGCTTATTTCGGTAATTTAATGGGTTTTTTTGGAAATCTGTCTCTCTCTCTCCTAGAATACTTGATTTCATGGTATTTTCCTCTTGTTTTTTAAATTGTTTTTTTTTAACTTGAACTTCAAACTCTGTTCATCCTTCAAAGGTTCTTATCTTCCTATCAATTTGATTTGTTTGAAGTGAGGAATTCAATCTTTCTTCCTGTTGATGTTGGGACAATTCTTTCATCCACAATTTCTCAGCACGTTTGGTCAGGCCATGCCACCGTCACTTGAAATGGACCTTCTTCTGAACCAAGGCCCAAATTCTCTGCTGTTTATTTTTCTAACTAAAGCCAAACATGGCAAGCTTTGTGGCAGTGTGCTGGGCAGGGTTTGATATAATTTAAAGATCCACAGAATCAAAATATCATGTTTAGTTTCATGAATAGATATGGCATCACTTTAACAATTGTTCTTTTCTTTAATAAATATCTTGAAATTAAGATTTTAATGTTTTCTGGTGTCCTTTTACGCTCGATTGGCCCCACCCTGAAAAAAACAGCAATTATATGTCACGCAACCTGCCACGTCATCTCGACCTTGGGTTCATACTCAAATGATCCGACAGCACCTTGTACATCATGATTTTGACGATCGTCGTCATCCGAGGATTCTTGATCAGAAAATTATTCGTCAAATCCACTTTCTGACGAATCTGAAGCGAGTTGTCCACCCATTATTCATTGCGTGCTGATTTTACCCTTGATTACGTAATGGCAGTTCATCTCGAATTTTTAGCCGTGGTACCCACTGGGTTTGCTTTTTAACTGTAACACCTCAAAAAACGATTAGAATTTAAAACCATATTCAGTTATTTGTTTTTTTTTGGACTTAAAAATCAACATAAATTCATCAAAAACTAGAAGGGCACTCGGTAGAGAGCATACCTCCGCCACGCAATGCCTGATTCACAAGAACATATCGGGCCCAATACATGTTTGAAATATCGTGCTATATATTGTTTTAGGCCCCATGTCTCAATGGTGAAGAATCACTTAAAAAAAATATATTCTCGTATCCAGATCCAGATTCAGATCTTCACCAAAATCAAATCAATTTGTCATGATCACACAACCTTGTCCACCAAATTTCATCCAGATCCTTCCGCAACTTTTTGAGATATCCTGCACACAAAGACAGACAGGCAGCTAGAGGGGTGAAAACATCACCTCCTTCACCTTCGGTGGCGGAGATAAATATAGATATTTATGTTTTATGATTCCCTTTGAACCCTGAGCTCCTTGGACTGTTGGCTCCTCCACCCTAAGCTCCCTGGAGAAAAATCCGACCGCTCGGGTGCGTGGAGGTTTGAATAGCAGATGGTAAAGTGACCGCGAGGGTTCAAAGGGTTAAGAGTGGCAGGTCCAAATTGGACAATCTCATTGAGCATCATTGGCGGGGATTGTTGTAAAACATCCAAATGCGTGTTCTGTTTTTGATTCGTGAAAGGGAATGCATCAGTTGGTGCACAACGGAAGTGGTTGTCGGGTATTTAAAAATGAAGGAAGAAAGATGTGGTTGGCATACTTGGTGCCATTTTCTTCACCACCAAATTATCTTTGACATGAGTTATATCAAACCAGCATGGAGCTTGTTCGTGCTTGTTCAAATGACAATCTCAGTTCACTGTGGTGCTGCTTTGGAATGACCCAATGACATTCATCAATAATGGCAGCTACAAATGGTGACCCTACCAATAAATACTCCGTTTTCTTTGTGTAACATAATTGAGGCTGATCGTGTGCGCATGTGCAGTATGTAAAAAAAATGTTTTTAAAAATGTTACATCTCTGTTTGGTTTGGTGTGCAGGGGAGGGAACTTTTCTGCCTTGACCAGGCTTTTGTTTCTCATGGCAACCCCTTCCCTTTCCCCTCTTTCCCCCATTTACCACCATCCTTCATTGTTGTCGTTTTCTTTTTACAGTAATGCTCAGTCATCAGTGGTTCCACTGCCATCTGGTTTATGGTTGATCATGACTGTAAAGTTGGCCCTGTCAGTGTTTGAGGGAAATTTGCAGCTCTACCCCAGGATATAATTAATTATCACACGGTCACACGTTATGTGATTCTGTGCAAATTGTTGGAGAAACATGAAGGTCAGAAAGAGTGTTGACCTTGGTGCTTGGTCCATCATACCTTAGAGTGCTGTTTCCATAACGTGACGGATTAAACAGCTAAATGTTGATCGAACTCTTTCCTTCGTTCATCGTCTGAAATCCTTTTGATATTTTTCTCTTCGTTTTCAAAACTGTCCTTGTACCTCCTTTGTTTTCACATCTGATCACTTCACTTTGCTTTGATAGCACCTGTAGCCAAAATCTTCTGTCTCTCTCTCTCTCTCTCTCTCTCTCTTTCTCTCTCTTTCTCTTTCTCTTTCCTCTTTCTCTTTCTCTTTCTCTTTCTCTTTCTCTTTCTCTTTCTCTTTCTCTTTCTCTTTTCTCTTTCTCTTCTCTTTTCTCTTTCTCTTTCTCTTCTCTCTCTCTCTCTCTTTTTGATTTGCATGTTTCCCACGTTTATTACCACTTTCATTCACATTGATATTTTGTCCATGTGTCGAGGAACATATGTACAACATGATATACATAATATATAATATATATATATATATATATATATAATATATATATATATATATTCACATGTCGGTGTGATGGTAAGAGACAGAAAAGTCAGCTCAAGTGTTTACAATGAGCTCATCTTCATGTTTCCTCCAGCATGACAATTTGTTCATTCCTGTGGCTATCTCCCTCTTTTGAATGTCTTGCACACAACAGGGTAATGGCGGCATTATCGAATCTTCACTTCAAGAATGAAGATGCCTTTCAGTCTCAGACAAAGCTGCGACTCGGCGGAAGGATTGGAACAGTTGGGCGCCAGTCTGTTAAATTAGAATTCTTCCCCAATTCAGATCACAATTTGTGTCGGATAGTCAATGGAGGTGCTGCACATTGTTGTGCAGGAAATTGACACTTTCAACCGTGTTCTGTCAGCTTCCGCAATCTTCGATGTTATCGGCTTTGTGTAAACTTGTATTGTTGGCATTCTGCTCCGTTGTCCAAGGGCTTGCCTTACAATTTGTAGAATGTCTGTGGTAATTTGCTGAGAAAGCTTTTGTTAATGGAGGTACAGGTAGCTTTTTTGTGCAACTCTCACATGAGCAACCGTGCATTGGGGTGCACGGTGCTTGGGGCTTTTTCCACGTATGGCTCCGTCGGCCGTCTGCATTGGCACCTCCTGCAGGTAGGTGCTCTGCAAGGTGCAGTGTGAAGTGGTCGTCAGAAGTCGGAAGGTGAGGATCATTGGGTGTGTTGAGTACTGGGTGATTGATGTACGCCGAGGCTTTGAGAGGTTCTGTGAGGTGGCAGCGTGTACTTTGCTTCTTGGGTTCTCTCCTTGATGGTAATCTCCTTTTGCTGGTTAGTTCTCTCAAGCCCTCAAGTATCCACCTTCTTTTAATGGGATCACGTTTTGAAGTCAAAGTTGCATTTTAATACCTAGTTGTTCCGAGGGTTCTTTTTAGGATTGTCACTAAATTCAAATTATAATTCGTCTGTTGTAATATTTTTGGGATAGTTTTTCAGCTTCCATGGAACGCTTGCATTGTTCTGTTTCATTGCTTCAGTTGTTCTGACAATCACGATGGCGGCACTTCTCAGCTTCCGCAGGTTCTTCGCTATCCAGATCCTGGTAGTTGGACATTTTTGTAATTACCTCATTATTATGGCCAGTCACTTGGTGCCAGCACCACAATCAGCAATGCCGTCGTCAATTTTTTTTTCCATTTGAGCACCAAGTACAATCGCAATGCCTTGTCGTGCATGTCCATACTTGATGGGATGCTCGGATCGTACGTGAGCACCGTGTCCCAGTTGTCCACTATTGCCCTTGGCTCGCACTTCCACGATTTTTTTTTCTGAGGCTGGCATATTGAAGTTCTCGCAGATATGCCAGTGGATGACTGTGCAAGACGCTGTTACGCCTCAATGTAAACGGTCGTTCTGACATTATTATTATTATTTTGCATCCCGAGAGAACATGATTGGTGCTTTGTTTCGACCTCGCAGAACCTCCACTTGGCTGATTGGCTTTTTCCTCAAGCCGTTTGTGTGATGTCCAGATGTTGAACATTTTGTACGACTTGTTCTCTGTCCCAGTTAAGCTGTTCTTCGCCATTCCAATGAGCATGTCGTATCTCCCTTTTTTTTTTTTCCTGCTCTTCTGCCATTCTTTGAATTATTGACAGGTATTTGTCATGTAATTTTATAATTCCTTTGTCAGCTTTGCAGTTGTTGGTGCTGTATCCATTGCTGTTTCCATTTTATAAGTGTGTGTGCAAGTGAGACCGGGGATGGTCGTTGGTGGGTGAGTGGATGATTTGTGCATCTGCTATATTTGCCATCACCCCCGGCTGTCCGGGGATGGCTGATTCTGTATTGTATGGGGCGGTTGCACCTTTGTTACTCTCCAACTCTTTTCTTTGATTCTGCACCAACTTAAGTACAGTTTAAAAAAAAGAAAAGAAATCAAATATGTATGATGGCAAGGCCACTGTTTGCACCATGAGCAGTGTTAATAAAATCCTTGCTTTCCAACACTTTACCACCATTATCTTCATGAAGTCATGCTTTTCAGGCCTGTGTGTTGGTCCATGAAATGGGCTTGACGTGGAGTAAGATGAATTAGCATGTCAAAGGCAGTCAGTCTGCGGTTTGTTTGCTCTATTTGTGTTTGTTTTGAGATGCTTGGAGCGGGTTGCATTTCCTTGAACACATCCTCGAACTCTCACTCACCGGGTCCTCTTGCCATGCCGTACATGTCGTAGACGGGCCCTGCTTCACCACAGCCTTGCTGGTTGATGATAGTGAGCAAACTCGCAATGTTTCCTTTGGGAGCAGATTAATTTGTTGTGGAAAACCTTGGAGGGTTAAGTGGGATAGGATAGCGTCGGAAAATCATTGGAGTTGTGGTTGATGAGATTGATGAAATGAGGCAGGAAGGTTTGAGTTTGGTAATGGTTGGGAAGGAGGCTGCGGAAGGGTGTGATAAGCCTTCATGTGCTTTAAAAAAATGTATATGTATGTATGTATGTGTACAAGTTGGGTCACCCGATCAAGATCAGGTTATTTAGACCTCAGTAAAGCATCAAGAAGATTGATGTTTGAAGCTGCAGCAAAAAAAAATCAACCCTGGAGTGCACCATGGCATTGATGGACCAAAAGGCCTCATTTTCTTGTTTGATGTCAGACAGGATCGTCGGACGACTACTTCAACTCGGCGCAGTCCCGTGGAGACTAGAATTGTTTTTGTTACCGCTTTGTTACCTGCGCCACCTCAGGTGAAGGTGGTTATGTTTTCACCCCTCTCTGTCTGTTTGATTGTCTGTGTGCAGGATATCTCAAAAAGTTGTGGACTTATCCGGATGAAATTTTTTTGGACAGGTTGGTTGTGTGACAAGGACGAACTGATTAGATTTTGGTGAATATCTGGATCTGGCTCCGAGAAATTTTTTTAAGTGGTTCTTCACCATTGAGAGAAAGGGCCAAAAGTGATACATAGCACGATATCTCAAAAAGTTGTGGGCGGATTCGGATAAAACTCGGTGGAAAAGTTGTGTGTTTGACGAGGAAGAATGGATTCAATTTTGGTGAAGACCCGAATCTCGATCCGACGACTCGAATTTTTTTTTAATGATTCTTCAACATTGAAAGATAGGGCCAAAAATTATCTATAGCACGATATCTCAAAAAGTTGTGGACGGATTCGGACGAAACTTGGTGGATGGGTTGGGTGTGTCGCAAGGAGGAATTGATTAGATTTTGGTGAAGATCCGGATCCGGATCTGGATACAAGAATTATTTAACTTTGAAGTGATTCTTCACCATTGAGCGATCGGGCCAAAAACGATATAGTACTGTATAGCACGATATTTCAAACATGTATTGGGCCCAATATGTTCTCGTGGATCAGACATTACACGGTGGAGGTATGCGCTCTACTGAGTGCCCTAGTAGTTTTTACTGTGAATATTAATTTCCATTTTGTGTAAAGAATATAAAAACTTCAATGTAATTGATTCCCTACAAATAATCTGCCTTTGAACACGACGTGGATTGGCCGAGACATCAGCCAAGCTCCATCCCTCTCCCCACCGAGGGGATGCTCGATTGGCCAGAGTGGCTTTATTGTTTCAACATCGATTTGATTATGAATTGCACTTTTTTTTTTTTTACGTGACCTTGACCTCATGCATGCCACAACAAGAACGGCACTCTGTAGACGTCCACCAGGCTGAACAGTTTATGTTTTGTATCCCACTGATAGGCTGCATTTGGATCTGGACCTGAACCAAAATCGAATCGGCTTGTTCTTGTCACACATCCATGTCCACCAAGTTTCCTTTGAATCCATCCACAACTTTTTGAGATATCCTGCTCACAGAAACAGGCGGGTGAAAATATATACTCTGCCTACGTGTGGTCGGTAGCTGGCTGGTGTGGTCTCCTCATTTAACATGTAATATCTGTATTGGAAAGAAGCTTGTGGGGTTAAAAAAAACCAATTCATTTGTCCTTTCCCTTTTGCATGTGATGGCAAATTGTGAGAAACTAATCACCATCACGTTTGATGGTGCTCTGGCGACGCGCTGCTCTGGCGCATGCTCCCATACCTGACCTGACCTGATCATGTTTGACCTCCACATGTTTGCACAGATCTATCATTTTGCTGCATGATCATCAGTGTTCAATTCCAAGTGCATGGGCTGTCAAGATACTGTGAAAATGTAGTTGGGGTAGGGAGGAGGAAGGCAGAGGGTTGTCGGGTGGCAGTATGCGGTGGTAAGTATAAAGAAAGAAAAAAGAAACCTCAAACGTTGGGTCTTCGTGAAACTGCCTTTTGCTTTTAAATAATGCATTGTTCCTGCTGCCTTCATAAAATTGAATTTGCAGTTGTGTATTGATGGTGCATTTCTGCCTTATGTTTCATTTATGCTTTCACTTTGCTCTTCGTTGCAACTGTTGTTGGCTGCATGAAGAACCACGGGAAACCTTGCTCGAAAATACGTTTTATTTCCTTTCTGCTTGCATTCAGGGACCGAGGGCCTTCAATTTTGGTCGCTCTTTGTGCCGTGTCTATTGTCGAATTGTTTTTCTTTGAGCTCTCAGCATCGGATATGTCGTACTTCGCAATGCTGTTGTCATCGGCGCGCATGTCCTGCTCTTGAATTGACCTCATTGTACAACACCAATGTCTCGCTCTTTGTCGTTGCATGAATGACCAGGATGTTTATATTTTTGTTTTTATTTTTCAACAAATGGAAAGTCTTTTAAACCTCAAGGTCGCATGCAATGGGAACAAATGTGCCATTGTTATTTATTTATTGATTTCACATCCATGGTCATGGGCTTTGATGAAGAAGGGGGAAAAGAAATATTCACCGTTTTTATTCCACCAGTGATAGAGCATATATAAGCGTGTTGCCGTCCCTTACAACCAGGTGTAAGTTTATTGCTTTCTTCACTTGCAAGCCAATGCTGCATGCAGATTTTGGGTCGCACGTACCACATCGCTCCAAAATGTGCTGAACACCCATAATGATCCGACACTTGGGCCGGCAAAGGTGTTCGGTGAACCCTATGCTGACCTCCACACTACTTGGATTTCTGTTTGTGAAATAGTCGGCCTTCCCAGTAGCCGGTGACTGTACAAAATGGCCCATCTTAAGTGCCCGTCATGTTGCCATTGAACACAACGGCACCCCGTTGAAACGGAGCATGCTCACCTTTTCGGTCGATTGCTTTGCTTTGCACACGTTTTGTTGGACAACACCCACTCGGGTGCTGCTTACATCCACAAACCCATGATTTGAACCTTGTATTCCAAAAGTGCTTTTTTTTTTCCTTTCTTTCTTCTTTGATTCATTTTCTAATGGACGTCCAATCCATGCTCTTCCAGGAAATAGTGCATACTTGCCCTTTCCTCGGGTGGTGATGTTTTTAATTGAGGATGCAGCCTTCCTTGTTGAGAACTAATTATTTCAGTCTGAACGTAACTTTAAAAAAAAAAAGAAAGAAAAAAATAAGTCTACGTAATGTGTGCATCGGGGCACAATGATGATTATTCCAATTATTAGCTTATCTGGAATTCTAATTCCAGAAAAGGTATTATCATCGTGCACCATCCGTCCATCCGTCTCCTATTTCGACTTCTCCAGCCAACATAGTGGACTTGGTATATCCCTTCAAAATCTTCTTCTCCAGACCCACCACTCAGAATGCTACCAAATTTGGCTTACACTTAGGCCATGGCCCAGATAAGCTTTCAGCTCCCGTGGTCCTGTGTTTTTTTTCTGAAGGTAGATTAAATAGTTTCCATTAAATTCCATCTTTTGTTGTCTTTGGTGTCCTGCAATTGTTCTTCTGTTCTATTACTTGTCCCCCCCCCCCCCACCATTTCACCTTCCTATTGCTTTGCTTTCTGGAGCTTTGCTTCCTGGCTTTGTCAGGATTGTTTTTTCCAATTATATTGGTGATTAGCACTGCTGTCTGGAAAAGAGAGAGATGGCTCCATCTGGTGTCATGGTAGGCCGTCACTCTGTCAGTGTTGGCTTGAAGCGAAGCAAGGTTGTTTAATATTTCTGCATGAGGTTGTGGTGCCAAAATGATTTTAAGGAGCAAGATGACACGTTCTCACTCATCGAAAATCTGCATATTAAAAAAAAACAATTAAAATCAATAGTTTGAGCCTCATCGTTAAATTATTTTGGCTGTGGGGAGTTCCATGCATTTTATCTATGCTGCTGGTGTTTGCTACTGTTGTACAATTCCTTTTCATGTTTGGTTCAGGGATTTCTCACTTGATATCTAATTTGGTGTCACATGCATGCCCTTTTGATTTGTTTATTCTCCACTTGCATGTTTTGAACATGTGGTTTTTGATGCATTGCCTTCATGCTTTCAGTGCATCGTACCCTCGCTTCAAACAAAGCGTTTCAGAGATGATTGTTTCGGTTGTTTGAAATGTGCATTAAAACTGTGAGCAGTTTAAACAAATATTGAATTGGGGTCGGATTAAATATTCTCTTGTGTGTGTCATTACAGCACCACTCGCTAAGATTGTGTTGCCCGTTTAGAGCAAGGTGACTTGTTACATATTTCTGAACGGACGTATCCCTTATTGACGTCATGACATGTTTACAGGAAGGAATTCTGGTGGAAAAAAAATAATCAACAACCGGGAGTTCGATCCAATATCCCGTATTGGTTTCCATATGTTCTTTGTTATACCAGCTGACCATGCAGTGCCCATATTTTCTCTTTGAAAACATCAAAAGGCCCCAAAAGTGAAAGGATTGTTTCTGGTTACTCAGCGTGTCTTCCCGTCGCTTCGCTGACTGGTTTCATCAAAAGACACCATGTTGTACTTCCCAAACATATTGCACTTCTTTCTGTGAATCTCGATAAAGATGTAAATTGAAGTGAAACATGGGAAAAAAGTAAATTTTAGAACACAAGTTGTTGTTGCTTCTGTTGTGACTATGGCTGCTGTTGTTTGTGTGCTCCTGGCGTTTAATATTATTATGCATTTTTCTCTTGCTTTGAGAAGTATTACTATAGTGTCGCTTCAATCGGACAAGCAGTTGCAGAGAAAACCATTTTAAAACCGAAAGCACGCACGCACGCACGCACACACACACACACACACACACACACACACACACACACACACACACACACACACACACACACACACACACACACACACACACACTGTGATTTACACATATTATACGTGACATTGTCCAAACAAGAAAAAAAAAGAAGTGAAAACCTAGAGGGATGAAATGCAAAAAACTAACCAGACAAGATAGGAATGACACCACATTTCAATTCCACAATATGACACCACAATCCTCATGGATTACCATCACAACATATTTTGACATTTTACTTTTGTTGTGAAATTGTGATGAATGAAGAAGAAGAATAGCAATGAAGATTTACACCACATGACGATGCCACAATAAGACACCACAATCCACTTATGGATTAACATCACGACATCTTTGACGTTGTTCCATCTCAATCCCACAACAAAAGTAAAACGGCAAAATATGTCGTGATGGTAATCCATGAGGATTGTGGTGTCTTATTGTGGCATCATGACGTGGTCATTCCTACCTTGTTTAGTTGTTTTTTTGTTTGTTTGCTTGTTTGTTTTTTGAGATTTCATCCCTCTTTTACATAAAAAAATATTTTTTTCCTTGTTTCTGCAGTCATTTTAAAATAATAAAATGCTTCATGTTTACATATATATATATATATATATATATATATATATATACATATACAGTATATATCTACATATATATATATATATATTGTTTTAATACTTGCTTTAGTTGATTTGGGGGATGGTTTGGATATGTATCACTTTTGGAATGTTTTTTTTTTCCATTTCCCCCCTCTCACGATCTGGGCCTGGTTTAGTTAAGTCCACATTTACATTCGATTTATTTTTCTTTTCCAAATAAAACAATTAATGTTTAGCATCTCTAAGTTTTGTGTTGCGTGCACTAGCCCAGAGACAAAGTCCCTTCCTCGTGTTGGAATCGCCATCATGGCTTCAGCAGTTATTGAGGTAGGTCGACCTACAGTTTTACATTGTTTTTAGAGGGGAAGAAGTAGAAGAATAAGAAGAAGTACAAATTGGTGATTTAGTGATCATCATCTTCTTGTGTATGGCAGCTTGGCTGCCGGGTAGCTGTCATTTTGTTGGAGCACAACTGTGCCGCTGATGCTGTGCCCCTATACCGTGCCCAGTTCACTGGTACTCATTTCACCGACCTCAGAGGATGACATGCTGACTCAACCCCACCTGGTGTTGATTCAGCAGCCAAAGGGGGCTCAAACTCAGGACCCTAAGATCCCAAGCCAGCCGCCCTAACTGCTAAGCCAACACCACGCTTCATTTAGCGATCCGTCGTTGTGGTACTTTAGTGATGTATTCTGGTGTCTTTTGAAGTCTTGGTAGTTCAGAAAACGCTCGAGAATATAAGGTATGGCTTTTAACTGGTTATGACTTCATTCTATAGTAGTTTCCAAGCCTATCATTATGTACAGATTTTAATGGGCAGCCATTTTTTATTTCCTGTATCATCCCTCGATATTGAGTATGACCGTACTCCATGATATACACATATTATACGTGACATTATACTAGTTAACCAAAAACGTTCTATACTGTAGTAGTTAGTGAAAAATAGAAAATGATTGAAGGTGTACGAGTTAGTCAAAAACGATTTTTGTTTATTGACAGAATTTAAATTTGCTTATTGGACAGAATGTCTAACTGAAAAGTCCAACCCAGTTGCTACTTTGGCATATTATAACTGTTCAGTAAGTTTGCTTGTGATCGAGCAGGTGTCTAATATGTTTTTTGACCACTCAACTGCACAGGATATCATACAAGCAAATTGAGCAAAAGATGGTGATGTGTTTTATGGTCATGGTCACAACATTTGAGGGTTAGAAATGCCATCCAAAAAGTGTGCAAAAACTTGCAAAAGTATATTTTATCATCCCTGTTCCCCAATCACCCCATTCTGGCAAGCACCTGGACATCACCCCACTCCCAAAACGGCCTGATGAGGCAAGCAAATATTTAACACAACAAATAACAATTTCTGAAAGTGTGAGATGCAGCACTCACAGCTATGTTGTTCTGGCATGAAGTGTGATATTTCTTTGGAAAAGTTTTGAGGGAGTCTCGTAAAGCCGCACCCTTGTAATGAAGCGAGACGAGGTGGAGGTGGTGGTGATATTTCTTGGTGGGAAGAATCATGTGATGTCTATAAGAGCCAGAGCGAACACTAAAGAGGGATTTTCCTCTCGTCTGAGGCCATTACGTTTGGTATCTTCTGATGGGGCCATCAATGGAGTTTACAAAACGTGATTTCTTCTGGGCACCGTGGATTCCGCAGCACGGGGACCAAAGTTGATGTCCGCTCACGTTTCGGGTGAAAATCGGAACGCACTGAAGGGAGCCATGATCGATCAAAATTGGCATCTTTCCCACTTTTCACACATCGTTGGCATATTTTTCGATGAAAAATAGAATATCTAGCGAGTAAGAATTTTAACACTGTATTTAAAATGTTTTCATGCACAGTGGTTATGTTAACAGTTAGATATTTAAACTGCTCATCAGATGTTCCATATATACAGCATCTTCAGCAGCAGATTTCAAATTTGATTCTGTCCACTAATCTTGTTTCTTGATTGACTCGGTGTACAACACACAAAATAATGCATCAAGATATCCTCAGGCTTGACCTGCCCTTCTGCTTATGCGTCTGCTGTTACTGTGGTTGGGAAGTCTGAACGTCGAGCTGATATCAGAACAAGAGCTGCTTCATTAATTTTTCCCTCCGAGGAGCCTTGGTATGTGAAAGCACGTGTGATTACGTTTCTCCATCCCAGTGCTCTTCAACTATATTCTCCTGATTCATGCTCTGCCTCTCCATACTAATGACCCCATTGGAAGTGCCTCAAAAAATTTTTTCTCCGTTTGTTTCCGATGTGGGAATCTACACTTCTCTCCCAGTGTTATTATGTCCCGAGAATGTTAACATAAAGCTTGAAATTCTGCTTTATTAACTTCTCTTTGTTCTCGATCATCACGTTGGTCATATTTCTGAGCAACATCCCACTTTTCCTTGCAGTAAACTACTTTTGCTACAAAATCTACATTTTGATTTTTTTTTTTTAACCTCTGCCAATGAAGCTGGATGGAAGGAGGTTATGTTTTCACCCCTGTCTTTGTTTGTTTATTTGTCTGTAGGATATCTCAAAAAGTTATCGACGGATCTGGATGAAATTTTGTGGGCAGGTTGGATTTGCGATGAGGACGAATTGATTAGATTTGGAGAAGATCCGGACACTGCTACTATAATTTAAGTGATTTTTTTTTCACCATTGAAAGATAGGGCCAAAAACAATATATTCGCACAATATGTCAAAAAGTTGTGAACTTATTCGGACAAAACTTGGTGGACACGTTGGCTGTGTGGCGAGGACAAATTGATTCGACTTTCGTGAAGATCTGAATCCACATCTGGATATGAGAATTACTTAATTTTTTAAGTGATTCTTCACCATTGAGAGATAGGACTAAAAATGATATATAGAATGATATTTCAAAAATGTAATTGACCCGATATGTTCTCGTGGATCAGGCATTGCGTGGCGGAGGTGTGCTTTCTACCGAGTGCTCTTCAGTTGTTATTGTTTTTTCGGGCACCCAAAATTTGACTTCAGACATCCAAAAAGAATCAGAACTACAAAAAAATGCGCTGGTTCGGGCAACCTTGAAAAAAGAGGTTGATGTGGAGCCCTGCCTTTGGGTTTGTATTCAAAATACGTTTTGTTTTTTGGCAGTTTTTAACATGCCCTGTTCCCAAACCAAATATCCTCACTCCCTACAGAATACCCTTCCTTCTCATGACACAAAACATCTCCAGAAAAATGATTCATTCATTGCACAATCATGATATCTGGTAAGGTGCAAAACATTTATGAAAAGTTTACAGTGCATACTATTTATTCCGAATGAAGCCGTTTTTGGCTGCAAAAATGGCGAACAAAATACGGCTAAAGTACACTTCGTACTCAGATATTCTCCCAGAATGCTCCTCAATCTTTCAGAGTGTAAATGGGAGTTCATATTGCCGACAATAGCTTGATGGCTTTGTGACACCCTTTTTTTGGTACGACTCCTTACAAAGAAGTTCAATGTAGGAGGAGGCGATTCGGCGCATCAAAGCCTTTTCAGTGGTTGCCAACATGTGGTTGTTCATGCTCTATCCTTTTCAAATGCTGAGCATCACACAAGGAAGTAGCAAGTACCATTTTTTGGTCTCTGGTATGATTGGGTCGGGGTTTCAACTGCCAAACTCCCAATTTCAGAGCGGGCACTCTCACCATTACACCACCGAGTTTTATGAGTTAACTATTTTAACACGATAAGGTGATTGGTGTTCAGGTGAATCAGTTGATATCTGTACAAGTCTCCTGAGGTGAAATCAGTGTTGATGGGTTAATTGGTTGAAGGCCTCTCGTTGATGGAAGGTGAAATCAAAGCCAAACAAAACAGAAATTTTAACCTGATTTGAACTTTGGCAGGTGACAATCCAATCATGTCTTTCACAGTTTATTTTTAAAAAATTAACATTTCTTCTCAACAAAAGAGCAATTCAATCTAACGACAGAGACAAATTGATCGATACTGGGAACTCTTGCTGCCGCAGTTCTATCTTCTCAGTTGATTTCCACTTCCTGGGTGAAGCCTCATGACCTTTCGGTTATAATGGCCAAGTATGTCGGCTGCTTCCTGCACTTCCATTGCTTCTGATTTCCTTGATGTCAGTGGTGTCGAGTGGAGACCAAAACACTCGGATTAGTGTTCCTGGCTTTCTGCCTTGGTGGATTGGTGTCTTGTAGGTTGTTTGTAGTTGTGTTTTTTTGTTGTTGATGTTGTTTTTCTCTGGGGTGTTGGATACACTGGCATGTTATACAGTTGCAGCTAACCATAGCAGGACCACCTTTATGCGAGTGGTGTTAGAGAGAGAGAGAGAGAGAGAGACAGACAGACAGACAGACAGACAGACAGACAGACAGACAGACAGACAGAGACAATCCTTGTGGTGGTAGTTTGGGGAGCAGGTGTATTATTGGATTATGATCAAATGAGAACATTTACTTTTATGACAATCAGCATTGTCGACATAGTGAGGCTCCCAACACTTATACCATCAATTACCCATGACCTCAGACGTTAAGGACACAAACATGAAGCGACACCATGTATTAGAGTCAAGGCGGGTGTCACAAATTGTCAAGATTTTCACATTATTGAGAACTTCTGATGGATGCTCAGTGGGGGCTTCTGACATGCATGGCAGCCTTCCAGGATGGGTAGGGGATGGAGGGAGAGAGGTGTTCTTAACAATCGGCCATTGGAAGCACATCTCAGCACGGTTTCCCCCCATTGTGGGGAAATGAGTGGCAAGCCAGCAGTTGTTTCCATTGCCTGATCACCAGGAGTGCCCACCTCGAACTGGTATTCATTATGAGGCACATTGTAAAATGTGCACTATCTTCCTAAATGTAACGGGACACGATTTTGTCTCAATGGTGCTTATCTAGCATCCTGACATCCTCATGACTCCCTCAACTCTTTTGGTTCCTCATCGAGGTTTAATGTGATGAAAGATTCACTTTTGTTCCCTCTGACAATTCATCACAGGGTTCTTTTCCCTCGAGTTGATTTCCGTTGTTCTCTGAGATTGATGTTTAACGTTAGAGTTGCCCATAGTTTTCAAAATCATGAGGATATTCCCCATATTTGATTTAGGAATTGCTAGGGCCATTTTAATCATTCTGGACATGCCCACTGTCTGCCACCTTATTATCATTCCCTCTTGGAACACTGTTAATATCTTCCTGTAGGAATGCTGCAGGATTGCAAGTGACTTGAATAAGAGCTTTACATTTAGTGTCTCAGCACACTAAACAGAGACAGCTTTGAAAGCCGTACATCTGCCACCTCGATACACGTCATGCTTGTCTGACGATGTTGACATCGACAGGAAATTGAGGCTCTGTCTGTACACCTGTTCTCGTTTTCTTATTGGCATCGACTCTGTTTCAACCCAAGCACGCACACACACACTCACACATGCACTCTGACCCGCTAGCTCAACGTGGATATGGCACTGAATAGAATGGCATATATGCTTGGAGTATTATTGCTTGCTTTGCCAAAGTGCAATTCTCCACCATGTAGCACTTTCAGCAGATGTTAGTGATATTTCCTTGAAGTGAAACAGGAATAAAGAGAAGCATGAGCAGAATGGAATGGTGCTGTACAATGTGAAAGCAATGTGAAAGCTGGACAGCCTGCAGCACAACCTTCTTGCAGTAAAAGTTTGTTCAAGATTTTCTCGGTGTAATCACAAATGGTCTGAAACTTTCAGAGTACTGAAGCATCAGCAAGTTCACCCAGATTTCCAAACTTTGAGCAATGAGGCAATGAAATGTGGGTTATCTGTAGCACTTGCGTCTTGAAACTGTCTACCATGGGATGTGTGTTTAAGTGGATGGCTGGAGTACGAACCCCTTTTTGCGATATCTTTATTTATTGTAAATAATGCCATATCTGCAGTTTTACTTTGCCATTATATGCTCAAGGTCGAATATTATTTTCAAGAGTTTAGTTCAGAGTCCCATGTTGGCCCATGGCCACGGCTTTCTCTTCATGGCTTCACCCCACCTCCCAGTTATGGCTTAACCTACTCATTGATTGTTATTTACCATGGGGTCTGCACTATCCCGGCAGTTTAGTCCGTTGCTCCAGGGTCGACGTGAGCCCATCATGGATGCGTGCAGGCATTGGCAGTGTTCTGGGAGGTGATGCGACTATAAAAAGCCGGGTGAGAGAGGGCACCATCTCCCTCCCAGGGTCATTCACAGAAGAAAGTTCCGTGTAAAATGCCGAGGAATCATCGGGAGGCGTGAGTGATCGGCCAAGTGTGGCATTACTGGAGGCACAAAAAGGATTAGGTGTTCGAGACTGCTGCCAGTAGTGTGTATGCTCCCCAGGCTCAGAAGTTTGCCAGCCCTGAACTCCCGCAGTCAATCTGACTACACCATCATCATGAGGGCGCCATTTCACCGTCTTTCCTTATTTTATTTTTTTATCGTTTGTTCTGCTTGTGGGGTTCCTTTGTTTCTTTGCTGCCTCACTATTCTGGCCATACCTTTGTTTGTACAGACCATTGGCCGTAGTGTTATTATTATGAACGTGTTCATTGTCTTTGTTGGAGGTCTCTCTGATTTATCCTTCAGGATTTTTTTTTGTGCCATATATTCTTAATTAGAACTGTACTTATTTATAATCAATAGAAGCACACACTTCCCATGGGAGCTGCAACCGATGGGGCATCTTTATGTTTGAGGTGGCCATCCCATAGTCACCAACATTGAGAGGATGGAAAGGTTCTGTGGTGCAAGGGATCGAAGCGACCGAAGGGGTGCCCCACTCATATTTGGTCGGGAAATTGTCATTTTAACTTTAAAATTTGTACATTTGAAAACACTCATGAAAAATTAAAGCAGAATAATCATGTCTTCTTTATGAACTTTTTTTTTAATATAACATGGAACTGCTGAATACTGCGTTTTGGACTTTACATTGTATAACTTTTGTTTTAATGTTGAGTAAAATATAAACTCAAATTTAAATAAAAACTTAGACATGGCCGTGCCCTACTCTCGAATACAAACTTTAGGTAGATCCACTGCAATTACTTCATGGCTGGCCGGCTTGGCAATATCGTATGCGTGTGTACACGCACCGTGCACGCGGCTGTGCATCCGTCTAACGCAGCACAGGTGCGCTTCTCATTGGTACAATGTTGTGCTCTGAGTTAAATGTCAGTCAACCAATGAGAAACATCCCACATTTCGGGGTCAGTCATGCTTGTGAACGCGACAGCATTTGTCATTTACAGCCACATACTTTGAATGGTAGCTGTCGCCAATCAAATAAAACGAGATTATGGATATATTATTTTTCACGCAGCCAGAAACCATGTCACAACATGGAAATCGATCAAAATCTTCAGTTTGACATTATTTTGTGGAAGTGGTACTTTTCGCTGTTATTGGGCAATAAAATCAGAAGGCTGTTCAATATACAAAAAGCGGTAGACTACCTCTAAAAGCGGTAGAGTTGGCCACGATGCCATCCCAACTTGGTGCAACATTCCTATGCACACCCCAAGTACAGCCGTCAAGTTTCAGCGCATTTCTTCCCACAAGCAAACAGACACGTACGGTGGCCTACAAAAGTATTCACCCCCTTCAAATAATGCCACATTTTGATGAATTATGTTGAATTTTTCCAAATGATATTTTTTTATTCACAACTGAAGATTTCAAACTAAACACTGTTTTCGATGAAGGGGGTTATTTACATGTGTTGGCTTAGCGTGTTGCATGTATTTATAACCTGGTGTTGGCTTAGCAGTTAGGGTGGTGGCTTGGGATCCTAGGGTCCTGAGTTCAAGCCCTGTTTCCGCTGCATTAACACCAGGGGGTTGACTCAGCCTGTCATCCTTCCGAGGTCGGCAAAATGAGTACCAGTGTCGGAGCCAAAAGGAAGCACACAAAGGGAAGGGGTATCGAGGCATTGATTAAATCTGGTATTGGTGTGGTGCAGTCATGATGGGCCAAATGGCCTCCTCCTGCGCCTTAATTTCTTGTAAATCCTTGTAAATGTTAGAAATACCTGCAAAATAACATGTACAAATCAAAATTCACTGGTTGTAAAAGTATTCAGCTCCTCAGGTCAGAACTTGGTGGAAGCACCTTTCACAGCAATGACTGCTATGAGTCTTTTTGGGTAGATCTCTACCAAGCTATTGCACAGTGAGATGGTGAAATCTTTATCTATTCTTCACGTGAGAATTTCTCCCGTTCTGCCCACATTTGATGGGGATCGTCGATGGACTGCAATTTTCAAGTGTCGCCGTAAATGTTCAATTGTTCAAGTCAGGAGTTTGACTGGGCCATTCAAGAACATTTATTTTCTTTTTATTCCACCACTCCAGTGTGGCTTTAGCTTTGTGCTGCAGATCACGTTCTGCTGAAATGTGAATCTCCTACCCAGTTTCAGATACCTGGCTGATGAAGCAGGTTTTTTTTATCAAGGATTCTCTTGTACTTTGCACCATCCATTGTCACCTTCTGTATCCTGACAAACTTACCAGTCCCTGCTGAAAAAATGCAGCCCTGTAATGTGATGCTAACACCACCATGCTTGACAGTAGGGATGGTGTTGATTGGGTGATGTGCAGTGTTAGGCTTGTGCCAGATATCACAGTTTGAATTTAGACCAAATGTTCACTTTTTGTCTCATTTGACCACAAAACTTTCCTCCACATGGCTGCGGTATCATTAAGATGCTTTTTCTCAAACTCCATACAAGCTTTTAGATGCGTCTTTTACAGTAATGGCTTCTTTCTTGCCATCTGTCCAGAGAGGCCAGGTTTGTGAAGGGAATGGGATATTGGTTGATGATGCCTGACCATCTCAGACATGAGCTGCAGATCTTTGAAAGTTCTTTGTTGGATTTACAGTGACATCCCGAACTAGTTTCCTGCTTTCCCAGCTACTGAGTTTGAATGGGCGACCTGATCGAGGTAGAGTCTAGGTGGTATGATAAGTCTTCCTTTTCTTAATGATGTATTTCATCATGCTCAAAGGGATAATGAGTGACTTTGAAATCTTCCTATAACCCTCTCCTGAATGGTGCTTCTCCACCACTTCATGTCTGACTTCT
>CM068954.1:137358776-137363888 GCA_035128595.1 Eptatretus atami | reverse complement strand
GGGGGGGGGGTGGTGCTTACACATGATCTGTTAAACATTGCTTGGCACATTGCATCTTCAAACAGCTTTTGGGTTGTGTTGCCTTTGCTGCATCTTTTTTGACCCATTGATGGTTTGCAAGTGCCGTTCCCCTTTTCCCAAGGGAAAGGTTTTGTGATTAAACATTCCAGGAGAGATTGTGCTCGCAAGTGATCAGTCCTCTTTTACCTTCTCGAGCTGCTCTTCTGTTTTGATTGCTTGGAATCCATGCCTGATAGCTGCCCTCCGATGTGGCGGCCTGCGCCGTTGATGTATATTCTTTAACATGACCGTGCTGCTGAGATTGTTTGCCCACCGATTGGCGGCACCTTAAAGTGCCAGCACCTCATTGCAGGTCAGGGCAGCCGCAAGGGGCTTGTTTCTGCTTCTACAGTCTTGGCTTCATGCAGCTCCCATCATAAAAGTCAGTCCCAGCGGTGCTCATTACTAGCCTTGCAAACCAACACGTTTGTCAACAAGGCACATTGCAAGCTTTGAAAAACAGGACTTGTTTTTGGGTGAGAATTCAATGTGTGGGCATGGTTGGATGAGTGTGGCAATGGGTGGTGCTGGACATTGAATAGTTACCCAACCAATTCGGAGTCGTTGCTTTATGTGACACTGCTGAAAGTCGTGCTGTTGCGTCCTGGTCCGTTTTGTGTTCTAACTCTTCCATGAGCCTTGACTTTGTATCCCAAAGAAATATATAATGCTCAAGCATTCTGCACTGTGTCCATCGCAAGTTTCTCAGACACCATCAGTCTCTCAGCTTTGGTCCTTATTTGATATTTTGGCCACATAGTGTTTGGCAAGAACCACCATCTGCACTCCACCAGGTTCTGTTGATCCATCTTAGTAGATAATGGAGCAGTGCTGAAATTGCTGAATTTATTTTCTTTTCTCCTTTTGTCGTTGTTGTTATCCGTCCACCCACCCCAAATTCCTGTGGAATGTTCCCACATTTCTCCAGTGTGAGTGCAGTTTTCTTTCTTTTCTTTTCTTTTTTTCCACAAATAATACCATCTCTGAAATGTGCATTTTGCTGGAGTCGGGCCACTTCCAACAGAAAGGAAAAGTTTGCGTTTTGTAACCTTGGACTATTTTATGAAAACTCAATTTTAGTTTTTATGTGGCTGTTATTTTACGACGTGATCATTTTTTGTTGTCACGACAACCTGCAAACCTTTGTTCAACATCGGCCTCGTATGAAGTTTGTACACCACGTGCATCGTCAGATTGAGGAAAATCTGACAGATTACTACTTGTGAAAATTGAAGATTTTTTATTCTTGTAGATTGGTTGGTCTTGCGCATTGTTCTGTCTGTGTTACTTGCAAAACTAAAGATTTTTAGCTCGCCTGGAACGTCGTTCCGGAGAGCTGATGGGATGGCTTGTCGTCTATCCGTCCGTCCACAAATACTTTCAACTTCTTCTCTGAAACAACACATTATTTCAATGAAACGTTACCACAACGTTCATCACCTGTGATGTCCCAAAGTGTGTTCACGGCATGAAAAATATCGGGCCCTAAGGGGGCTATGGCGGTCCCCCCCCCCCCAAATAGGTATTTGCCGCCTTCTCAGAAACTACACACACAATTCTGATGAAACTTGACCACAACTTTCATCACCCGTGATGCACCACAGTTTGTTCATGGCAATAAAGAAATCGGGGTCTGAGGGGGTCGACAAGGGAGTTACCCCCAAAATATGTAGTTGCTTTCTTTCAAACCACAAACACAGTTTTGATGAAACTTGAGCACAACCTTCATCACCCGAGATGTACCAAGGTTTGTTCACAGCATGAAAAAAAAATCCAAAGGTATTTACTTTCTTCTCCATTACATATTTTGTGGGTCATCCAGGCCCACTGGTCAGTGGTTTCCTGGTTATCTTATCCAGGTGCTACCAGGTGAGCACCCAGGGGCACTGCCCCTACGTTTCAAGTCCATTGGTCAGTCGATTTTATTATTCTGTCTGTCTGTTTGGCTGTTTGTCGCCTACAGGTCACAATTTTAAACCAATCTTCACGAAACTTCACCACATGGTAGAGTTTGTCATAAGGAAGAAGCTGATTGTTTTTGAGGTCAAAAGATCAACAACTTTGGTGAGATTTCGAAAATCCTCAATTTTCATCCGATTGACTTGAAATTTGACGAGGTTACATATTTCGGTTCACTGTATTCAACGAGCCAATTATTTTTTGAGGTCAACATGTACCCAAAAGGTCAACATAGGCCAAAGGTCAACAACTAAGACGAGATTTCTAAAATCCTCATTTTTCATCCGATTGACTTGAAATTTGAACAGAATTTGCATATCAGGTCATTGAATTCAACAACCTCTTTTTGAGGTCAACATAGGCCAAAAGGTCAACATGGGCCAAATTTCTAAAATTGTTTCTAAAATTGTCAATTTCATCCGATTGACTTGAAATTCGAAGACCATTTGCATCTCAGCATACTGAAGTCAAGCACCAATTATTTTTGAGGTCAATATCGGCCAAAATTTCAACATAGACCAGGTTTATAAAATTGTCAGTTTTCATCCGATTGACTTGAACTTTGAAGAGGATTTGTTTGTTTGGTTTGTTTTTATTAAATAAGGTCAAATTTTTTTTGGGGATTTCACAATTATCGTGCAATGCACGACATCTTTCTTGTTTCTTTATCACTTTGCTTTGGCTTACTCAGTGACCGTGCTTTAATTGGCAACTTTGAGCGTGACTCCATTTATCTGTTTGTGGAGGTTGTCAGATGATGTTGGTTGTGCTTGCACACGTCATAACTGAGAGCAGACGACCTTCTGAAAAAGCAGCTTATCTGCATATTACCCTTTAAGGATTCAGTTCCTTCAATCCACACCCCTTCCATTTACCCTACACTCAATCAGTGTCTGTTCGTATAAGAACTGTCAATATTTTGTTAAAATTTTTACCTCTGCCACCGAAGGTGAAGGAGGTGATGTTTTCACCCCTTTCTGTCTGTTTGTCTGTCTGTGTACAGGATATCTCAAAAAGTTGTGGACGGGTCTGGATTAAATTTTGTGGACAGTTTCGGTGTGTGACACAAGGATGAACTGATGAGGTTTTGTTGAAGATCCGGATCCGGATCCGACTACTGGAATTTTAAAAAGTGATTCTTCACCATTCAGAGATAGAGCTAAACCAATATATAGCATGATGTCTCAAAAAGTTGTGGATGGATTCGGATGAAACTTGGTGGACAGGTTGGGTGTGTGACAAGGGCGAACTGATGAGGTTTTGTTGAAGATCTGGATCCGGATCCGACTACTAGAATTTTAAAAAGTGATTCTTCATCATTGAAAGATTGGGCTCAAAAACGATATATAGCACGATATCTCAAAAATGTATTGGGCCAGATATGTTATCATGGATCAGGCATTGCGGGAGGACGAATGTGCTCTACTGAGTGCCCTTCTAGTTTGTAATGATTTGGTGAAGATTTTGTTGTCGTTCTTTCACTTGCAAGTGAAAATAACGTTTGAGTTTGAGTACTCAAAAGTAAAACGTACTCTTATAACGTTTGAGTATTCACTTTTCAAACTTTCGCCTCAGTGCAGGTAATGGCAGATGAAATGCCTTTTCTCGTATTGCCGGTGCATGAGTTTTGGCTTCATTTCACGATGGAATTGCGCAGGATTTTGGTTGGCATGTGGATGTCGACGGTGGTTTTTGTTCTTAAGAAGGAAATGCTAGCTTTTGTGCAAAGTGAAATCAGTCAAACCGTAATACAAATTAATACAGGTGTGTTGTTTTGCAGGCCTGGTTTATCACCAAGCTCTGTTTACTGTTTGCCGTTCGCTGTCCATGTGTTTCATGGTCAGTGACTCACTTCTGGTTGTCCTTTATCATAATAAATACTTGCACGGCTCTTGGTGTTGAGAGGGTGCTTATAAATAGGTATTGTGGACAATACTTTGTGCTTCTGTCGACGATGTTGGTTTGGGATTCTTTGCCGTTCATAATTGGAACTGCGGGATAAAGGCATCGCTCCATGCACCGTGGCTTGTGCCGGTGAATAATTGAAATGGTGCTTTCCTGGTGAAAGCAGCAGCAGTAATCAAAAAGCCGCTTCCACACACATGTACATGCACATAGTCAGGGTAACGGCACCTCACTGGCGATGAAGTGTACTGGGTTTAAATCTCACCAATCGGACCCCCACGATGTGACATGCCAAGTCACCGCTTGCCAAATTGCAAAGCGCAATGTACCACTTGGCTCCTGGTTGTCAGGTGCTGTGTCGGGGATTGAAAATAGACCAGAGGTTGCGGAGGATTCCTCGGAGCATGTGAATATGGTTTTTGTTGCCATTGGGTTTCTTGAATGAATCACTTGGTGTGCAGACGGCCAGAAATCGGATTTAATGTGATAAATCTTGGGAGGATAAGTCAATTTGAACTGGCAACGCAAAAATGATGCAAACACTGTATGGAGTGACTCAAGTGCCACCATTTTGCTTCCTATTCTATACTGCACCCATGAGTTTAACCAGGGTTTATTCTAACGTGCAGTTGTACCCCTTTTGTGCAGTTGTAAATTCAAAATGTGCAGTTGTAAATCCAGATTTGTGCAGTTGTCAATTTGTTCTTTGTTTGAATTTGCATGGCTAGGGTGTCATAAACTAGGATGGAACCACAATAGACGTCACTGATAGTCTGATAGCTGACCAAAACTTTTTTTTTATTAACCTTACAATATAATGCAATCATACATATTACAGTAGCCCACTTACAGTAGTAGAGTTACAGTAGCCCACTCTTAAATGTGTGTGTAATTAATATATATCGTTTTCTTGCAAAATAGCCATATATGGCAGATTGACAGATGAAACTGGTCAAGACACCCCTCAGAATGCACCACAGAGCATCTAGATCAAAAATGTTCTGGGGGAGACCCCCCAGAGCCACCCGGCAGGAGGGGATACCCCTCCCACACCCTCCCGCGCTCAGCGCGCCTTGCCGCTCCGGGCCTCGGCGCTGCTACGCGCCACGACGGCTGCGCCGTCGTGCTCGGCTGCTTCGCAGCCTCCATTTTTTCCCGCCCCTGCCTCGCATCAGAGTTTGTGCAGTT
>CM068954.1:137351276-137356276 GCA_035128595.1 Eptatretus atami | reverse complement strand
GCTCTCTCTCTCTGTCTCTCTCTGTCTGTCTCTGTCTCTCTCTGTCTGTCTCTGTCTCTGTCTCTCTTTCTCTATCACTATCTCTGTCTCTCTCTCGCTCTCTCGCTCTCTCTCTCTCTCACTCTCTCTCGCTCTCTCTCGCTCTCTCTCGCACTCTCGCTCTCTCCCCTCTTCTGTCTCTCTCTCTCTCTCTGTCTCTGTCTCTGTCTCTGTCTCTGTCTCTGTCTCTTCTCTCTCTCTGTCTCTCTCTCATCTCTGTCTGTCTCTCTCTGTCTCTCTCTGTCTGTCTCTGTCTCTCTCTCTCTGTCGCTCTCTCTGTCGCTCTCTCTGTCTCTCTCGCTCTCTCTCGCTCTCTCGCACTGTCGCTCTCTCTCTCGCACTCTCGCTCTCTCTCTCGCACTCTCGCTCTCTCTCTCGCACTCTCGCTCTCTCTCTCTCTCTCCGTCTCTCTATCTCTCTCGCACTCTCTCTCGCTCTCTCTCTCTCGCACTCTCGCTCTCTCTCTCTCGCACTCTCGCTCTCTCTTGCACTCTCGCTCTCCTCTCTCTCTCTGTCTCTGTCTCTGTCTCTGACTCTCTTCAGTCTCTCTCTGTCTCTCTCTGTCTGTCTCTCTCTGTCTCGTCTGTCTCTCTCTGTCTCTCTCTGTCTCTCTGTCTGTCTCTGTCTGTCTCTCTCTGTCTCTCTCTGTCTGTCTGTCTCTGTCTCTCTCTCTGTCTTCTCTCTCTGTCGCTCTCTCTGTCGCTCTCTCTGTCTCTCTCTGTCTCTCTCGCTCTCTCTCGCTCTCTCTCGCTCTCTCTTCGCTCTCCTCTCGCTCTCTCACACTGTCGCTCTCTCTCTCTCGCACTCTCTCTCGCCTCTCTCTCGCTCTCTCGCACTCTCTCGCTCTCTCTCTCTCTCGCACTCTCGCTCTCTCTCTCTCTCTCGCACTCTCTCTCTCTCTCTCGCACTCTCGCTCTCTCTCTCTCTCGCACTCTCGCTCTCTCTCGCACTCTCGCTCCTCTCGCACTCTCGCTCTCTCTCGCACTCTCGCACTCTCGCTCTCTCTCGCGCTCTCGCTCTCTCGCTCTCTCTCGCGCTCTCTCTCTCTCGCACTCTCGCACTCTCGCTCTGTCTCTGTCTTCTGTCTCTGTCTCTCTGTCTGTCTCTGTTCTGTCTCTCTCTGTCTCTGTCTGTCTCTCTCTGTCTCTCTTCTGTCTTGTCTGTCTCTGCTCTCTGTCTTCTCTCTCTGTCTCTCTCTGTCTTGTCTCTGTCTCTTCTCTCTCTCTGTCGCTCTCTCTGTCTCTCTCGCTCTCTCTCTCGCTCTCTCCCCCCTTCCTCTCTCTCTCTCTCCCCCTTCCTCTCTCTCTCCCCCTTCCTCTCTCTCTCTCTCTCTCTCTCTCTCTCTCTCTCTCTCTCCTCTCTCTCTCTCTCTCTCTTCTGCTCTCTCTCTCTCTCTCTCTCTCTCTCGCTCTCTCTCGCTCTCTCTCGCTCTCTCTCTCTCTGTCTCTGTCTGTCTCTGTCTCTCTCTGTCTGTCTCTGTCTCTCTCTCTGTCTCTCTCTCGTCGCTCTCTCTGTCTCTCTCTGTCTCTCTCTGTCTCTCCTCGCTCTCTCTCGCTCTCTCTCTCGCTCTCTCTCTCGCTCTCTCTCGCTCTCTCTCGCTCTCTCTCGCTCTCTCTCTGTCTCTCTCTCTCTCTGTCTCTCTCTCCTCTCTCTCTCTCGCACTCTCGCACTCTCGCTCTCTCTCGCTCTCTCTCGCACTCTCGCTCTCTCTCGCACTCTCTCTCACACACTCACGTGACTTTTAATTGAGATCAAATGTAACAGTAGGTTGACATCCAACGTGGGTGGAGGCATATCCATTGACACATTCGTTTCAAATTCTATTTTCTAGTTTGTGCTTTCACTTGTCATCCACATGTTGCCTTTGATTAAGTTGAACCCCACGAGCCTTTGCTTTATAGCAGATCAGTCAAACTTGCCTGTTGTTTTCACATCAACCCATCTTATTGGATTAGCGCTCCTTTATTTGATTAAATCTGCAACATAAGAAAGTACTGCATAGAGAACGTTGGCATTTCAGATTTAATTTGGTGAGCCAAAGTGCTCTTTGGATCGTATTTTTGTTAATTTATGGGATTGTTCTGCCCAACCCTGTAAATGCTGTTTTCCATTTATTAGTTTGGTGGTGTTGACCCTAACATTCATGAACTCGTATGAACTTCAAAACGGTATACACTGCTTGGGAGGCTTTGGTATTTCTCTCTGTGCTTTACAGACGGTTTCTGAAGGCAAGGGGCTGGTCTTTTAGTCCTTTCCTTGTTTACCGGTGATTAAATCGGCCTTCCTGCCATCAATAGCAGTGGGGTGGTCATCTTCTCAATGCTGATTTATGTTTAGATTCCACTCTCTCCTTTAGAGCTGGGATGAATGGATGTTCCATAACTATATCATGGCAATGGGCCAAAACACGTGGTCATCAATTTGCACAAAGCAGTGTGGCCTGGAGCAGGCTGGATTTTTCGCAGCATGGATTAGGCCTTGTGTAATCACCATGGTTAGTTTTATAATTATTTATTTATTTATTCGTTTACCCACAGGAAGAGATGTAGTCTCTGGAACTTCTGGTCCTGATCATCAGCTGCAACCATTCTTGGGTATATCCTCTCTTCAATCTGGGCCCCAAAGTTGGTTGCCACCTCAGAAGTATTTGCATGGCCAAGTCCTTCCTTTCCTGTTCTCAGCTTTTATGGTGCATACATCCTTCATCTGAAGTTTCATGGGAATATGGTTTTCCCTGTGGACTCGATGTTGCCGTTTCCCATCTTACCTTCCCTTGTTTTTGGAATCTCACGACAATAAGCCAAGTCTCAGAGTTGGAGTTCACCACGAAGCAGGATGGTGGTCTTGTTTCTCCTGCCCTCTCAACCCTTTCTGCCAAACCCCTGTTCCCCCAGATCACACATGTTTTGCCAGAAACCCTTACATTGTTACTCTTCCCAAATCTAAACTTAACACTTACCCCTTTATTATTTCAACCTCCTCTGCTGTGTCGTCATTTTCACTCCAAGATTTTCAGCCCACTGTCCACCGACTCTTCAAGGTCTCCCATTTATATTTCTGAGCCTTACTACACTTGCTGAGACCATCCCCCTTTCACCTGTAACTGCTGAGCCCATGCACACTTTATATTTAAAACTCCTATCTTCATGCTCTGGTCTATCGATACAGTCTTGTTCTTCTTTGTTGACCCTTTGCCTCCCACCGTTCCACTCTTCCATGAACCTTGATGCTCGAATATAGAAACGCGTTTCTTATTGAATAGCCATAGCTCCTACACCTGAGCTGTGCACGCCTGCAAATAATAGTCATTTCTTCTGCACTTACAACTTGTAATTTGTTGATTTTAATTGTGTTGTTAATAATGATGAGTGTCAAAATGGCTGTCTTTATCAGTGCAGGAATATGCAGTGTTTGCTAATTTTATTTTCATTCAATAACTTGTGATTTTTGCTTGGTTATGAACCAAGAGCTACTCGCATTGCCGACTACTTCCATCTGTCATGAATCAGACTGTTGTTACTGTATTTTTTGTGCAGTTTTGCAGTCTTGGCCAGGATGTGCCAGCACCAGGTGACCGCATGTTTAATTGTTTTTCACTCGTTCTTTGGAAAAAAAATAAAAAAGGATTCATGTGCAGCACTTGCTTGCATTCACATCATTGGTGATCTCTCAGGGTCAAGATAGACTGATCTTTGTTATAAGTTAAGATTATTGGAATCTCCTGCAATGAAGCTGAGTCTATGGGCTTATCACTTAGCCATTGCAGACAGGTCGGTGGTCTCTCTGTCTTCTCCCGTCTCCTTTCTGGTCTTGTGCCACCTGATCTTCCTGTGGTTTCCCCCCCCCCCCCCCCCCAGGTTTTGCAGGGCACACACGGTCCACCATCTACCCCCTTCTGGTAAAACGACTGAAATCCAGGATCACTGCTCACCTCCACTCATTTGTTCCTCTCTTTTACCACCTGTAGAATCAACTTCCACATCCTCTTCAATCCCATTCTTGCCTCCATGTCTTCACGACAGCTGTTCACCACCATATCAGCTCGTCCCCAATCCAAAACCATGATCTTTGCTGCCCTCGTTAATCCCACCCAAATCCCTCCACTTCCTAATTTTACAGTTTTCCCTCCATGGAGTTTCCTTCTGTGTCCATCTTGTTCACCCCCATGCATGTGTGTTTTATGTCCTGTTTTTGTCTGTTACGTCCTCATCCATTCAGTGTGATAGCTCTTCCACGAGCCTCAATTATGTCTACCAAAAAAAAAGAAAAAAAAAGTGTTGCTCCATTCTATGTTTGTGTTACCGAGCTGTCGAAAGCACAAGTACAGACCAACGGCTGTATGTTGCTTGATGCTGATCCGAATGGCCAAAGAGCAGAAGTGGGATTGGGGAGGGCATAGGTTACCTCATCTCCAATGCACCTATGGATTTTATATGAGCTCAGTATTATAGCCGATTACCTCATGGATTTATTATCCAGCTGATGTTCCTCCAGAAGTTTGTGTTTAGCTTTGTGGCTCGTCATGCAATGCTTGTGATTATTCCTGATGTTGTTCTTCCTCTTCTTATTCCTCATCGTCGTCGTCGTCTTCTCCTTTCATAGCTTCTGACCTCGTTACTTCCTGGTTGACGGGAATTCTAATATTACATCGTAGCTTGTTCTTCCGTGTGATATTGCAAAGAACAGTCCTTGTTTAATGTGTTATAAACTGAGAAAATAGTGCTTAGTTCATGGGTTTTTGCTGCTGTTGAAGAGCTTTGGACTTTGCCACACCACACCATCGGGCTGGATGTCGGAATTTCTTGCGAGTTTTCTATTCTGCAACGTGAAATTAACTTGTCATTCTCTTGAGCAGCTGCTTGGCCACTGGTGATTTTGTTTAATTTTAAATAAGGAAGTGAGATCAAATTAAATCAAATCAGTTCCTGCTGCAAAATGGAATATATATATATATATTGTTT
>CM068954.1:137321994-137344698 GCA_035128595.1 Eptatretus atami | reverse complement strand
GTCATCAGCAGAGATTTAAAGAGGATTTTTCAGTCGGAGAGATCATTGATGAAAGCCAGAAAAAGCACAGGGCCCAGAACACTGCCTTGAAGAACTCCAGCCTGGACAGGAAGAGGGGATGAGAGAAATCCATTAAGGGCCACACATTGACTGTGCCAGGAGAGGAAATCTGCCATCCATGAGTGGAGATGGCCTTAGATACCACAGGAAGAGAGTTTGGTGAGCAGGGCAGGGTGCCATATCGTATCGAAAGCACGGAACATGTCTCGGGAGTTGGCTCTGATCGTATGCCTGGCATTGAGGACATCCATCCATTGTTGGGAAAGCAGGAGCAGCAAGTCCAGGGTAGAGTGACTTGGTCTGAATCGAAATTGATGAACGGAAATCAGGCTATGGGGAAAGAGGAAGGATTTCATATCAGAAGCGATGATGGATTCCATAACCTTGCTGCTCATTGGGAGAAAGCTGAGTGGTCTGTAGTTGCGGGGATACGTATTTGCACCTTTTTATGCAGAGCGGTAATATTTGCTGATTTCCAGCAAGGAGAAACCTTGAGAAATGACAGCGTGTAAACGTAGAGGGAGCACTCGTAGAGTGCCAAACCTCCGCTGTCAATACTGCTGGTCACTTAAGTGAACCGATATCCTATTCATTGTAGGCATAAACGGATCAGACTCTACTAACCACGATTGAATAAACTAAACTAGATCGCACGCATGTAGAAATGCCCAAAAAATAAAATCGAAATTTTTTGAAAAAAGTTGCAAAATTCAAATTCTAAAATTTGAGCAGATTTCTTGAAAAATTCTCCTATGATTGATTCAGACGGACGGGTCAGATGGGAGACCAGTCTAGAAGTTTGATGGCTACTTGAAGTCCCTGCCAGTCGACCTTAGTGAAATTCCAGACTCGATGGCGCTGAGGTGGTTCTCCAATAACTGCCAGAGAGATGTCCACTTTTGACAAGCACGTGGTTAGATGAACCGATTGGAGCAGAAAATACATATATCTTCCAAATATTGAATGTACCTATATCTTCCAAACATACATTCCATATTTGGAAGATATATGGTGTCGTTGTCAAACATATTGGCACCCATGCACTTTTTTCAAATATTGCACCATTTCTTCCAGAAAATTGTTGAAAAAAAATATATATATTTTGGTATCCACATGTGTATTTCTTTGGAATGCAGTGGAATAAAACAAAAAACTGGAAAAATTCCGAAATCTCAGCTTATTCCACACAGAAATCCTAAAATGGCCCGGACAATATTATTGGCACCTTGGAGAAGTTGTTAGAAATAATTAGATTTCAAGCAGGTGATTCTCCTTTACTTTGGAATTGAACTCACCTGTGGTGAGTTCAGCGGACTGCAAAAAAAAAAATCACTCGTTCAACCAGTATGAATAGAGAAAAGGAGTCATTCTGCTGTTTGTGTCACTGTGTGTACCACATGAGCATAGAGAAAGAAAAACAGAGAATTGTCTGAGGAGGTCAGACACAAGATTGTAGCCAAGCATGGACAACCTCAAGGCTCAAGTCCACTCCAGAGACCTTGATGTTCCTGTGTCCACCGTACACAATGTTATCAGGAAGTTTAAGGCCACGGCACTGTAGACAACCTCCCTGGACTGGCGCAAGAGAAAACTGATCGAAGGTGCAGCGAAGGATTGTTCGAAATGGTGGAGAAAGCACCTCGATCAACTGCCAAACAGATTCAAACTGACTTTCAGACACAAGGTACGACGTTGAAACACACCATCCGTCGCCAACTCAATGAAAGGGGGTTCTATGGCAGGAGACCCAGGAGGACCCCACTGCTGAGAGGGAGAGACATAAGAAAGCCCGACTGGAGTTTGCCACTACCCACCTGAACAAGCCAAAATCCTTCTGGGAGAATGTTCTGTGGACAGATAAGACCAAATTAGAGCTTTTTGATAAAGCACATCATCTCTATGTTTACAGAAAATAAAATGAAACCTTCAAAGAAAAGAACACCTTCCCTGCAGTCAAACATGGAGGTTCAGTGATGTTTTGGGGTTGCTGTGCTGCCTCTGGCACTGGGTACCTTGAATGTGTGCATGGCATCATGATATCAGGAGATTACCAAGGCATTTTGGAGTACAATGTTCAACCCAGTGTAAGAAAGATGGGTCTTTCTTGCAAAGGTCATGGGTCTTGCAGCAGGACAATGACCCCAAACACACTTCAAAAAGCACCCAGGAATGGTTCAACACAAAACGCTGTACTGTTCTGAAGTGGCCAGGAATGAGTCCAGATCTAAATCCCATTGAACACCTGTGGAGGAGATCTGAAAACAGCAGTTGGGAGAAGGCACCCTTCAAATCTGGGAGAACTGGAGCAGTTTGTGAGTTGTGAGTTCTTTGAAAAAAGTGCAAGGGTGCCACAATGTGTTTGGCCACGAGTGGTATCTATTCCTCTTTGTAGTTCTTCCAAATCTGGAATGTGGCCTTTTGAAGTTCGAAAGAGTTGTTGTTATAGTTGTAGTTATCGTGGTTTTGTTTGATTGTGGTTGTGGTAGTTGTGGTGGTACTCGTGGGAGTCGTGATTTGCTTGAGCATCGACGACGCTTGTCATCGGATCCCTATTCAAGCCTGTTTTATTCCTTGCACCAGAATGTATCTGCAGCAGTTTGTTCGGCCTTTGCACAACCAGAACAAAATGAACTATATGAATTTTGGAGCCAACGTTAGAAGGGAGAGGAATGCAAATGAAACCAAGACGGACGAGAAGTTTGAAAATGAATGGTTCATTTGAAGCATTTGCACACTTGCATTGCAATTGCATTTTGAGTGTATCGAACCGTGGCCAACGGCAAATGCCGCCCGGGTGACCCTGTCCGACAGACGGAGCACGAACCCATCGCTGGTTGTGCAGAAGGCACGATGACCTTGCCTCAAGTGATCAATTGCGAAGGTTAACCTCGTTGCTTTTCTGGTTAACCATGGAGGAGGGTTACTCTGATACAGTGGGAGTTTTTCATCATGCTTGTTTTTTTTTTAAGTTGAAATGTTTCTTATTCCATATAAATGCAAATGCTCTTTATTGTCGATGAGCACGCAAGGTGTGCTTGCATGACTTGACTTGCATTTATATAATTCAAGAGAGACTGAAATGTTTGCATTTGAGCATTGGCCAAAAAAAGAAACATTCGAGCAGAGGGTCGCACAGAGGGAGGTTTTAGGGGTAGTGTGATTGGGGTGCAAGGACGAGTACATTAGCCTTTTCGCTCGTGGAAATTTTACTTGGTTATTAGTTCCCATCTGAGCTGCAGGCCTCCGCCATGATTTTGTGGCTCCTCTCCAAGCCGTCAATATTTTTGGCAAAAGCACTTGTGGTTTGACGTCTCAGCTTCGAGCGCAGGGTGTTTGATTTTTTTTTGTTGTTAAATTACTTGCCTATGATCTATCTTGTAATAGGCCAATTGCTCTTCCAGAGAAAGCAATACATGCAAAAGATGTTGCATTTGCTGCAATTGTACCTATTAATGAACTCTGAGCTTCAGCCCTAATGAAAGATGTTAGTTATTTCATACACGTATACAGGGACTCTCGTAACCAGACTCGGTGGTGTAATGATTGGAGCACGCGCTCCGAGTCTGGGATAGTCGGTGGTTTGAATCCCAGCCGAGTCATCCTAACGACCTTAAAAAATGGTTCCTTGCTTGATTCTCAGCATTTCAAAAGGATAGACCATGGACAAACAACCCTGGGAAGGCAATGTCAATCACCCAGTATAACCATTGCCAATAATTTGGTCCTGGTGCCCCAGGCGGCCTCTCTCCAGGACCGGGTGGGCTCCACGAAACTGGTCCCGGAACCCCGAATTACCTCTCTCTGGGACCGGGTGGGCTCCCGTGGAACGGATCTCGAGGCCCCGGGCGGACTCTCCCCGGGACCTGGCGGGTTGTCCAGAATGGAATCCGGTGCCCCAGGCGGCCTCTCCACGGGACCAGGTGGGCTTCTCAATCGTCGTTCTCTTAAAATTAACAAACCGTTGTGCCATTCTGTTCATCTTCTTGATGTGTCATCAGATCACCGTCTTGTTTTCATTCATTATTTTCTCTTTATTTTATGTTTTGAATCTTTAACCTGAGGATGGTGAGTGACGGCGGAGATGGGTTTCCACAATCACCGAAGAGAGTTGATTTATCTCGAGTAAAATGAACAGAAAGTAACCTGAGTGTATTGCTTGCACATTTAAAATAAGAGCTTGATTGACAAACAATAAAACGAGCTTTCTTTCTTTTTCTTTTTCTTTTTCTTGCTCTGACCTCATCAAAGATGAGCAGTCGTGCAGCAATTTACCAAGGGCTGTGTTCAGATAATGGAGATGAAAGTTGGAGCAAAGCCATTAAACCTTGAAATGTCGAAGGAGATACTACTCCCTCCTGCACATTTTAATTTTATATATTTTAACACTCTCATCAAACTAAACATCAGACATGTTTGGGGAGACCCGAGTACGGATACGAAGACGTCGTTTTGTTCGCAACTTGTTTGGATCTACCTCCCACCTGGCATGCTGTTCTCACAAGCGTTTTAATTGATGGAAGAGTGTTGCTAAAGTAACAGAATTTATACATGAAGGCAGCGAAAAGCTCCCACGAATGATTGCAAATGAACAATTTGGAAGGAAAGAAAAAATACGAAAAAATAGTACTTTAAGTCGAGTAAAAATGGTGGCGTCAGCACCTGAATTAAATAAGAAATCCATTACTCCCTGCCAGTGTTTTTGCTGACCAAGGAATTAAATGGCAGAGTAATTTTGGAATACATTGGTTTTTTTTTGAGAGAGTCAATTTGTTTCATTCTTTGTCTCTCTCAGATCCTGTCCAAGACCAACTGGGCATCTCAGAGCCTCCTCCTTACCTATGTTCTGGTGCCCATGATGTTTTGTTTAAAAAAAAAAAATATTTTTTTTATCAACTCATCAGTTGGCTGTTCTAACTTGCAGAGGCTTTGCATTTTGCAGCTTTAACTTTAATTTTGTTGAAAACGCTCGCAGTATCCTTGGTGTGCCCGATCATTGCTTTGCTTGGTGCACGAACGAGGTGGAGTCCAAAACACGACTTGTGTTGCGATGGCACCACAAAACTCACCGATTGCTAGCATATAAGTGTGAGACTGCCAGGTAACTACCTAGCGAAGGATAACCATCTGTGCCTCGTATCAGTCCATTTCTTAATGGGTGGGAGAGAAAAACCCTTCGACTCCCACTTGTTATTCCTTTTTATCCTTTACCCTTGGGTTGCTTTATTCTCACACTTGTGCACACTTTATCCTATTCTCTCAGTCTTCCCACAAAATAATTGTCATTTTAATTTGTTATTCCAAGAATACCCAGAAACGAATTCTCTACAACAAGGATATATCCAGAAACACCGGATCCCACAGGATGGTGCACACAGAGGTGGTGTTCTTCGTTTGGAGCTGCCTCATCTGGGTTTGATTCTTGTCTCAACTATCAACTGTCGGATTGTTGCTTCTCGGACAGGGCGCTGCATCGCAAAATGGCGCAGTCCCTCAGATGTACATCAAGTTGAGAACTCGTGTGCTGCCATTGGTTGCTGGACGTAGAATATAAAATGTTCAGTGGTATATTTCTCAAAGTGAGCGAGTCGTCGCCAGCACCCTGACTACATTCCATATTCTTATCCTAAACGGTTCCAATTGAACGCAAAGCCTGTCCAGCCAGTTTGTGAAAGACTTGGGGTGTAAGTACGCATGCTCTATCAGCCATGACAGACCTCACAAGCTGGTAGGATTCATTGTGACAGTCGTTGATGTCGTTGAATGGATGGATGATCTATTGGGGGTCCTCAATGATTGATTGTAACTTATCGTCAATCAGGCAGGTCAGATTAATTGTGTTGGTGTCATTTGGATGTATGGGTACTGTACATTGCTCCATTTTATTTCCTCCCCCACCCCATCCCCCCATCCCCCCCCCATTGGAATCTCTATCAAGTAACACTCAATGATTGTTTCTCAAGCACCTTGTGTTACCTGAATGAGCAGGTGCTGTTGTGATCTCATGTGGCAAGTGTTTATTAGTTATTCCAACGAATCCAGGCAGCCTGTTGGTTACGCGTTTGCTTTTATCAGGATTGGGAATATGCCGACGTGAAAACGATTGAAACATGCGAGTTGAGAGTTGATGATTCGGCGGAATAATCCCACTCCTCGGTCAACTATCGTGATCCTGACCAGAAGACATTTTCATCATGATCTTGTTCTTGCAGATTTGCGTTTCCTGTGCCATCTGTTTGTGCAATACCCATGTCCGGTATCCCCCCTCCCCCAAAAAGACCCCTTTATTACATCCCCAAAATCAAATTTTACTCGATGTGAGTTTGTCATTGATGCAGATGCCACTATCTAATGTGTCCATTCATTCTCAGCTCGGACAATACATTTTAATGGGTGGGCACATCCTGTTTTTCATGGTGTGATAATCTGGGGATCTTCAATATAAAGTAGTGCAAGTACGCCTTGTAAGGTTCAAACTCGTACTGTCTTCTAAAAAGCCATGAATTACTTTCGGGCCCAGCATCCCTGTGTCCTCAGCTCCAGGAATACTCATATATTTGAAACGCAAACACATGGCAGCTGTTTACCAAGCTTGTTAAACACTGAACCCCGTAGGGATGTGAAAAGTGTGGGTGAGTTGGTTTGTGTTGGGTGGGGTTTTTTTCGAAGAGGGTTTAATCATATTTGGCAAAGTAATGAGCATCGTAGCTTAAGGCCTTAAATGTGGCCAGATTGCAAGAATCTAAAGCACCGGCTCATCTGTTGTGTGAATATTCCGTCGGCCTGGGCCTTCTGGGACTGGCTTGCTAACGATGCCCCAAGGAAGAGTGATAGCTGACAGTGTGCTTGTTGCTGATGAGACACAGCCAGGTTGAAATGAGCTGTTCGTGTTCCATGCTCATTTACTTGTTTAATGCAATAATTTTGGGGGCTGCTCTTTATATGAGTGCAAAGTGGAACTTCATTCCATCCGAGCAAAAACCTCTTTGGAAATATCAGCCGTGAGGTCGAGGCCTTTTATTCCTGATACGTGAAACACCCTGCAACCCACGCCTACAGAAAACAGACTTTTTGGAACGCTGGCCACATTTTCCATCCAAACATCATGTAACTTTGTTAACCAATTCTCCGTGGGTAGACGCTCTGATGCTGAAAGCTTCATGTCAATTGCTCAAGCAGTTGCGGATCAAACGAATTGAAAAGTGAACTGGAACGGCATTCGTAGAGAGCATAGTCTCACCTTGCACGTTCATTCTGAACAAAAGTACCATCATTAAGTGGACACGCTAATATTATGGCCCAAATACCCGTATAATCCATGCACCCTATTATGTCACAGTTTCTTGGCATGGGTTATGAACGTCACAAATTTAATTGTTCACCAACATCGTGTCATACATCAGATATATGAAGTTTCAGATTTTTCAGATAAAGATTTCAATTCGACCAATTATGGCTGGAATACCACTTCTCTGATGTCATCGTTATCACCCTGTATACCCCATGGGGAGTTGATGGCATATGCCAAGTTTCAAAAAAAAATTCATTGAGCGGTTTCAGAGAAAATGATGTTCAAATTGTTTCCTATAATCCAATGTGGTTGCCATAACATGTGACCTGTGACGTCAGAGTTCGCAATAAAATATTGTTTATGGGAAGTCCCTCCTAAGTTAAAAGTTTTGCATCGATCGGACAAGCGGTTGCATAGAAACCCATTTTTAAACCGGACATATATAAATATATGGACGTACACGCACATGCACATGCACACACAGACGGGGGCATTGCAATAGTCTCGCATCCCCTTCGGAGCGGGACTAACTAAAACGGCACTTAGTAGAGCACCTACCTCCACCAGGCTAAACAGTTTACTTTTGTATCCCACTGATAGGCTGGATCTACATCCGAACCATTCATCCTCGTCGCACACCAAAATCGAATCGGTTTGTTCTTGTCACCTAATCAACTCATCCACTACGTTTTGTCATAATCCATCCACAACTTTTCTAATTATCGTGCTATACATAGTTTTTGGTCCCATCTTTCAATGGTGAAGAATCACTTGGGGAAATTAAAAAAAATTCTCACGGATTTTCACCCAAGTCTGATTAATTCGTTCTTGGCACACACCCGACCTGTCCACCAAATTTCCTCTGAATCTGTCCATAACCGAGATATCCTGTTCACAGACCGACAGACAAATCGATGGGTGAAGACATGACCTCCGGGAGCGGAGGTAATAAATGTGAAAAAGTCAGGACGAAGGAAAAAACAAACAAACAAACAATGAGGGCCTCTGCCATTGTTCCACAACATGGTCAAGGATGGTTGTGGACACCTATTACTATTGTTGTATTTATTTATTTATTTTTACAGAACTGACCGGCGATGAAAGTGCTGTTGGGATGAAATTTGTGCAATGAAGACGCTTAACAAGTCCCACTTCAGGTGATAAATTCGCTCCACCCTTAATCGAACCACAGTACCAACTTGATTTACTGCACAATTAAAGAAAAACAAACAAACAAAAGTGAACAAATATCTACTTGATTCTACTGTACCTGCAAGTTGGCGAATACGTCATGGTTTCTGACTGTCTTTGTGACAGGTTTTGTGAGACGCGCTTGTCACATTGCTGCCAACACGTGTGCCGTCTCCTCATGGTAGCTGTAGCCAAGGTGCATTGCGTAAGCCACATGTAGTTAAAAGTATCGTAACGTCCGAGCGGAGCCAGTCAGTCGTCTTGCGCTATCCCTCAACCTCTGCGCTTTGGAATTACAGCACAATGATCATGGGAGGCCGGGCTCATCTGGCTGCCTGCCCACCGCTGCTCGGTGGCTGGTCGGGGCTGTCCCCGGTGGGGTTCTGTCCGGATTGGTTAACCACAAACAAATGCACTGAGAGAGGGGTGGTCTGCATGGGGAGAGACGGGAGGGAACTCGTTCTCGTGCTCCGCGGAGGCGTCGAGCTCGCACTGCAAACGGATCTGCTTCTGTGGCTGACTGTGCGGACGTCGCTACTCGTGCTTAACGAGGGATCTGGTCTTGTAATTGTCTTCATATTGTTCTTCTTTCGTGTCTTTTCTCTCAATCTTCTGGTCAGCTTTCACTCTTCATTCCTGTCTCTTACTTCTTTCCCTCTGTGTTTATACATTTTCTTCTCCTTTCCATCTCTTTTGATTGTCGTCTTCTCACGATTTCTGTTGCTTGCCCCCCCCCCCCACCCCAATTTCTTAGCCTGTTTTTCCTGTGTCTCTCTGGCTTATCTCACCTATCTGTTTTCTTACTTTTTTTTACCTTTTCTGCCTCCACCTCTGTCTCCTTGCTGTGTCCTCCCATCAGGCAGTTGCCTTTGGAAACTGCTCTAATTTTGCTTGCCTCTCTGCCGTACAAAACTACCCCCTCCCTCTTCCCCCCCTCCCTTCCCCTCCAAACCCCTTCCTCCACACCTTCCAACCATTTTCTTCATCTACCATCAATCTCTTGTCCTAGTCTTCATGTCCTTTGCTTGCTCTTTTTTATACTTTGTTCTCTTTTCTCTCGTAGCAGTTGCTCTGTTTTTCACCTCCTTCCATTTTTCCTCTTGAGATATTTTTTTGTTCCAATCTTTAGTTTCCCATCACTTCCCTCCATTCTCTTGTCTGGGTCTCCCTCCCCGTCTAATTCTCCCCCCCCTCCCCGTCTACATCTCCCCTCCCTGTCTAATTCTCCCCTTCCCCTCCCTGTCTACGTCTCCCCTCCCTCTCCCCGTCTACGTCTCACCTTCCTCGTCTACGTCTCCTCCTCCCCGTCTAATTCTCCCCTCCCCTACATCTCCCCTCCCGTCTAATTCTCCCCTCCCCTCCGCTAATTCTCCTCCCTGTCTAATTCTCCCTCACCTTCCCGTCTACGTTCCTCCTCCCCGTCTATTCTCCCCTCCCCATCTACATCTCCCCCTCCCGTCTAATTCTCCTCCCCCTCCCCGTCTAATCTCCCCCCCTGTCTAATTCTCCCCCTCACCTTCCCGTCTACGTCTCCCCTCCCCGTCTACGTCTCCCCCTCCCCGTCTAATTCTCCCCCTCCCGTCAAATTCTCCCCCGCCCATCTAATTCTCCCCTCTCACCTTCCCGTCTACGTCTCCCCTCCCCTTCTACGTCTCCCCTCCCTGTCTAATTCTCCCCTCACCTTCCCCGTCTACGTCTCCCCTCCCCGTCTAATTCTCCCCCTCACTTCCCGTCTACATCTCCCCTCCCCGTCAAATTCTCCCCGCCCTGTCTAATTCTCCCCTCACCTTCCCCTCTACGTCTCCCCTCCCCGTCTAATTCTCCCCCTCCATCTACATCTCCCCTCCCCATCTACATCTCCCCCCTCCCCGTCTAATTCTCGCCCTCCCCGTCAAATTATCCCCCGCCCCGTCTACGTCTCCCTCCCCGTCTAATCCCCCCCTCCTTGTCGTCCATCCTTTACGCCTCCCCCCCTCCCAGTCTAGTCTCCCCTGTCCCCATCAGTCACCCCATCTCTTTTTCTGTTTATTGCCTTCTTGTTTCTTTTGTCATCATTTTCTCCATTTCATCCTTTTTGTACAGTCCTTCACTGTATGCCTCCCAGTGGTACCATGGGATTCTACGGCACTCTCAAGATGCTCCTTTTCAAAGTAAGCACCATTGAGCGGAGAGTGTGCGCGCATGCTTGCGCATGTATGACAGCGTGAGTACAGTATGTCGATTAACTATACCGCAGAACGTATTTATTGCTGAGGATGTTCTTGCCACATACATGTGGCAAACCACTTTCGACCCACAAATTACGTCTGTATCAATTTAGTGATTTAGCTTTCACAAAGATTGCACTTCACGTTGAATTAGCATTCCATACCTATCCATGGGGTGGGTGGGAGAGAGTGCGAGAGTGTTTCGGTTCAAGTTTCACTTCAACCGATGGTATTAAAATACTATCAAGGTAAGGATTTATTATTTTCATGAGGAACATTAGTTTGCTTCACCGAGCTGAAGTTGAGACAGTTTCTTCTTGTGTTGAATTTGGAGATCAATACTTAATTAACAAGAAAAAGAGCAATTGGAGATTGCAGACCCTCGCCAGGACTTTTGTGTGGTTTGTGTACTGGTGACCGTGAGTTACATAATTAAGTGGAAGAAGCACTCGGTAGAGCGCAAACCTCCGCCACGTCATGCCTGATCCACGAGAACATATCGGGCCCAATACATTTTTGAAATATCATGCTATACAGTACTACATCGTTTTTCGGCTCGATTTCTCAATGGTGAAGAATCACTTTAAAAATTAAATAATTCTCATATCCACCTTCGTATCTTCACCAAAATCAAATTAATTCGTCCTTGTCACACACCAAACGTGTCCATCAAGTTTCGTCCGAATCCGTCCACAACTTTTTGAGATATGCTATATATCGGGTTCGCCCTATCTCCGATGAAGAAGGATCACTTAAAGAAAAATTCGAGTAGTCGGATCCAGATCCGGATCTTCACCAAAATCTAATCAGTCGGTCCCTTGTCACACACACCGAACCTGTCCACAAAATTTCATCTGGGTCCGTCCACAACTTTTTAAGATATCCTGCTCACATGGACACACAGACAGAGGAGGGATGAAAACATAACCTCCTTCACCTTTGATGGCGGAGGTAATTAGTTGATTCATTTTGGCACCAGGCTCAGAAAGCGACGTACCCTCAGTATTGAACTCGGCGATTGTTCAAATTATATTTCAAGTTCAGCATTCAGGGTACCTTTCTCAGCCCGTGATAGGGTCTTTAGTGTCTTTGCACCCCTTTTCAAGAGGAAATACTGTAGTCTTGTCTGGTTTATTTCTTGCCTTATTTACAAATTGCAATGTGGAGTTAGGATGTAATAACACCTTCCTGGCACACACTTCACTTACTGCAATTCATATAATTACTCTTTATGGTACAGATTTCCACCAGGGTTTTTCAATGCCACTCCAAACATTGCTCGCTTTTGTTGCTGGAGCATGAAGTGGTCATCGAGCGACACCGTTTGTTCCCTCTCCAAAACGGAACTTGGAGTTATCTTTATGCTCTACGTGTTCAGCACTGATTTTCATTCGACCCCTCATTCCAGTGCACGGGGTAGAGGCATCTCGGCCCGTGGCTGTGCTGCACAGCAGCTCTCAGTTGCATGGATGGCTACAATCTCATGCACCGGGCCAGGCCTGCTTGGAGGAAAGTGCATCGTGCTGTATCCATCCTCTTGTTTCAACATACGTTCAGGTCTCATGGGATTTGAACGAATCAGCCATCCTGTTATGAATCTTCAGGTTGCATCTCATGGTATCAAAAATAATCTCTGTTCTTCGTTCTGTTTCTTTGCTTGGTTTGTCTGTCTGTGTTTGTCTTCACTGCTATTTTGGTGATTGTTATTTCCCCAAATTAAGATATTTTTTAATACATCTCTGGATTCCCAGCCGTTGCGTTATCTATTTTGCATGAATCTTTTCCTGGAACTGGTGATAATTTCCCATTTAACCACAGTGTATTGCTTGTTCCATGTTAATTTGCTCATGAGCAAGCTCTGCTGTATCGGTCATGCCTTTATTGTCTCACACTGATAGGGAAGATCACTGAAGTAAGATATGGTGGTGTGTCACCTTGTTGTTAACCATCAAGGGGGAGAGGGTGGTGGGGGGGGGGGGGGGGCATTCCACCTTGTGATCTCAGCTCTTTTATTCATTATCGTCAGCCTTTTCTTTTGCAATGCGACATTTTTCAACCCCATTAACTGTGAACTGAGGCATGGACACGGTGACTGACCGACGAGAGTCTGACACGTGGCCAAATTTGTGCCTGCTGCAGCGTTTGTTGCTGGAAACATCGGAACAGGACGGCACGTTGAATTTTGCTGCAAAAGGAAGCCAAGTTTTTGTTTTTGGTGGACGCCGTCTGACATGACAGCTGGCTCATTGAGTTCCTGTGGTTTGGCCTGTCACCTTTGGTGTCTCCTTGGTCCACCTGAGGAAAAATATTTCCACGGGTTGTCGAGAGCCACCTTGCCTTGTCTGCTGCTCGCCCTGGACCTAATTGGCCCTGCTGTGTGATTAATTGACTTTGGGGGGGGGGGTAAAGGGAAGAGGATAAGCAGTACTGAGGGCGAGCAGGTCTGTTTCGTAGTTTTGATTTTGTTTTTATTTTCCACATTTTCAAATTCATTGTCCATCTTTCTCAGTCATTGTTTCAATGCACTAATTAACCTCCGCCATCGAAGATGGACGGAGGTTACTGTTTTCACCCGCTTGTTTGTTTTGTTTGTTTGTTTGTGAACAGTATTACGGAAAAACTCCTGGACGGATTTCGACGAAACTTGGTGGGGGGATTAGGTATGGTCCAAGGATCATGCCATTAGATTTTGGACTGGTCCAAGTCCAATATGGCCGCTATGGCGGCCATTTTGAAAAAATATTTGAATTTTTGTTTTTGCATTTCTACATGTTTTAAGTGATTTCCAACAAAAAAAAAAAATTTGTTAGAGAAAAAAAAACAATTTTGCAGCTTTTTTTCAAAAAATTTCGATTTTATTTGAAAAATATTGAATTTTTTTTTTGCATTTCTACATGTTTTAGTGATTTCCAACCCCAAAAAAATTGTTAGAGAAAAAAAAAACAAATTTTGCAACTTTTTTTTCAAAAAAAATTTCGATTTTATTTTTTGGCATTTCTACATTCGCGTCGATCTAGTTTAGTTTATTCAATCGTGGTTCAGTAGAGTTGATCCGTTTTGACCTACAATGAATAGGATATCAGGTTCACTTAAGTGACCCAGCAGTATTGGCGGCGGAGGTTTTGCACTCTACCGAGTGCTCCCCCTCTAGTTGGAATGATTGTCTTTCTCTAGTTTTGTTTAACTTGGTGACATTGTTTCATGTACATTTCTAACCAATTTATACAAAATGTAATTGGCAAACACTCAAAAGGAAGACACCGGACCAACGGTTAGGTGCTTTCGTCTGAAGGGGCAGTGGTAACGTAGTTTTACACCATGTTTTGTCTGGATTGGCTTAAATATAAGGGCGCAGGTCTAAACTCTTAATTTTGTGACCAATTTTGAAGTTTGACCACCGCATAGTCAAAAATATGACGCCATACCGATGTGTACCTGTTTTAGTCTGTATGGCCTGTGTCAAGATGTTTGTTTTTCTTCTGCCACGTTGTGTCTGGATTGGTTGAAATATTACTGCTCGACAGGCCAGACACATTAATTTCACATCTGATTTTTGACCTTTAAAGCGCCAAGATATTTTGATGAAAAAGCCCCAAACTAACGTCGTTCACTTCAGTTGGTAGGGGTTGCAGTAAGGAAGGATTTTTGGCAATTATTGTCTGGATTTGTTGAAATACAGGCAATGGTAAAGCAGACGCGTTAATTGTGTGGCTTAGTTTGACCTTTGACCCGTGTCTAACCCCGAAGACTGCTCGAATCCGAAGTTTTTCTGCCCGTCCCGAAAGTGGCTGTTCTAAAGCGCCCGTGTGTGAACCTTCGTTTCGAGAAACTTAAATACGGGGGAATGGCAAGGCAAAATGTGTGGCTTTCTTCCGTTTTCACCTTTGATCCCTCGAAATCGGAACGGGCGTCCAAAATCGAAAAGAATCAAATGTCATCTGAGTGTGCTTCACCAATGTACCTCAATGCCAAATTGGAGGAGGATTGGCTCAGAAATAAAAAGAAATGTCTGGGATTGTAATTTGAAGAAAAATTGAAAAAGGTGAAGAATGAAAGAAAAAAAATAACAAAAAAACAATACTGCACATATCTTCCTGGATGAGGGAAGACTTATTGGGTATAATGCCAACCGTAAGTCACCACCGCCTACAATCTCCAGATGGACTAAACTTGTTTCTCGAGAAGCAATTCCTAAAACCTGTTGTAAAAATACAAGGATAACAAGTTGTTTTCTATCAACCATTACAAATCATCGGAAAGTCGGACAATATTTGCTCTTTACAGCAAACGATGAACCCATTTAAACAATGTGTGGATTTGAACCTGGGATCCAAGAATATTGGTGTGTTCAATGAGCGGTGTGGTTCAGATGAGAATGCCAACCTGAAATGAAGTTAGCTTTGGGAATCTCAGTCAGCTCTGACAAACGAGAAATAATATTATTGATTTATAATCCTGACTGCTACCCCGACCTGTTCATGTGACATGTTGCAAGTGCCTCCTTGGTCATAAACCATGTGGCGCCGGCCCTTATGGCTTCTGGTTCAGAGCCACCGTGAGAGTCAGGGAGACTGAATTTGCGACACATACGGAGGGAGGGGGTTAAAATGGCTCCCCAATGCCGTGAAGTGGTCGTCAACTGGAAAACCTCACAGCATCGACGTTCACCGTCGCTCATATTTCCTCATGGTGTGTGAGTTTCCTGTTGTGATTGGAATACGTCGTATTTGTTTTGGTTGCAAAACCTTTTCAAATGTTGGGGGGGGGAAAAAAATTAAGATTTCATTCTCCGTCATAAATATTTTAATTCTCCTTTGGAGGTGCATCCCCTCAACATCTTCTTGGTGTGTGTGTGTGTGTGTCATTGGTTGTTTTCTCCATATGCGTGCTTCAGGAGGTGAAATGGTGCCCGCCATTATACGCTCCCTTTTTGGTTCAGTTTGACCAAGTGATAACTGATTGAAGAGTACACTTTCCAGTCAAAAGCACTTGTGGGGAAAACTTTCCAAACAGGTGATCCAAGTGCTGGGTATTTGTCAACAAATATGGTTTCAAAGCCAGATATATGTATTACATTCAGGTTCCCTGCCAGGATTAGCACCTGCCATCAACTTTTATAATAATGAGTTGTAGTTGTTACAGTCAAAGAATGAGACTTTCTGTGGGGAGGATTTTATTGGTGAGGGAAGCAATTTGTCACACACACAAACACACACACACACACACACACACACACACACACACACACAACACACACACACACACACACACACACCTTTGGGCTGAGGGCCCGTTTATAAACATTCATCCAGGGGACGGCACAAACATTGATGAATCTCCTGCCTGTGAAACATCGGATGACCGGGTTGATGGAAGGCAGTCTTTAAATGGATCCGGATTCAAACTCCGGCAACACCACCACTTTATTATGCCACACACTGACACCCTTTCGTTATGCTTTTCACACCAGCGAAATGAATGAAGATTTTTGTGCACATTTTCAGTTTTAACCAGACTTTTGGCACCAGTAAACACATCCCTTTATTTGGGCGGTGTCTAATGCCACAGATCACTGGGCCCGCATTCGGTCCCGAAAATCATAAAAATAACCTGATATTATACATATTTGAAGCACAAACATGTGTACTGCTTATGTACATATATGATACATTGTGGTTATATCGCTTATACCTTGGATCATTGCAATTGCATTGGGCCATGGACTAACAGCCAGGCCTAAGGCCTGAGGCCAACCGTCCACTGAACTGAAAATAAATGGAATGCTCATTGCCATTCACAACACACAGAGCGCGGTGTAGCTACCGGACGCCATCTTGGTTAGCACTCGATGCTGGGCGAAGGCGATTTCCGTCATGCGTTTGCGTGTAATTCAGAACAAAAAAAAGCAATCGGTTAAAAAAAAAAATCTTTTGTGTGATCATTTTTCAATCGTAAGCTTTATCATCGTAATTATACCACTTTCTTTGATCTTTCCCTTTTCACAATCAAGTTTGAGAACAAATATTGTTTATTTTGGGAGTGCGAAGAACTCGGGGCGTTCTAATTAAACTTACGCAGATCAAGTCTGCCCGTTGATTTCACAATGATTTGTTTTTTGGTCAAAATTTGAAAACATCAATTTACCCGTCGTTTTTTTATTACGTACCAAAATGATGCAGGTCAAAATGATCAAATATGTCCAACTTTATTATGTGTGCCCATGTCTGCTGTACGAAGAGTGATTGATCGATGCATGTGCGGACCTTTGGATGGACGTCCCGTCACGCACACGCCTCCCAGCTGTCTAGCCTGGGTGTGAATCCCAACCCAGTTATAAACCGTCATCCCAGTGTTTCATAGACAGGGAGATTCATCAATGTGTGTGCCATTCCGTGGATGGACGTTAAACCGGACGTTCCATCGCTCACTCCCTTCTAAGCTGCCTAGTTATCACCGGCACCAGCCGGTTTGTGAAGCACTTGGGTCAAACTTCCCTTTGCCGATCTGATGAGAAGGTGGGATTTCATGGTGGCCGTGGAATTAAATAAATACACTCGTTAATCCTCTCCATAAGAAACTGTTATAAACCAATTTCCGACCAACAAACAAATCGACTTACGAACAGGGTTCCTGTGATGAACGCCAAATGACAAGCTGCTGCACCGCAGTGATATTTCAGAGTAAAACGACCCCATTCCTGTTCATCAACATGTAAAGATACCTGTGAAATGTCTTTCCACAACCCTCCTGTAACCGATTGGAGCAGTTTATTTTCCGCACAAAATGTCATTTTAACGTTTATTTGGCTTTTTCACTCTGGGACGTGTTCAAAACAAACTGGGTCCACGACACACGTCAGCCAAGTAGTACCAACCAAGATGGTGCCGGTCACATGATGCTCACGGCGGCTCCGCTTGTGACGGGTTATGAACATTCTATGTATTTTCCATTTAGTGCTCCCATCTGTGCTGCTTCTACAAATGGCGGCACATGATATTAATTGTGTATCGTCAGGTCAGCTGTCCGGCCAATGGTTATACGGCAGTCCTTCAATGGTCTGCCCACCGATTTACTCATACATAGTCCATCCAAACATAGTTCGGCTATTAGGATATCAATGTAGTTGTGACCTGTTTGGTTGTGCAGCATATGCATGAGATCACCGTTTGAATCTCTTCTGGGGTCACAACCTCACCCGTCTTGGATCAGACGGTTCGCTCAACTCTTGTTACTCCTGCCACCAAAGGTGGATGGTGGTTATATTTTCACCACTGTTTGTCTGTCTGTCTGTCTGTATAAGCAGGATATCTCAAAACCTTATTGATGGATTCGGCTGAAATTTGGTGGACAGGTTGGGTGTGTGACGAGGACGAACTGATTAGATTTTGGTGAAGATCTGGATGCGAGAATGTTTTAAAGTGATTCTTCACCATTGAGAGACAGGGTCAAAAACGATATATAGCACGATATCTCATAAAGTTGTGGATGGATTATAACAACATTTGGTGAATGAGTTAGATAGATGACAATTGTATTTTGGTTAAGGTATGGATGAGATCCGGCCTATCATTTGGATACAAAACATAAACTGTTCAGCCTGGCGGAGGTATGATGCACTCTACCAAATGCCGTTCTCGTTTATATAATGTAACTACACTGAGGCTATGAGTAGCCATTGCATTGCACAAGGAGTGTGGGAGAGTGCATTGACTTTTGGGTTTCGTAGTGCAGACTAAAATGGTGATTTAATTGTGTACACATGCCATTAAAAGGTAAAGATTGGCCACACACACACATTTCCCAGAAGCACAGTGCAGCAGCCATTGGTAATACAGTTCCAGGTGGCACAGGCTCACATGCAGTCAATAAGTAATTGTCACCTTGGGCATTTTTACTCACCTCATTTGTTGAGTTTACGAGTGAGAACTTTAAAATACCATTTTGCAGCAGCTTTTGATTGTTGGAAAGTAAAGATTTTCTGAAGGATTGTGCCTTCACTTGTTCGGGGTGAAAACGGGGAATTTTACAATCTGTCATTGTAGTTATTGTTGCTTTGGTTTTGGATCCCAGACAAAATTTTCATGTGAATGAATGACAAAGCTTTGAAGTTTAGAGTGTCAAAGCTTGAAAGGAATTTGAAAATGGCATGTTTATATTTATATAATTTTTGTTGTTGTTTTTAACATTGATTTACATCACTCCAGTTATGACGAATATCCTATTTGACTCGTATGCATTTTGGAGTGGAAATGATTCCACCTGAAGTTCACAGTCTCTCGCCTTTGTTCAAACCCAGTCCAGCGCACTCGCGGACACTGGGCAAGTGGGATCGCGTCCGCGTAAATGGCCTGGAGCACCCGGGTCTCTTCGTAGACACCGGGAGCAAGCGCGACCGGTTCCGTGGACCTGATCCCACCTGCTTCCCTGGGGGAGGGGGAGGGGTGGGGTTCTTCCCAGGGTAGGATGGGCTCCACGGTCAGGATCACACTCACCACCTTGGTCGATGAAAATGTTCCCAGACGGGTTCAACGGAAGAATTCCAACTTGCTCCTGCAGTCCCGTAATTCCCCTAGAAAAGTTTTAAAGCTCAGTGGCCATAACGGTGGTCCTTGGGCTGCTTGATGAACCTACATGGAGTACATTTATCCAACCATCTCTCCATTTTATATTCGTTCATTCATTCATTGGTCTTTACAGCCTCGCAGGCAAACCACATGTTTGGATTTCCATTTATTTCTAATTGTCTTTTGTGATGCTTATTGATTTTCCTTGTAAGTGTACACTGCCTTTCAAATATTATTTGACCATGCCAGTGAAATACTAGGTAAATGTGGCAATACCCCCTTTAGCTTGTGAATGTCCTTCCTTTGACGAGGTTAAGATGTTGATGCACATGTGTTTCTTTGGTCTGAGTACCAATTTATCAGACAAGTAGATGATTAGGGTAATTTGTCACCAAAGCTCTGTCAGCCAAGAAAAGACTTCCATCAGTGATAAATATGTCTCTTGGGATTCAAAGGCAGCTTGCACACTGAATAAATGATGCAGGTTTCCTTCTGTCTCATTAAGTTGGTCAGAATATTTGCTCAGCTTGCACATGACCTACAATATCAAAAAAGACGAGCTATCCGGTGTTGCGTTGATTGGTTAAATCCTTAAACTAAATGTCATTACACCTTGAGTAATGTAACCAACTAAATGATGCAATGCACTGACTACCCTGCCCAGCACCACAACCTGTTCGTCGCTGTCTTGCTTTCTCCCATAATCCATCATCTATCTGCTTTGCGGTCCATTGGCTCGGTGTACCTCACAGGCCTTGAAGCGACCACGATGCTTCTCACAGTACCCGCTTCATGAATTCTTCTCTATAACGCATGACACTTCTTCAAGCCTTTTCCGCATTGTCATCTGTCCTGCATTTTGATTTGTGTTTCTCTTTCATCAGTCCCATCTCTTCTGGTTTCACCCCCAGGCCACACTGGGCCTATTTATCAGTGTAATGCTGTCTGATGCCTGCTGGCTCGAATTGTTCAATGTGCCTTTGTGATCTTAAAAACCAATGCCTGTCCAAACTGAACACCCATGAAGCATCCTGTATGTCCCTAGGGTAATGGTGTGGTTAGACATGTCTTGTAATGCACTTGTGGTCTGTCCAAAACACTCCTTGAAACTGCATATCTAACCACTTCCTGTGTTCTCTTTTTCTCCCACGTTTTCCTTGCCTTCCCGCTCTTCTGTTTCATTCTCGCCTCCTCCGCATCACCTTGGCGTCGATGGCGACCACCACGCTGCCTGATCAACCTATTGTGGTTTGAGCAGATGAAACGCAAGTCTGAACATGGGCCTGACATGAGAGCTTTATCTCCCGGAAAGAAACCTTGTAAGGGTTCAGAACATCCAAGGTATGGGCCTACCCAGAAGCACACACTTGCCTTTGGAATCCTGCATTTTCTGCTTGTCTGGAACCTCTCAAAACCACTTGTTGGTTCAAACAAAATTCACTTTCTCCACCATGATCCTCAGTACTTGTGTACAAAATACCTTTTAAAATACAGTATTTCATTTATCTGTGTTGTCATTCTGTTCCTTTTTCATTGCTTAATATCTTTGAGGAAATTTAACGATTGTGTTCAAGGACTCGTTTCGTTTGTTTTTTTGCACGAAACATGAATGAGAACGTGTACGAGGCGTTACTTTATTGAACCTATGACGAGCAATCTATGAGATGGATCGCTCTTCGTTCTTTCTCATTTGGAGGTGGTTCCACTCTTGGATACAGGAGAGGATGCATTTTTAAACTCCAGCCCAGTGTGGCTGCATTGAAGGAGTAAGGAAAAATAACTTTGAGTCCCAAGTTTGTTTGCTTGTTTTCAAAAACAAAGATATTCAGTTCTATTTGTGGGAAAATGAAAATTTGGATTGCAGCACATTATTATTTGTTATTTTGCTCTTTGATCTTTATTTTTTTTTTTCTATCCTGTCTTTCTTTTATTATTTATTTTATTTTTGCTGAGAACTCAGGTGATCCCCCTTTTTATTGGTCCCCTACCGGGTCCACTGGAGGGGATTATAGGCTTGCTTTCTGTCTGTCTGTGTCAGTCCATCCGTCCCAACTGGTTTTTCAGACTTTTTTCCCCCCCATACCCTTCAACGTGTTCAACTAAAACTTGGTACAAGGCTTTATTATGATAAGTTACAGCGTAAGTTCGAGTTTCAGGGTGTTTCATCAACTTTTCCTGTGTTATGCCCTTTTTGGACTTGGAAAATGTCACATCGGTCGGGGACATGTATTGCAAAGCAATTCTCACCCTTGTTTCCCCTTAATTTTCACATGTTTGCCACTTTTAGAAATTGGAAATCTTAAGTGCACGTGACACTTTAAAATATATATATTTAGAGGAAATGTATGTATTATTGTGTGTGTCCTAGTGTAGCTTTCCCTGTTTATTGGCCGATTTGTGAGAGTATGGAGTTTTGAGTGACCTTTTTGAGGGACATGGTAGTTGTTTCAGCATCAATTCTCTTGTACTTGGAAAAGTAAAGGTTTCGAGAGAGCTTGTTATAACTACTGGAAACTGATGAAATTTCAACTTTAAACTGCTGAATTTAAATGGTCTTGCTCCTTTTGTTATTAAATGGCAGCAATTACTCCCACATTCTTGTGGGGTTAGCCAGGGGGAGCTTTTCCAAGTCTTTCACAAACTGGCTGGCCAGACCTGACGTTCGACTCAGGTTGGGGCAGGAATTTGTAATTTGTTCAGGGTGCCAGCGATAGGTGACCTACTCTTTATTAAGGACACTGTGGGATCTTTAACATCCACCAAATAATGCTGGCAGATGGGACTCTTGAATGGTTTTATTATTCCATCCAAAAGTTAGAACTGTTGCTTGGAAATGTGATTCAGTTGAAAATGCTGTTCTTGCTGAAGTTGTGTTCTAATGGTCGTCATTGTTGGTTGACCTTGCTGACCTGATTTGAAAGTATCCAGTCGATAGAAATCCGAGTTATTTCGATTTTAAAATTGTTTGCTGCAAGAAAGGTATCAGCATTTGGTTCCAAAAGTAACTAGAACAGCACTCGGTAGAGCCCATATCTCTGCCAGGTGGGACAGTTTACGTTTTGTATCCCACTGATAGGCTGGATCTGCATCCGGACCATTCGTCCTTGTCACACACCAAAATCGAGTTGGCTTGTTCTTGTCATCCACCCAACTCATCCAACAAGTTTTGTCAAAATCCATCCACAAGTTTTTGAGATATCTTGCAACATCTACATGTCGTTTTTGACCCTATCTCTCAATGGTGAAGAATTGCTTGAAAAATTAAAATTTTCCGACCCGGATCTTCACCACAATCGAATCGATCCATCCTTGTCACACACCCAACTGGTCCACCAAGTTTCGTCGAAATCCGTCCGTAAATTTTGAGATATCCTGATATATATATATATATATA
>CM068954.1:137304749-137316567 GCA_035128595.1 Eptatretus atami | reverse complement strand
TATTGTAAATAAACCATTATTAGAAATGTTCCCAGTTCGTTTCCGTCCTTTCTTTCATTGTTGCTCCAGCATGGTCGGATCTTGAGTTTTAGCCGGTCTTTGTCCGTTAATCTGCTCATCCTAGCCGGCACGCTTTGGCAGCTCCGCTCGACTGCACCCGAACCGGAGTTGGTAGTCGGTAGTTGGAACCCTACCGGAGTCGTAGAGTGACCCTGTTTGAGCAAGACGTGCCGAGGCAGGATCCCCCGGTCGCCGAGACGGCGTGGTTACTTAGGTAAATTGGTCCAGACAAAAAGACCCTACGGCCCACGCGGTCGAGATATTGGCGTTCCACGGTTCGGTTCAGCAACCCGCTGGCTCACGGAATTATCCAGAAGCGGCGGCCTACAATTCTGGGGAGTCTGGTCGAGAGACGAACGTAACCTCCCCCACCTAGTGGTCTTTCTCGCCACCGGACCCCGGCCCTCAACAGTTTGGTGTCAGGAGTGATTCGAACCCCACGCCTCCACAAATAAATTTACGGGCACCAAACTGGCAACAGTTTGGTGTCAGGAGTTGGGACGGACCTACTAAAAAAAAATAAAAATTGTTACGGGTTCGGACCAGGTGTAATGCTTTACAACCCCCCCCCCCCCTTCCCTCCGAAATTAAGAGCAGGATCCAAATTTTAGTGATTCTCGGTACGGACCATGGCGGACCAAGACGAGCTGTTCAGGTAGGGTTCTGAAACATTATTAAAAGAATCTGTGGCTCAGGACAACAATGGGCAGGAAGACCTTTCCCTGCGGATCGCTCCGCCAGAGCCATCAGCACGGACCAGATTATGGAAATGATTGAAACGAATGATGGAACGCATGGAAATGGAGGGGAAAACCGAAGAGGTGAAATGCAAAACATGAAAAACAAATGAATGGAAATATGCAAAGCATGGGAATGGATTTACAAAACCAACAGAGGAGTGACATGCAAACACTGAAGGCGGTCAGGAAGAAATGAAGCGGAGTTGGTAAAGGTGAAGGGTGAAATGCAGAACATGAATTGGAAAATGGCGGATGGGATCAGAACTCTGCCGTGGGGAATTGGACTGAGTCGAGGGGAAGTGTGGAGGCTGTTTGACCGCGATGACACGGGCAAGGTCGAGGTGACGAGTGACGCCACGATAGTCGCGAGTTGAAAACCTGTAAACTCGGACAGGTAGAGACGAAAACCAGGAATTGGGCATCATAAACGAGTAAAGGTGAATTGTACGAAATTAAAGAGGATAACACACATAGAACTGGTAGGGGACTTGGGGGTTGAGCTTGGGGAATGTATTGGGACCCGATGCGAGGGTCGGATTAAACCTCCCACAGGAACAAGGGAACGATATTCTCCCTGGAGGCAGACCGTGACGAGGTGAGTCCGGTAAGGCCGTACGAGGTGGAGCCGTTGCATGATGTGAAAGGGTACATGCCAGGTTTGGGGGGGTTAGAAACCCCCGGAATCTTTGGGCAAACCCAAAGGCCAGTATGATTGTCCAGGAGTGTGTGCAGACTGCAAATGACATAGTATGTGTGAGTGCATGTGCTGAAATGGTACACGGACCGACCCAGACGGGAGACGTGGGTGGCAAGCAAAATGAGACGCACGGAACTATTTTGGGAACGCGCCCGGCTCCGCAGGGACGCTGTGTGCGAGGTCCGTTCCGTGTTTTTGCAAACCGCCCAACGAGGACGATTGCAATTATCGGGAGCCAGCATTGAAACGCTCGGCGCTTGGTACAAGACACCAGCGCGGACGGTTAAAACGGAGAAGACGTAACCTCCCCCACTTCTTCGTGTCGTTCTCGCCACCAGACCCCGCCTCAAACAATATATATATATATGTATATATATATATATTATATATTATATATATATATATATTATATATATTTGTATTTGGCATATATATTTATATTTATAATATATATATATATATTTGTATTTGCATATATATTTATATTTATATATATATTTTGTATTTTGTATATATATTTATATATATTGTTGCGGGCCGGGGAAGGTGAGAAGACCACTAGGGGGAAGCTATCTCGGCTCCCACCAGGACTCCCCGGAATGTTTGGTGTCGCACACGATAATTAACTGACCGTGGACGCCAATAACTCAACCGCGTGACCTAGGGTCTCCGTCTATGGTTAACCGGGTTACCTAATTATTCACGTGATTTATTACCGGGAACACGCCCTCAGTACGCCTTGTCCGAACGGATCACTCTACCGGACTTGGATCACTTTTACCAGATCGGATGCAGCCGAGCGACACTGCCAAGGACGTATCCGGCTAAGTGGAACGGATCGTTTGGAATAAAGTACCAGCTAAGCTAAGATTTGGACCATGCTGGACCAATGAGAAAAAAAACAAAAATGAGCAGGGAACATTCCTAATCGTAATTTATTACAATGGGGCGAGGAAAAGTATGTGGTACAGTCAATGATTTATTGGGGTGTGCAAGCAGAGATGGGGAAGAAGGCATGGTGCGGACAATAAACAAGCAACTTATGAAAGCGGACGCAGAGGCAGACCGAACAAGCAAATAATAATAGTCTTCTGCAGGCTTACTTATATAGACAAGCGCCAGGACACCACACACACCACACACACACGCAGACACAGAAAACCCGATGAAGAGGAATTGAAGCAAGACAGGAGAGGAGTTGAGGGCTATGGTCTCTCGGTACCTTTGCACGTTTGCCTGAACGTGCCACCAATATGTTTGGGGGGAATGCTCCGTGGTGTGGTTCCCCCCTGACAGCTGGCGCGTTGTCTCTTGCTTTCGGACAATTCGCGTCGAGACCGTGGGCGTGAAGAGGGGCTTGAATTGGGAGGGTGGAGTGTCCAGAGCGAGGTGTTATGGAGTGGTAGGCGGGACCAGGTTGGGTGGGTGGAGTCAGCATCGTGTGGCGGAGAAGAGGGAGGGTCCAGCGATGATGACAGAAGGCGGAGTCGAAGTCCAGCTTGAGCGGGAGAGCAGGGCAGAGGGAGAGAGCGAAGGCTCCGCTCGGACCTTTATTGGCCCTGCGGCGCGGGGTGGGTGGCCCCCCCGAAATGCGTGTCGTCACCGAATCGGCGCCTCTTGATTGGCCCCGACGCCCTGGCCGGCCCGGCCGCGATACCGGAAACCCAACATTCCATTTCCGGCAAGGTGACCCCAGCATAAAAATGTCTTGCTCCGACCTCACGACATGATACGAATCGCCCACACCGAACTCCGCGCCATGAATCGCCTTGCACGAACCCCCGGGCCATGCCCTGACGACCGGGCCGAGAGTGGCGTCGGTCTTTGCATGCCTGCTCCGTGTGCGCTGCGTGGCCCGGACTGTGCCGCATGCCTCCGCCCATCGTGGCTTCGCTGGCCGTGGAGGCGGGGGACGTTTCCGTCCGTGGGGAACATCCGCGCCCGCCAGCGAGGGACCGAAGGTACGATGTTATGCGTACCTATGCACAGACAGTAAGATGTGTTCATTCGTACCCGGCTCTGTACGATAACAAAGTGTCGCGAGTGGCGCACGGGTCTGCCGTTGAGAGCACGTTTCCGTACAACATCTTCCGTTCCGATCCGCCATTACGCACGTGCCCCCAGCCTCACCCGATTCTGCTATCGTGTGCACGGGGCAAACCCGATCGTATAATTTGTCCAGAAAATGGGTTGAAAGGAACGCGCTGCTTGCGCCTTGCACACTCGCATCCTGCGCAACGTGGCGTGGGTTGCCTTTCTATTATCGGCCTCGGTACGCGTTTCGTGCACCGTGGGCGTCGTGCTGGGTGTGTTTCCTGTGTTGTGAAAATCACCATCCGTGCAGCCTTTTTAAGAGATATTAATTAGTATGCCTTTTCAATGCAACTGGCCATCTTCCCAGGATCATCGGAGCTCGAGTCGACAATCTCGAGCTTGCGAGCATACTGTAAAAACTCGCCGCAAAAGTTGGGTTGAGGGATCGCTTGAGGATGGGAGCTCTGTGCTCTCGATGCTCATGTGGTGTTCGAGCGCCCCTTCTTAGGTGCTGTTTCTTCCGTCTCCTCGGTACGTGTTTCGTGCAGCTGTGGGCGCCGTGCTGGGTGTGTTCCCTGTGTTGTGAAAAACACCGTCCGTTGGGGGGAAATTACCGCTGCGCGTGCTTCTGGCAGCTGTGTTTTCTAACAGAGGGTGGGGGTGTAATACTTGCTTGCCTTGCTGAGGACCCATCTCTCAGGCGAAGGGCGCACATAGCTCAATTTACCTCAGGAATAATCAAGAAGAGAAAAGAGGGAATAAGTGGATATGAAATGAAGAAGGAATGATTTTAGCAAACCCAAGCTATGAGACCCTCGCAACGCACGCCCTGTTGTCCCGCTAGACAAAAGGGAAGGGACTATCTACACGGATATTAATGGAATAACTGTCTTGGGACACTATCTGTTGGATGCATTTGGTTTCCGAGAACCGCAACAATATATATATATATATATATATTGATACATATATATACACTATATATATATATATACATATATATATATATTATATTTATATAATCATATTGGTCCATCTCAAATGTTGAAGAATCACTTAAAATTATTGATCGGGATCCTCATCAAAATCGAATTTATTCGTTGTCGTCACAACACCCAACTTGTCCACCAAATTTGTTCTGAACTCATCCATATTTTTTGAGAATATCCTGCTCACAGATGAACAAACAACACTTCGGTGGTGGAGGTAAACACTTTTATATTTGTTAATTCAGTTGTTTTGCTTTCACTCAATGAATAATCCTAGTTTCTCAATTTGTTTTCAGTCATCATCTTACTTCACATTGGTAAATTGAACGCTCAGCATTTTGATCAGCCAGAATCATCTGATGACTTGCATAATTGAATGAGCGAATGTTTGAAGAAATGATTTTGGCGGCAAGTTGTGTAAAATGTTTGGCCGGAAAATGTTGCTGCTAAATTGGCACGAGAAAAACCTACTTGGCTTGCCGGCACTTTCAGAGAAAACTGTGCATCCCCATGCATGACCACTTGTAATTCACCCATTCACTTTGTGTCATGGGTTTACCCCCCCCCCCCCCAACCTCTTCTCTTGCCCCTTTGGTTGGGATTTGATTTAAAATTTGATTTTCATTATTTGTGCGGCAGTTTGTTTTCGTTAGAACACGTACTTCAAATCCCACCTTCGTGATCTGGTCGTTGAAGCACTCCATCTTTTGATACTGTTAAACTTTGCTACCAAGTGAATCATGATAATTTTTGAATGACGGTGAATGAAAACGTTTATACTCTATTCATTAACAAGTATGCAGTGCTTGCTTTTCAGCTCTGTTTGAAATTGGAAACTTTGATAGTTTGCATCAACAATTGTATCATCAACAAAAATTGCTTTAAATTTTCACGTCACATGATTTGAATATATTCGCACAACCGCCGCTTCATTTTCTTTTCCTTTTTCATGTCTCATCTCTAAATCTGTTGCTGAAATGAAAATGTCCATTGAGTTGTGCAGTTCCTTTCTGCTTGAGAGAGGGGTGTGGGTTAAATTGAAACTTATTTTAAAGAGTTTTGGGTAAGCTTACACTATACAATAACAAATACAACTTCCGACAATGACCATTTGTGCCGGTAAACGTTGTGCTTTAGTTGTTTCTTTATGTAGACATCTTTGGCTGGAAAGACGTATGCCTTGATTTGCCTCGGTTGCATCCCACGACCAGCCTTTGTTGCAGGCATCATGATTATGGGGCACAGTATGGTGGTGTCGTATGGCAAGCTTAGCTGCCAGGGTAGCTATCATTCTTGAAGCGTGACTGTGTCGCTGATGCAGTGCCCCTTACCAGTACACACACATGGAACTAGTACTCATTTCGCCGACCTCGGAAGATGACAAGCTGATGGTCAACCCCCTGGTGTTGAATTCAGCGGCCAACGGGGCTTAAACTCAGGACCCTAGGATCCCAAGCCGCCACCCTAACCACTGAGCCAACACCAGGCTGGCCAGTATGATTCCTGACGTTGTGTTAAGGTACCTGACATGGCATCCAAAAGTTGTGCATTGAAATCAAGCTGACACAGCGTAATGAGATTATAAAATTTTATTTTCTGGATTATTAACTTGTCTCGGGAGAAATACCATGCACTACCAGGTTGTTAAGGCAACTTCTTGCCACCCCTCCCCACACCACCCACCTTCTCTCCGACTGCTCGTGGCTTGGTTCTGTCTCGTTAATTCTCCTTTAATCACAAGTCTGGAAGCTAGGAGTGCTTGCTGGACAACAGTATGCTGGCAAATGTTTTATTTTTTTATTTTCATTGTCATGATTGGATACTGCTTTGGACGTCTTGTATCTGTAACATTCATGTGGATGTTTAGTGGTGTTGAATTGCCGACTTTGAAAAAAATATATTTATGGATGAGTATTGTGGTCAAAAGGTATATAATCTCGGAAATAAGGTTTGAATCTGCCGTCCATGTCATCCAAGGAGGTACTTAAACGTACACAACCTGTGACACTTACATTTTTTTATGCTCTGTTGACGAAGTCCCCGGAGGCATGTTTTGGGTTGTCCATCTGTACGTCCGTCCGTCCATTGCTAGTGTTCTCTGTTTTCTCTACAACCGCTTTATTCCGATTGGCCCCAATTTTTTACAATAGTTTGACGTTACTGGAAGTAGTTTAATGATAATTATGACATCATCGGGTCGCGTGTGTTGCAGCCATGTTGGAAAAAAGGAGAATGTTTTGAGCCTCTAGCTCTGAAGCTGCTCCCTGTAAATAATTGGAACTTGGCACATGCGAAGTGCTTCGCATGGGAATGATTTTATTTATTAAAAAAATTTTATGTCAGAGGTGGCTTTTGTTGGTGACATCATAATTGCATACGTCGATTGCCTTATCTGATCAGTCTATAAATTTTTGAGGGTCACCTTGGGCAAAATTGTAGGGGGGGGGGGGAATTGATGAAGTCATCAGTCACTTGGTTGACACCATATTTTTTTTAACATTAAAAAACTCCAAGAAAGGTCTTCTCCAAAATGGCTGAACAGATTGAGGCAAACTTTACTGGTATGATCGCCTATCCATGAGGAACAAAAGTTCTCCACCTATGACGTCATAGGTCACATGGTTTGCAGCAATTATTTTTTGAAGAATAAACCTTTAAAAATCTGCTTCTCAAGAACAGCTCACAGATGGAGTGAAAACTTCACCCATGTTCCCCAAGCCTTGGTGATACCAGGTGTTATGAATAATTAATAGGTCACATGGTCTGGCAACCATATTGGATTGAGCGAAAATCTTAAAAAAAAAACTATTTCTCTTGAACCACTTCTTCAATTGAAGTGAAACATCAAAATTATGATCTAGTAGTCATAGGAATATATGCTTAAATTTCAACCTGATCAGATGCATTGTCGGGCGCCAGAATTATTAATTTTATGAATCTTGGGTTCAGGATTTAAATCAAACTTGCGTCGTATGTTTAATGATGTAATAATGTTGGCATATCCACGACGTCGTGACTTTGAAGGTTGCCCTTATAGTTTTAACTGCTTTTCACAATGAACATTTATTCAACCAATCTTTACCTCCGCCACCGAAGGTGGACAGAGGTTATGTCTTCACCCCTGTTTGTTCCCTTGCGAAATCGAAGATTCACAAAGTATATTGGTTGGACTGGTCTGTTTGTCTGGCTGTTTTGCTGTTTGGCTGTTTGTTTGTCAACTCGCCACAAAGCCACATCTTCACTCACCGGGTAGAGGCAGTGACAAGCTTGAACGATTAATTTTGAGGTAAAGGTCAAAGGTCACATCAATCAACATTCAATGAGTAGCAAGGTGAGTCAACGATGAAAAACGGAAAACATGCAGGGTGACGGTGAACCCGTCGTGAGGTGAAGTCGGTTGGTCAACCCGGCTGTAGTATGTCGCTGAGACGTACGAGGTTTGAACAGTGAGGGGTTGACCGGTGAGGAGGAGGTTAATATTATTGGGACCGCACTACGACGGCGTGTGTGTTTTACCGTCGATGATATGGACTGGTTGGAAGCAGTACCTGTAAGACCCATTCGGAACCGGTTCTCGCCCGTTAGACCAGTTAAACCGGGTTAAACCAGTGTTCACGGCTTAGGACCCGTAGGCCGTTTAAAATTAGCGACAACCGTGAGAATCCGCGACCCCTGTAGATGCGAAGCCCGAAGAACCTCGCGATCCGTGCGTCACTCCCAAAGACTCGAGACAAGGCACTTATAAGTACCCGGTAGTCCAAGAAGTAAGTGAATACCTCAAAGACCCCAAGACCTTCAAGACCTTAAACAACGTTCAGACCCGCTAGGATACGGAGACCTCGAGAACCGTGACCCCTTCAAACCGGTTAGACCCGACGAGACCCGGTGTTGGAGCAGTAAGACCGTAAGACTGCTAACCTCGGTCTGGGGCCGTTAACTGGTAAAACACGGTGGAAGGTTCACCAGCGGTAACAAAGAGGCCCCATGGCTGGAAACCACGAACAGTCCAAGAGAGGGACAAAATAAAGGTAACAGTATCGGTTCGTTTTTTTCGGTGGTGTCGGGGCGCCGGCCGCTGGGTTAGGGGGCAGTGGGAAAAAGGCATCGGGCAAGCACAAGGCCCAGGTCACCCGCCAGTGGGAAAAAAGGTGGGGTATGGGGTTGGACGGTTTTAGCGGCAGACTCAGGAATCAAGACGTCAGAGGTGAAACCAACATAGCGTTGTACGGCATGGTGCTGCAACGCAATAAAAGTCGGTGGCAGAGTTAGGTCACAGGGTCAAAGGTCAAGGCCATCACAAACATGAAAACAACCGGTAGTGGAGCAAGGAGGAAAAGATCAACAAATGCGGTAGGCACAAGTCAATCAGGTGAAAAAAAACTGTGGAGAGTCAAAGGGGTTTTCCAAAGTTACCAAAATGGCTGGGTTAGGGCACTAGGGGTGCGTTTTGAGGTTCGGCAAATGTCGGTCGGTTGCACGACATCTGTTCGTGCGTTGCGGATGTGCCTGCGTCTCGTGAGCAAGGAATCTCAAAAAGTTGGTGGCAGAATCAGATTGGCTGGACAGGTGGTGTGTGACAAGACGGAATTGATTTGATTGGTGAGTGTTCGTGGATCCGAGAAGGGTAGGGGTTAGTTGATTCGTCACCGGTGGAGGCCAAAAACAAGAGTAGGCGGTTGATAGGTTTCAGAAGCGGCTGGCGGGAGTTGACAAAGAGGGTGGGAGTGGTACGGATAGCAAAATCAGAGGAGACAGGGTGGTAAGGGCCGGAGTCAGAGATCCGGCCGTAGACTCCGAAGGACACAAAACAGTAAACGGCAGCCTGGCGAAAGAAGGTGCTCGACCGAGGGTCTCGTGCCGTGCTCGGTTTTGCAACTCCAAAGGACGTGTGTACGTGGCAAGGTTGTTTAGTGGTGTTGCCAGTCAAGGTCGTGAAGTTTCGCTGAACAGCAGGAGAGTGCAGAGGTGGCTGGTACCTTCGAAGCCTCGAGCGCGGGTTGTTAGGAGCAGGTGTTGGCAGAGGGTGGCGGTTAACTGGCATCCGAGTCCGAGGGGGATCCCGGCAGACGGTAAACGGCAGAGGTGGTGCGTCACGTGGCGGGTAGGTTGCACATCACAAGTGGTACCGGCGTCGGGCAGGACAGGAAGGGGCCGTTCTGTCGACCCGGCATGTAGGGGGTGGTAGACTTTAGAATCGAAAGGGGTAGAGTCCTGGCGGCGGTCGGTTGCACGAAGAGGAGAGGAGGGAGCACGGGCACCAGGACAAGGGACCAAAGGTCTGCTTTCTCTATTTATCTTGTTTTTATTTTTTTTTTTTTTTTGTTCTGTTTTTTGTTGTTGTTTATTTATTTTTTTTTTTTTTTTTTTTTTTTTGTGCTTTTTTTTTTTTTTTTTTTTTTTTTTTTTTTTTTTTTTTTTTTTTTTTTTTTTTTTTTTTTATATTGTTTCAATTTTTATTTTTTTTATATGTTTTTTTTTGGAAGGCGAGGCGGGAGGAAGACGGCAGCAACGAGCGGGGCGGGGAGGGGAGGACCACAACCACAGAGAGGTGCCGAGCCACAACAAGGGGACACGCAGTGCAAGGCAGACGGAAAGGGGAGGGCAAAGCCCGCGGGGCAGAAAGGCAGCGCAGCAGGGCGGGAGCAGGCAGCAAGCGAACCGCAAGCGGCAGCGCAGCGGGGGTGCGGCGGAGAGGGGGCGGCGTGAAGCGGATGGGGAGCCGCCAAAAGGGTGCGGGGATGGAGGGGAGGGAGCACAAGCAAACAGGCGGCGTGGAAGGGGAGGAAAGGGAATCGCAAAAGCGTAAGGATCACGAGACGAGAGAGGGAAGAGAGAATTTTTTTTTTTTTTTTTTTTTTTTTTTGGATTTTGATGTTATTTTTGATTTTTTATTTTTTTTTTTTTTGTATTTTTTTATGTTTTATGTTTTTTTTTTTTTATGTATTGTTGTTTTATATTTCTTTTTTTTCTTCTCTAATTTTGTGTTGTTTTTTTTTTTTTTTTTTTTGTATATTTTTGTTTCGTATTTTTTTCTTTTTTTTTGGTCTGTTTTTTTGTTTTATTTTTCTATTCTTCTTTTTGTTGTTGTATTATTATGTCTTTTGTATTTTCTTTTTGTATGGTCTCTATTAATTATGTATTTTTTTATGTCTGTGTTTTTTTTTATGTGTTTTTTCTTTTTTATTTTTGTTTTTTTTTTGTGTCTCATTTTTCTGTTTTTCTTTGTTGATCTATTCTACTGCGGAGAGGCCCATGGCGCAGGGGGGAGCCGGAGCCGTGACGGCGGCCGGAGGGAAGGGAGGGCGGGAGCGAGCCCACCGGAGCGGGAACAACAAACAAACAAACGGGAAGGGCGCGGGGATCACGAGAGAAGGGCGCGGGGGAGGACCAGGGACGTGGGAGGGGCCGGAGGACCCGGGAACAAGAGGGCGGCAAACCTGGGCCAGCGGGGGGAGGGGGGCAGGGGCAGGGGTAGACGTTGCAGAGGCCAAAAAGGCCGCAGCAGAAGGCGGGGGGAGCGGCGCGAGGGGAGGGGGGGGCGGCCGAAGCAGGGGCAGCACGAGAGTGGCAGGGGATTAGGGGGGAGGGGCCCGGTGCCGGGGGGTGCACAGAGCTGGGAAGGAAGGGGGAGGGGGCCAGGCGGGGGAAAGAAAAGCGCCTGCGCGGGGGGGAACACACCGGGGAGCGGGAAACAGCACCAGCAAGCAATAAAGGCCGACAGAGGGCGGGCAAGGGGCGGCCCCAGCCGACGGAGGGCAGGCAGGGAGGAGAGAGACAGGGGAGAGCGCGCGCGGGGCTAGCCGGCACGGCTTTGGCAGCTCCGCTCGACTGCACCCGAACCGGAGTTGGTAGTCGGTAGTTGGAACCCTACCGGAGTCGGTAGAGTGACCCTGTTTGAGCAAGACGTGCCGAGGGCATGGATCCCCGGTCGCCGAGACGGCGTGGTTACTTAGGTAAATTGGTTCCAGACAAAAAGACCCTACGGCCACGCGGTCGAGATATTGGCGTTCCACGGTCGGTTCAGCAACCCGCTGGCTCACGGAATTATCCGAGAGCGGCGGCCTACAATTCTGGGGAGTCTGGTGAGAGACGACGTAACCTCCCCCACCTAGTGGTCTTTCTCGCCACCGGACCCCGGCCCTCAACAGTTTGGTGTCAGGAGTGATTCGAACCCCACGCCTCCACAAATAAATTTACGGGGCACCAAACTGGCAACAGTTTGGTGTCAGGAGTTGGGACGGACCTACTAAAAAAAAAGAGAGAGATATCGTGTGGTCATGGAGGAAACATGGGCAGGA
>CM068954.1:137285345-137300253 GCA_035128595.1 Eptatretus atami | reverse complement strand
GGGGAATGTATTGGGACCCGATGCGAGGGTCGGATTAACCTCCCACAGGAACAAGGGGAGACGATATTCTCCCTGGAGGCAGACCGTGACGAGGTGAGTCCGGTAAGGCCGTACGAGGTGGAGCCGTTGCATGATGTGAAAGGGTACATGCCAGGTTTGGGGGGGTTAGAAACCCCGGAATCCTTTGGGCAAACCCAAGCACCCAGTATGATTGTCCAGGAGTGTGTGCAGACTGCAAATGACATAGTATGTGTGAGTGCATGTGCTGAAATGGTACACGGACCGACCCAGACGGGAGACGTGGGTGGCAAGCCAAATGAGACGCACGGAACTATTTTGGGAACCGCGCCGGCTCCGCAGGACGCTGTGTGCGAGGTCCGTTCCGTGTTTTGCAAACCGCCCAACCGAGGACGATTGCATTATCGGGAGCCAGCATTGAAACGCTCGGCGCTTGGTACAAGACACCAGCGCGGACGGTTAAAACGGAAAGACGTAACCTCCCCCACTTCGTGGTCGTTCTCCGCACCAAGACCCCGGCCTCAACAATATATAATATATGTATATAAATATATATTATATATATATATATATATATATATATATTTTGTATTTGCATATATATTTATATTATATATATATATATATATGTATTGCATATATATTTATATTATATATATATTTGTATTTGTATATATATTTATATATATTGTTGCGGGCCGGGGACAGGTGAGAAGACCACTAGGGGGGAAGCTATCTCGGCTCCCACCAGACTCCCCGGAATTGTTGGCTGTCGCACACGGATAATTAACTGACCGTGGACGCCAATAACTCAACCGCGTGACCTAGGGTCCTCCCCGTTATGGGTTAACCGGGTTACCTAATTATTCACGTGATTTAATTACCGGGGAACACGCCCTCAGTACGCCTTGTCCGAACCGGATCACTCTACCGGACTGGATCACTTTACCAGATCGGATGCAGCCGAGCGACACTGCCAAGGACGTACCGGCTAAGTGGAACGGATCGTTGGGAATAAAGTACCAGCTAAGCTAAGATTTGGACCATGCTGGACCAATGAAGAAAAAAACAAAAATGAGCAGGGAACATTCCTAATCGTAATTTATTAACAATGGGGCGAGGAAAAGTATGTGGTACAGTCAATAGATTTATTGGGGTGTGCAAGCAGAGATGGGGAAGAAAGGCATGGTGCGACAATAAACAAGCAACTTATGAAAGCGGACGCAGAGCAGACCGAACAAGCAAATAATAATAGTCTTCTGCAGGCTTACTTATATAGACAAGCGCCAGGACACACACACACACACACACACGCAGACACAGAAAACCCGATGAAGAGGAATTGAAGCAAGACAGAGAGAGAGTTGAGCTATGGTCTCTCGTACCTTTGCAAGTTTGCCGCCACCAATATGTTTGGGGGGAATGCTCCGTGGTGTGGTTCCCCCCCTGACAGCTGGCGCGTTGTCTCTTGCTTCGGACAATTCGCGTCGAGACCGTGGGCGTGAAGGAGGGGCTTGAATTGGGAGGGTGGAGTCCAGAGCGAGTGTATGGAGTGGTAGGCGGGACCAGGTGGGTGGGTGGAGTCAGCATCGTGTGGGCGGAGAAGAGGAGGAGTCCAGCGATGATGACAGAAGGCGGAGTCGAAGTCCAGCTTGAGCGGGAGAGGCAGGGCAGAGGGAGAGAGCGAAGGCTCCGCTCGGACCTTTATAGGCCCTGCGGCGCGGGGTGGGTGGCCACCCCGAAATGCGGTGTCGTCACCCGAATCGGGCGCTCTGATTGGCCCCGACGCCCTGCGCGGCCCGGCCGCGATAGCCGGAAACCGCAACATTCCATTTCCGGCAAGGTGACCCCGAGCCATAAAAATGTCTTGCTCCGACCTCACGACATGATACGAATCGCCCACACCGAACTCCGCGCCATGAATCGCCTTGCACGAACCCCCGGGCCATGCCCTGACGACCGGCCGAGAGTGGCGTCGGTCTTGCATGCCTGCTCCGTGTGCGCTGCGTGGCCCGGACTGTGCCGCATGCCTCCGCCCGATCGTGGCTTCGCTGGCCGTGGAGGCGGGGGGACGTTTTCCGTCCGTGGGGAACATCCGCGCCCGCCAGCGAGGACCGAAGGTACGATGTTATGGCGTACCTATGCACAGACAGTAAGATGTGTTCATTCGTACCCGGCTCTGTACGATAACAAAGTGTCGCGAGTGGCGCACGGGTCTGCCGTTGAGAGCACGTTCCGTACAACATCTTCCGTTCCGATCCGCCATTACGCACGTGCCCAGCGCTCACCCGATTCTGCTATCGTGTGCACGGGGCGAAACCCGATCGATATAATTTGTCCAGAAATGGGTTGAAAGGAACGCGCTGCTTGCGCCTTGCACACTCGCATCCTGCGCAACGTGGCGTGGGGTTGCCTTTCTATTATCGGCCTCGGTACGCGTTCCGTGCACCGTGGGCGTCGTGCTGGGTGTGTTTCCTGTGTTGTGAAAATCACCATCCGTGCAGCCTTTTTAAGAGATATTAATTAGTATGCCTTTTCAATGCAACTGGCCATCTTCCCCAGATCATCGGAAGCTCGAGTCGACAATCTCGAGCTGCCGAGCATACTGTAAAACTCGCCGCAAACGTTGGGTTGAGGGATCGCTTGAGGATGGGAGCTCTGTGCTCTCGATGCTCATGTGGTGTTCGAGCGCCCCTTCTTAGGTGCTGTTTCTTCCGTCTCCTCGGTACGTGTTTCGTGCAGCGTGGGCGCCGTGCTGGGTGTGTTCCCTGTGTTGTGAAAAACACCGTCCGTTGGGGGGAAATTACCGCTGCGCGTGCTTCTGGCAGGCTGTGTTTTCTACAGAGGGGTGGGGGTGTAATACTTGCTTGGCCTTTGCTGAGGACCCATCTCTCAGCGAAGGGCGCACATAGCTCAGATTTACCTCAGGAATAATCAGAAAAGAAAAGTAGGAATGAAGTGAGATATGAAATGAAGAAGGAATGATTTAAGCAAACCCAGCTATGAGACCCTCGCAACGCACGCCCCTGTTGTCCCGCTAGACAAAAGGGAAGGGACTATCTACACGGATATTAATGGAATAACTGTCTTGGGACCACTATCTGTTGGATGCATTTGGTTCCGAGAACCGCAACAATATATATATATATATATATATATGCATACATATATATACATATATATATATACATATATATATATATACTGTATATTTATATAATCATATTGGTCCATCTCAAAATGGTGAAGAATCACTTAAAATTATTGAATCGGGATCCTCATCAAAATCGAATTTATTCGTTGTCGTCACACACCCAACTTGTCCACCAAATTTGTTCTGAATCCATCCATATTTTTTGAGATATCCTGCTCACAGATGAACAAACAAACACCTTCGGTGGTGGAGGTAACACTTTTATATTTGTTAATTCAGTTGTTTTGCTTTCACTCAATGGAATAATCCTAGTTTCTCAATTTGTTTTCAGTCATCATCTACTTCACATTGGTAAATTGAACGCTCAGCATTTTGATCAGCCAGAATCATCTGATGACTTGCATAATTGAATGAGCGAATGTTGAAGAAATGATTTTGGCGGCAAGTTGTGTAAAATGTTTTGCCGGAAAATGTTGCTGCTAAATTGGCACGAGAAAAACCTACTTGGCTTGCGGCACTTTCAGAGAAACTGGTTGCATCCCATGCATGACCACTTGTAATCACATTCATTGTTGTCATGGGTTTTACCCCCCCCCCCCCCCAACCTCTTCTCTTGCCCCTTTGGTTGGGATTTGATTAAAATTTGATTTTCATTATTGGTGCGGCAGTTTGTTTTCGTAGAACACGTACTTCAAATCCCACCTTCGTGATCTGGTCGTTGAAGCACTCCATCTTTTGATACTGTTAAACCTTTGCTACCAAGTGAATCATGATAATTTTTGAATGACCGGTGAATGAAAACGTTTATACTCTATTCATAACAAGTATGCAGTGCTTGCTTTCAGGCTCTGTTTTGAAATTGGAAACTTTGATAGTTTGCATCAACAATTGTATCATCAACAAAAATTGCTTAAATTTTCACGTCACATGATTTGAATATATTCGCACAACCGCCGCTTCATTTTCTTTTCCTTTTTCATGTCTCATCTCTAAATCTTGTTGCTGAAATGAAAATTGTCCATTGAGTTGTGCAGTTCCTTTTCTGCTTGAGAGAGGGGTGTGGGTTAAATTGAAACTTATTTTAAAGAGTTTTGGGTAAGCTTACACTATACAAATACAAATACAACTTCCCGACAATGACCATTTGTGCCGGTAAACGTTGTGCTTTAGTTGTTTCTTTATGTAGACATCTTTGGCTGGAAAGACGTATGCCTTGATTTGCCTCGGTTGCATCCCCACGACCAGCCTTTGTTGCAGGCATCATGATTATGGGCACAGTATGGTGGTGGTCGTATGGCAGCTTAGCTGCCAGGGTAGCTATCATTTCTTGAAGCGTGACTGTGTCGCTGATGCAGTGCCCCTCTACCAGTACACACACTGGAACTAGTACTCATTTCGCCGACCTCGGAAGGATGACAAGCTGAGTCAACCCCCTGGTGTATGAATTCAGCGGCCGACGGGGCTTGAACTCAGGACCCTAGGATCCCAAGCCGCCACCCTAACCACTGAGCCAACACCAGGCTGGCACAGTATGATTCCTGACGTTGTGTTAAGGGTACCTGACTGGCATCCCAAAAGTTGTGCATTGAAATCAAGCTGACCACAGCAGTAATGAGGATTAAAATTTTTATTTTCTGGATTATTAACTTGTCTCGGGAGAAATACCATGCCACTACCAGGTTGTAAGCAACTTCTTCCCACCCCTCCCCACACCCACCACCTTCTCTCCGACTGCTACGTGGCTTGGTTCTGTCTCGTTAATTCTCCTTTAATGCACAAGTCTGGAAGCTAGGAAGTGCTTGCTGGACAACAGTATGCTGGCAAATGTTTTATTTTTTTTATTTTTCATTGTCATGATGGTATACCTGCTTTGGACGTCTTTGTATCTGTAACATTCATGTGGATGTTTAGTGGTGTTGAATTGCCGACTTTGAAAAAAATAATATTTATGGATGAGTATTGTGGTCAAAAGGTATATAATCTCGGAAATAAGGTTTGAATCTGCCGTCCATGTCATCCAAGGAGGTACTTAAACGTACACAACCTGTGACACTTACATTTTTTTATGCCTCTGTTGACGAAGTCCCCGGAGGCATGTTTTCGGGTTGTCCATCTGTACGTCCGTCCGTCCATGCTAGTGTTCTCTGTTTTCTCTACAACCGCTTATCCGATTGGCCCCAAATTTTTTACAATAGGTTTGACGACTCGTGTAGAATAGTTTAATGATAATTATGACATCATCGGTCGCGTGGTGTTGCAGCCATGTTGGAAAAAAGGAGAAATGTTGAGCCTCTAGCTCTGAAGCTGCTCCCTGTAAATAATTGGAACTTGGCACATGCGAAGTGCTTCGCATGGGGAATGTGATTTATTTATTAAAAAAAATTTTATGTCAGAGGTGGCTTTGTTGTGACATCATAATTGCATACGTCGATTGCCTTATCTGATCAGTATGAAAATTTTTGAGGGTCACCTTGGGCAAAATTGTAGGGGGGGGGGGGGGAATTGATGAAGTCATCAGTCACTTGGTTTGACAGCCATATTTTTTTTTAACATAAAAAAACTCCAAGAAAGGTCTTCTCCAAAATGGCTGAACAGATTGAGGCAAAACTTTACTGGTATGATCGCCTATCCATGAGGAACAAAAAGTTCTCCACCTATGACGTCATAGGTCACATGGTTTGGCAGCAATTATTTTTTGAAGAATAAACCTTTAAAAATCTGCTTCTCAAGAACAGCTCCACAGATGGAGTGAAAACTTCACCCATGTTCCCCAAGCCTTGGTGATACCAGGGTGTTTATGAATAATTAATAGGTCACATGGTCTGGCAACCATATTGGATTGAGCGAAAATCTTAAAAAAAACTATTTCTCTTGAACCACTTCTTCAATTGAAGTGAAACATCAAAATTATGATCTAGTAGTCATAGGGAATATATGCTTTAAATTTCAACCTGATCAGATGCATTGTCGGGCAGCCAGAATTATTTAATTTTATGAATCTTGGTTCAGGGATTTAAATCAAACTTGGTCCCGTATGTTTAATGATGTAATAATGTGGCATATCCACGACGTCGTGACTTTGAAGGGTGCCCTTATAGTTTTAACTGCTTTTCACAATGAACATTTATTCAACCAATCTTTACCTCCGCCACCGAAGGTGGACAGAGGTTATGTCTTCACCCCTGTTTGTTCCTTGCGAAATCGAAGATTCACAAGTATATTGGTTGGACTGGTCTGTTTGTCTGGCTGTTTGTCTGTTTGGCTGTTTGTTTGTCAATCGCCCACAAGCCACATCTTCACCACCGGGTAGAGGCAGTGACAAGCTTGAAGCCGATTATTTTTGAGGTCAAAAGGTCAAAGGTCACATCAATTTTCAACATTCACATGATATCAATGTATATACCGTGTATAAAACTGAAAAACATGGGTTGACGGTGAACCCTCGTTGAGGTGAAGTCTTGGTCAACCCCTGTGTATATGTCTTTATTACGTACTATTTGAACATGAGTTGGACCGTGAGGATGTGTATTAATTATTATTGGACCTTCACTACGTACGTCTTTTTTTTTTAACCTCTATTAATTATGGACTGTTGGAACATACCTTTAAGACCCCATTGGACCTTCTCGACCCCTTTAGACCATTTTAAACCTTTTAAACCATTTGCACCTTTTATGACCCTTTATGCCCTTTAAACATTTACACCCTTGAGAATCCTTCGACCCCTTAGATGCCGAAGTCCCTGAAGAACCCTCTGATCCTTTCGACCCCAAAGACTCGAAAGGCCTTTATTAATACCCTTTAGTCAATGAATAATGTTAATACTCCAAAGACCCTTCAGACCTCAAGACCTTTAAAAACACTTCAGACCCCTAGCATACTTAAGACCGCTAGAACCCTTTTGACCCCTTACAACCTTAAGACCCCGAAGACCCGTTTGGACCATAAGACCCTGTAGATCATGTTCAACCTTCTGTCTGAGGGCCTTAACTGTAATAACACTTGAAGTTCACCAGTCGTAATCAAAAGGCTCCCCATTGGTAAACCACAACAGTACCAAGTGAGAGGGTACAAAATATAATTAATTCATTTATCTTTCTTTCTTTTTTTCTGGTTCTGCTCCTCTTGGTTAGTGGCATGGGGAAAAAGTCCCACGTGGCAAAGACACAAGTCCCAGTCACCCCCATTGTAATAAAATGGGTTATTTTTGTGACTTTATTCTTGCCAGACCTCAGGAATTTTTCAAGACATCAGATTGAAACCAACATAGCTTTTTTGTACGCATGTGCTGTATATGCGAATAAAATCTGGTCAGATTTAGTCACAGGTCAAAGTCAATGCCATCCAAAACATGTAAAACACCTTTTATGCAGCAATTAGGAAATTATCAACCAAATTTGTTATGCACAACATTCAATCATGTAAAAAAAACTTGATGAGTCAAATTTTCCAAATTACCAAATTGCTGTTTTCATGGTCACTATTGTGTTTTTGGATTTCGCAAATGTCGTGCTTGCACGACATCTTTCTTGCTTGTCTGTTTGTCTGTCTCTCTGTGAGCAGGATATCTCAAAAAGTTGTGGTCAAATTCAGAGAAATTTGGTGGACAGGTTGGGTGTGTGACAAGGACGAATTGATTTGATTTTGGTGATGTTCTGGATCCGATAATTTATTTTAGTGATTCTTCACCGTTGGAGCCAAAAACAATATATGGCTTGATATTTCAGAATCTTCTGGACGAGTTATGACAAAACTAGGTGGGTGAGTTGGTTAGGTAGCAATAATCAGCCGATTAGACATTGGTTAAGGTCCGGATTCAGATCCGGCCTATCCGTAGGACACAAAACATAAACGGTTCAGCCTGGCGAAAGAATGTGCTCTACCGAGTGTCTTCGTTTCCTGCTCTTTTTGCATATCTCCAAATTGGACTGTTTGTTTACTTGCAATTGTTTATTTGTTTGCCATTCACATTCTGTAATATTTTCCTGAACAGCATAGTGCAGAGGTTGTGCTTTTACCTTCGAGCTCTCGAGTCCTGCTTTGATTAGCATTGTGCAGAGGTTGTGCTTTTACCTTCGAGCTCTCTAGTCCTGGTTGGATTCCCTGTATGACGGTAAACTGTCAGATTGGTGCTTCACGGGCAGGGAGTTGCATCACAAAGTGTACCGGCTCTTGGCATGGACAGGAAGCTGGGCCTTCTGTCTACCGGCATTAGTTGGTAGACTTTAGAATCTAAAGTTTAGATCCTGCGGCGTCTTGCGCGAAGAGGATATGAGTTATCACTGGCACCATGGACAATTTACAAATTGCTGCCCCAACTACTGCTGGGAAGGCAATGGCAAACCAAGTGTAATTCTTGCTGTGAGAATACTTTGGCAGCACTGAAGCTTTGTCTGTGGAGTGGGATCTACCACAACCACCATATATTTTCCTATCCACAACAAGTGGACACTCAGTTCAATGCATAACTGAAATGTGATTTCAAAGCCTCGTTTCATAAATTCAGTCATCATGGCTGTAGCAGGCAGCAAGCTAACCTCAATCTTCAGCTCAGCTTTGTCTGCTTCGTTTGAGTGTGCTGTTGAATCTTTATTTGTGATCCTCCAAAAGTGGCTTTTGAGGTGAGGTGATCACAAGCAACAGTTCTGCTTGAATTGTTGAAATTAATCTCAAAAGCTTGAATGATCACCGAGAGAGAGAGGGAGAGAGAGAGAGAGAGATATATAGATAGATAGATACCCCCAACGTTTTAATTTACCTGCTGAGCCACCTTTAAAGCCGCTAGCCAAATAATCTGAGGCATTGCCACGCTGGACACACTCTGAGATGCCCATTTCTCAGTTGTGATCCTAGCCTTACTGCTTCCTGATGGAATGGAGGTCTGTTTTATCGATCCCACCTGCAGTTCCTGGAAAAAAACAAACAAACTTGGAATGTCTCTGTGGATCACTATATATTTGTGTGCTCTGTGGGGATTACCAGTACTCTGGAGTTTCCTTATGACCCTGGAAAAGATGGCTTCAAACCTTGCCATCTTGTTTGGGGGTGGGGCAGGGGCAGTTGAGACTGCAGAGGCAAAATGCCTCATCATAAGTCTGTTTGGTGATCTGCTCGAGGGTAGGTTTGTGTGCTGCCGAAGCAGTTTCATCACCGAGATTGCATTGGATAGTTTGTAGTTGCCTTTCCTGTGGTCACAGGCTGGGAAGGAATTTGTAATTTTGCCAGGCTGTTGGAGAAAATCGCCTGCTCTTTGTGAAACACACCGTGGGATCGTTAACATCCACCAGCAGCAATAAATGCCGACAGATGGGTTCCAAGTTTAGCGTCCCATCCGACTGATGGTGCATTCATTGATGATATATACAGTATTCTGATGATGGTGATGATGCATCCTACCTGCTAAATCAAAACTTGAGGATAGCTTTATCGTAGTACACTTGCCTCAGAGTTGTTTCGTTTGGAATTTCATCTTCATGCGGAGAAGTTGAATCTTGAGTCACGTACCATCTTGGTGGGTGGCTTTGCATGCAGTGTTAGGGACGGAATATTGCGTGACCTATCCCATCTCCAAACTTATAGATTTCATGCTGTCTCACAAACACCAATCATTCTTTGGCACAGAACCACCCACCCAAAGTCGTGGGGATGAAAATTTCAGACCTGCATTTTGTTTCCTTAACCATGAATATTCCTTATGTATTTGGTGAATGAAAAGTCTTTATGGCTTGGAAACAATTGGCATGTTTAAAAAAATTTTTTTTTAAGAGCATTACTTTCCAGGTAAAGGAGTTAAAGTTCCAATAAGGAAGGATAATCGACACGTATGGTGGGCACTTCCACCAGGCTTATTTCTCTTGTACTCACCAACCAAAGCAACCGCCGAGAATGTCATCACGAAGTGGAAGATGATGGGCAGAACCGACCTTGATCGTTCACGCAAGTAACCATAAGAAATTGGCTCAAGAGGAGAGAGAGAGAACCCTGCTCTGGGTTAGTAAACAGAACGAACGTGACTCTTTCATCGCATCAAAATGCCATTGTGTGAATGGAGAGTTTGAGGAGTCAGGCGAGCAGCTGACAATTCATCTCAAGTGTTGCTTCTTGTACAAAACTACACAAGAGCAGCTGTGCACAAGCTTTCCGTCAGTGTGATCAATTTGCATTGCAGCAGCATATTGATATCGCTGGGTCGCAATGTCGAAAATGGTTCGAGGTGAAACAACTGATCCACAGTGTTCAAGTTTGATGGCGGACGCATTCTGTGCCATGAGACGACGCAAATTACACACTCGAACCACAATCACAGATGTAGAAATAGGGGACGCTCTGCGAGAAATGGTGCATCATCCAAAGACTGGTATCAGTTGTTTAAGTGTCTTTATTTGAGTGTTTGAGGGTGATTTTTTAACTCTTCAGAATTCCACTCAATGTCCTTTTTGGTATTCTTCTTATTCTTCTTATTCTTCTTCCTCTTCTTCTGCTTTTCATCTGTACATGGCTTGTCCCCCAGGCCAGGCCCTCAACCCTTCACCCTTTATCCCCAGTCCCCTCCAATATCTTCCTTGTCGTTTTGCTCAAAATTGTTGGTTGAATGAATTGTGCTGAGCTGCAGTATGATGTGCAGCAATGAAAATGTTGTATCTGTATTTTATTCTTATAGTCCTATTAAAAATGGATTTTGTGAGAAGGTTAAAATTAATGCCTGAGTTCTGCACTAACTTTTATGACAGCAGTCGTATATTTATCATCTCATTGCTTGCATATCGGAAAAATTGCTTTCCAAAGCAGCTTTATGCAGCACTCACATTAGGTCGATACCAAATATTTCATCTGAATGATAAGGTTGAATGTTTATAAGTTTTCACACTCAAGTTATAGGAGTGTAATGGAGTTTGCAAGCTTTGAGGCCTATCTTACTTTTGGGAGCTTTTCCACAGAGTGACACATATTGTCTTCTGAAGCCTTCCGCTCTCTCGGTTTGTCCTTTCGAGATGTGCAATTGTGATGTTTTCATCTCCCAATTGAAGGCAAAGCTACACACATGCACACGCACACACACACACACACACACACACACACACACACACACACACACTGATTGTGATCTATCACCTGCAAAACCTTAGTCACCAAGATGACTGTAATGAGTCCAGTGGCTTGCATCGGACAATCAAGATCGACTGAGCTGCCATTAAATCTGTCTCCACTTAAGCTCTGCAGTACCATTGCCTGCTTAAGCACATTTGAAGTTGGCCTTACGTGGTGTTTTAGTTATTGGTGTAACTCGCCAAGCTTTTTAGTCGACCTTCTGACATGGGGTATGCCCGATTGAACTGATGATTGGGAACAGTTCTCCGACACCTCTCATCCATGTCACCCTCTGCCACAGTTATATCAGAACGAGCTGATTCGTCACACGGTTACGGATCGTTTAACACTTTAACCCCAATATTGGGGTCATTCAAAAATTACATACGGCTATTTTTTTCAGGAGGCACGTATCGTGTGTGCTGATGGGCTTGATTAAACCGTAGTAATAATTTTTATTCCACGTTGATTAGATTTTTTTCAGGGACCCTCATCGTGAGTAACATTGGATCCAAGCAAAGGCAATGGAAATGTGATGCAACAAACCCGGAAAGTGTATAATCAGCAGAGGCCTCCAGACTTGATGTCTTCGGCTCAACAGAAAACTAAGATGGCAGCCATATTATTTGTCTGGGAGGCATGGTGGGTGGAATCGAGCGACAAATGTGGGTGGGGTCCAGCAGCTGTCCAACCGATGGGTGCACATTTGAAAAATCGACCCCCAACAATAACCACAACAACAACATCAACAACAACCACTTAGAGCTCTTGTAGACCTGCAACACATCACAGGTAAAAATGCAACTGACTCTAACCACGTCACTCAGAACATTCAACGGGACTCGTTTAATCAAGCCATGTTTTAGGACGTAGGAATGAAAGATGTTTTAACCATGGCAACGAGCATCGAGCCAGATCTCCAGTCCGGGTATACAGGAAGTGATCATTGAATCCGGGCCAAAAGCACACTGCGTTTATCATTTTTGTAAAACCCGATAAAATATCAAACATGTCTTTGCCAACACGAATGGTTACTAATGCTGCCCATTTGCACTAATTCATGGTTCGCACACAGGTGCGCCTCTTTGGATTGCACTGCAGATGGGGTTTATTTTTTTTCCCCTTCCTGGACGTAGATTACTTTTATTTATTTATTTTAAAATCTTATTCTCAAGGTCATCGTGGCTTTTTATTCTTTTAATACGGTGGGTTTATTTCATTCAAAAGTACCTACAATGACTGCATTTCACTGTTCGGTATCATTGGAGCCTGGCCTTTGAACAAGAACATGTATGATTTGCAAGGTGATTGGCCATTTGTCTCTTGATAAAAGGGTGGTAATAAGTGGGTGTGCAGAGAGACTGCCTGTCATCCTATTTGTCACTGCAGTTATATCCCCAGCTTTTGTGGGGCTTGAATGATCCTCACAGTAAATTGACGTTGATATAGTAAGTCATGAATTGAAAGAATTTGTTCCACATTCGCAGATGTTAAGTCTGTACAAGAGTGTTTTTTTTGTTTTTCTCTCTTCTCTCTCTCTCTCTCTCTCTCTCTCTCTCTCTCTCTCTCTCTCTCTCTCTCTCTCTCTCTCTCTCTCCCCCCCCCTCTCCTCTCCTCTCCCCCCTCCCCTCCCCTCCCCTCCCCTCCCTCCTCCCTCCCTCCCCTCTCCCTCTCCCCCTCCCCTCCCCCTCCCCTCCCCTCTCCCCCTCCCTCTCCTCCCTCCCTCTCCCCTCCCCTCCCTCTCCCTCTCCCTCCCCTCCCCTCCCCCTCCCCTCCCTCCCTCCTCTCCCTTCTCCTCTCTTCCTCACTCCCTCTCTCTCTTCTCTCTCTCCTCCTCTCCTCTCTCCCTCTCTCTCTCTCGCCCCCTGCTGGATGTTGGTGAGTCCAGTGGAGTGTCATGGCGTTTGTGTGGTCTTTGTGAGCTGTGATCTGTCCTGTTTTTTGCCTTTCTATCCCCTTTCGAATCGTTTTTCACCTCCCTTCCTTTGTTTCCCTCTACGCATCGTTATTTGTGCCCCCACCCTCCCTCTTCGTTAACTCGCGCTTCGGCCTTCCCTCCGCGCCGTCGTCACCCCACCCCGCCCATCTGTCCTTGTTATTCACGGTTTGCCCTTTGGTTCATCCCATCCCAACCCCATCCCCCTGTTTTCTCCTCGCATACCTTTTTCCTGAGAAGAGAGAGAGAACGAGCCCACAGCTTCTTGTGGATAGCTTTTAGTTGGCGGCCCATCCCGGCCCTTCAACTGATCTTTTTTTTCCTCACTGTAGCTGTGTTTATTTCCTTTTAGTGGGGCAACTTAGCTAATATAGCATAACAATTGTGCATTTTGTGAGGAAAGCACAAATTTGGCACACTAGTAGCCTATCATATTATGAACAGATTTGGATATTGGGCCATCTCAAAATTTTTGATGCAGTGGAAAATGGCTGCCACAGCCATCAGCGGTGAATTTGAGATGCCCAATATCCAAATCTGTTCATAATATGATAGGCTACTAGTGTGCCAAATTTGGTGCTTTCCTCACAAAATGCACAATTGTTATGCTAAGTTGCTCCACTATTTGGAAACCTGTCTCGGCTCGTATTTAATTACTGCACGAGAGCAATCACCCTCCTCCCCCTCCTAAACATGACTTTGTATTCCCGTTATTCGGTATTTGAAGCATTAACAAGAAAACATGGCGTCGTCTGCGTCCCGCCCGACGACGTAGCGTCGAGGATCTCGTTATCGCTACAGGAAGCATAGTCGGTACTGACAAAGTTCGTGCCCCTCGCGAATGAACAATCGTGTGTTATCTTAGTGTCTGAGACGGAACTGGTTCACGAAATCGTATCAACGTGGACTATCAACAGATGACGGACATTTCGTGCTCGTCTCCCCTCTGGACACACCGGCCGTGAAGGTCATTATCTCGAACGCTCCTCCTTTCCTGAAGAATCAGACGTTGATCTCTGAACTATCTCGTTATGGTTCTGTGGTTTCTCAGATCGCTGTGTTACCTTTACGTAGCCAGGACCATCTGACGAAGCATGTGATGTATTTTCGGAGACAAGCTTATGTGGTGCTTCCTCCCTCTAACGCTGAAAGAACCTTGAACATCGTTTTAAAACTCAAAATTGATAATCATGATTACCAAGTCTACGTAACCACTGACACCTTGAAATGTTTCGAATGTGGTAATTTCGGACATTTGAAACGATCTTGCCCAAAGTCAACCTCGTCGAACGATGAAACAAACCTCGTCAAAAGATACGTCCTCTTCTTCTTCTTCCTCGACCCGAAGGAACGAACCCCGTGTCCGGTAATAAGGCCCAGGCCTCCCAACCCGATGTCTAAACAGCAAAACGAATGTTTGTGATGGTTTCACCATCGTTTCATCAAGGAAGAGAAAGACTTTACCTGATGGTCGTTTAACCCAGAAGAAAGGAGCATTTACAAACGAGGAATCTGTCGGTAAGTTCCTGCAGTTGTGACTGACGTCACTCGACAATGTTTACCCGGAATGCACCCGGAATGACCCGGTATGGACCCGGAATGGACCCGGACCTCGGTACCTACGGCCAACAAGTTTACCCTACTTGCGGTGAGGACATCGACGTATCCCTTACAGAGACCGTTTTATAGTCCATGAGCCAAGAATCTCTCTC
>CM068954.1:137244174-137254922 GCA_035128595.1 Eptatretus atami | reverse complement strand
GTCAACGAGCGTATTATGAGACGAAGGATTTGTCACTCATTTCTCGGGTCGATGTATGTGCTCCGATTGAAGCAAGTGATCTCACCGTGAAGGACGCTTTCAATGCCACGCTCAAGTCTGTGGTTGATCATTGCCGCAGACGAGATACTCTTCTAATCTTGGGAGATTTTTTTCTTGGGGAACTGATGGGGATGGTTATGAGATATGTGTTGGTCCCCATGGGTCTGGAACTGTGAAGCAGAATAGCACTAAGTTCCTTGACTTTGCAAGAAGTCATGGACTTAGGGTGGCTGGTTCATGATTTCAGCGTCCATAGGCTCATCCCTGGACTTGGTGTTCCAATGCTGGTGGTGTGGCAAAGGAGATTGACCAGGTGCTCGTTGATTGTCGCTGGAGGATGATCCAGAACTGCAGGGTCTACCGGAGTGCTCAATTCCTCAATACCGACCACAGGCTTGTTGAAGCAACTCTGAAGTTGCAGCTTAAATCCGAAAGAATGGTACCATCCCAGCCAAGGCTGGATGTTGGCAAGCTCAAGGATGAGAGGCTAGCTGAAGAGTTTGCGAACAGGCTGAGTTGGGATTCGGGGGGTCTGGGTGCTTTGGAGAATCATGAAGAGTTGTGGAGTGCCTTCAAGACCACCATCCTTGATGTTGCCGGTGGATGTCGTGGAACTCACCGAAGGGCGAAGAAGAATTTTGTGTCTCAAGGGACACTGGACACCATTGACAAGTCGCAGAGCCAGGCTTAATGGCAGAGCTGAGCTATTCAGGGAGTTGAGGCATAAAACTGTATGTGCACTGTGGGTGGACAAGGAGGCCTATGTGCGAGGAATCTGTAAGGGTGGTAGAGCATCATCTGTGGTCAAGTGATTCTCGTCCTGCTTTCAGGGGAATTCGCGCATTGTGTTCCTCCAAGCTCTTCCCTCAGTGGACTGCAGTTGGAGTGGAGGATGGTGGGCTCTTGACAGAGGAATCCGAAGTGAAGGCTCGCTGGGCTGGTTTGTTTGAGCAGCTGTACCAGGCTGATCAACCAGCTGTTGAGTTGGATGTCTAGGATGTTGCTATCCCGATTTCTAACCCTCCAATAAACTGTGATCCACCTTCGTTTGTGGAAACACAGGCTGCGGTGAACTGGTTGAAATGGGGTAAAGCTCCAGGATCCGTGGCATCCATGCTGAACTTCTCACGGCTGGTGGAAATGTTGTACTCACGTCATTGCGTGCAGTTTTGTGCTCTGCCTGGAACACAGGCATCATCCCAACTGAATGGAAGAGGAGCCTTGTTGTCCCTCTCTGGAAAGGGAAGGGTGATCCCCAGGACTTCAACAACTACCGAGGGATGATGCTGCTCTCATTGTCAGGCAAGGTCTTTGCTCAGATACTTCTTGATAAGGTTCACCACCATCTGCTTGAGCACCAGCATCCGGAGCAGTCAGGCTTTACACCAAAGAGGTCAACGATTGACTGTATCCTTGCTCTTCGGGTCCTCACCAAAGCAGACAGAGTTTCACAGGGGCTGCATGCAGCCTATGTCGAGATCTGCAAAGCATTTGATTCAGTGAATCGGGATGCCTCTGGAGGATTGTTGGTCTTCGTGGGATGCCACCAAAGTGATCAATCTTATGTCTGAACTCTACTCTGGTACTGAGAGTGCTGTGAAATGTGGTGGTGCCTCTCTGACTTAATTTACAGTTGTTACTGGAGTTCGTTAGGGGTGTGTACTGGCCCCCACACTTTTCAGCACTTGTATGGACTTGATTCTGGGGAGGATGTTGGAGAGATCAAGCTGCGGTGCATCATTTGGGAATGTCAAGATCTTGACCCGTTGTTTCGCAGATGATGCCGTCATCTTTGCGAGAGACTCTGGATATCCTTTTGTAGTCCTCGAGGTACTGGATGACGAGTCCGAAACTGGGATTACGGGTTTCCTGTGTCAAAACTAAGATCCAGGCTTTTAATGACATCTTGGATGCTGCTATGTTGTCTGTACCTGTTTTTGGTGAGGTTGTTGAGGTCACGGAGATATTCACTTACCTTGACAGCGATGTTCAAGTCTCTGCTGGCTGTGAGCCAGAGGTTAATAGACGTCTGGGTCGGGCCTGGGGAGTCGTGGATTCACTGGATCATGGGGTGTGGCGCTGTCGGTGCCGACAAAAGTACGAGTCTTCAGGTCCTTGGTGCTTCCCCTCTTGCTCTTTGGATGTGGGACTTGGACTCTGACCAGTGAACTGAGACAGAAACTTAATTACTTTGGTTGCAGGTCTCTTTGGAGAATCCTTGGCTATCGCTGGTCAATCTTTGTGCCCAACAAGCGGTTGATGAGAGAGATTCCAATGAGATTTGTTACCTGCATAATCTGTGTGCATCAGTTGCAGCTGTATTGACATGTGGCTCATTTTCCTGATGCTGATCCTGCTCACCAGATTCTCTCAGCGAGGGAGCCTCGTGGGTGGAGGAGGCCAAATCGCCAACCATGTGCCTCGTGGTTGCAGCAGGTTGATCAGCATCTCAAGGAGATGGGGATGGGCCATGCATCTGCCTGCGAGATGGCCAGCAGAAAGTGGAAGTAGCGATGTGCTGCTCTGGCGCATGCTCCCACACCCCTGACCTGACCTCTCTTGAGTACGCACATCCGTCCATGCTAATTTTCTCTGTTTTCTCTGCAACCGCTTATCCGATTGACACAAAGTTTTTTTTTACCAGAGATGGGATTACTCATGTAGAATGTTTTAATGATAATTATGACATCAGAGATCATGTGGTATGGCAGCCATGTTGGAAAAGAGGAAAAACGTTGGACCTCTATCTCTGAAACTGCTGCTTGGCAAAAATTGAAACTTGGTGCGTCAAGTACTCCCCATGGGAAACTCGTGATTTTTTTTGATGATGTCATAGCTGGCTTCGTTGTGACGTCATAATTGCATACGCTGAATGCTTTCACTGATCAGTATGAAAAATTTTGAGGGTCGTCGAGGGATACATTTTATGGGGGGAAAAAAATTATAACTTCATTGGTTATGTGGTTCGACAGCCATATTGTTTTTAACGTAAAAACCTTCAAAAATCTTCTTCAAAATGTCCGAACAGATTGAGGTCAAACTTCTTGGGTATGATCGCCTATCGATGAGAAACAATAATTTCTCCACCTATGATGTCATATGGTTTGGCAACTATGTTTTTTTTGTAGAATAAACCTTAAAAAAAACCCCTCTTCTCCAGAATGGCTTGACAGACTGAGGGGAAACTTCACCCACATGTTCCCCAAGCCTTGGGGATACCAGGGTGTTCACTAATTCATAGGTCACATGGTCTGGCAGCCATATTGGATTGAAAGAACATCTTAAAAAATATTATTTCTCTTGAAGCGCTTCATCAATCAACATTAAACATCAGTTATGATCTTGTGATCATGTGGAATAAATGTTTTAAATTTCAACCTGATCAGATGCATTGTCTGCAGCCAGAATTATTTCATATTTTGAATCTGGGTTCAGGGATTTCAATCAAACTTGGTACAAGTGTGTATTATGATGTAATAATGTTGGCGGAGGCATATCTGGTGACGTTGCAACGTGGAAGAGTGCCCTTCTATTATTTTGTTTTTTGGTATATACCGTATATATTAATATCTAAAGCTCTTTCTAACCAACTGACTCACTCACTGACTGACTGTGACTCACTGACTCACTGATATTAAAGATTGTTGCCTTCCGGGTGACCGAGAGAGCTGAAGTTTTGCGTGCCAATGGACATTGAAGCCAGTACACCGGAAAACATCATGGAATCGTTGGACAATATCCACAAATGAAAATATAAACAAATGGAAAAAAAATGAAAAAAACAGATGAAAAAATGCAGGTGACTCTCCCGAGACAATACTGGAAGCACAGTAATTTTGTGTGCCGATGGACATCGAAGCCGATACACCAGGAAAAATCACAGAACTGTCAGAAAGCATCTGTAAATGAAAATATAAATAAATGAAAAATCAAATGCAGGTGAGTGACCCGAGACAATGGGGAAACGTGTTTCGTCTGCTTAAACAATGTGAAAGCACACCCCGCTAGTGTATGTATATATGTGTATATATATATACATATATATATATATATATATATATATATATATATATATATATATATATATATATATATATATATACAGTCAACCCCCGCTTCATCGCGGTTCACCTATCGCGCCCCCGGTTCATCGCGGGTTTTCCCTTGGAACGTAACTATTTTTTTCTGCGGATTCCCCCGGTACATCGCGGTAATAATATATAAAATATAAATTATTTAAGCAATAAATTATAACGCGTGGTGCTCGACCAGTCACACAACGCAGGAGACAAAGTTTCGCTTGTGAACTTCGAATATTTTCTACATTTTTTCTCCAAGCCCCACGATGCCGCAAACGCCCTGCACCTTCTAAGGCTTCTGGCAAGGAACCGAAGCGCCAGAGGAAGGTCCTGGGACGCTCCAGGAGAAGGTTAAGGTAAAGGTGCTCGATATATGCTTTGGAAGGAAAAAGGTTTGCCGCCGTTGACGAGCACTGCTCATACCCAGCACCTCAAAACCGACCAGACCAGACTAGTCGATCTCTGGCACCTCAAACCCAATCACTGCCAAACCAACCAGACCAGACCAGTCGATCTCCGGCCCCTCAAACCCAATCCCTGCCAAACCAACCAGACCAGACTAGTCGATCTCAGGACCTCAAACCCAATCACTCCCAAACCGACCAGACCAGACGATCGATTTTTTGGGGAGGCGTCCATTCATCGCGGATTTTCACCTAGCGCGGGGAGGTTTGGAACGTAACCCCGCGAGAAACGGGGGATTACTGTATATCTATATATATATATATATATAATATATATATATATATAATATATATATATATATATATATACATATATATATATATATATATAGATAGATATATCCATCCATATAGTCCAGGAGCCCAGAAGGTTTATTCAAGTGAAAAGCGCCGGAACGTTTGACCTCATGGGCTGATGGGGTCATCCACCGACATCCCAAAAATGCATTGCTGCCGGATCTGACCTGTGGCTTTCCCCCCGAAATCACTCAATTAGTGATGCCATTACCGAAAAACCTAATTTCCTTATCTCGCAACCTATGCATGATAATATCACGAATAAGGTGTCCATACCTATGTTTTCATGGTCATCATTACCCTGATGCATGCATATTGCTAGAAAATGTATAGTTTACCACGTAAATGCATGGTTCATCCACTAAATTAGCGACGCCATTACCAAACCTCACAATCTGAAAAACTGTGCATGATAATATCACAAATAAGGTGTCTATTCCGATATTTTTATGGTCAATCATTACCCTGACACCTGTGTTATTACTGGGAAATGTGTAGTTTACTATGTAAATGTGTAGCCCACCCGCATTAAGTGACGCCATTACCGAACAACGATATATGGAAAACTTGCAATGTGCAGTTCACATAATTAACTTGATGTCCTCTTGGCATTACAAGTCATCTCTATCACTTTCATCACTCTCATCACTGTCCTCACTCCAAGCATTATCTGACTTTTCCTCATCTACTGAATTATCTTCCATGCCATCCCCATCATCCTCATGTGGGCCTTTGAGGGACTCTGGAACTGAACTTCCTGGATACCAGTCTGGTTCAAAGCAGTTTTGAGAAACTTCCATCCATAGTCTGTCGGACTTGCCCACCAGTTGGATCTGTCTAATCAGCTCTCTTCCAGATTCTTGCCACATAGTACGCCCTTTTCATATGATTACCAAGTGTCTTGGCGCACGGGAAGAGAGGCACAGTTTATCTTCTTTATTTCTGGCAAGGGGCTCCTTTTCGTCACCACCACCCATTCGCATGAACGCCTTGTATCTGGCTTCATTAATGTCAAGAGTTTTGAAGCCATACAACACGCAGACAAAGGATGTAACAGCTTGGACGTCTACCTCCTCAGCTGTTAGAGATCGCAATGCCATCACATGAGCTACATCTGACTCCATCCGCTGGAAGGGCTTCACTTTGCCCTTTCTGTAGAAACACGATGTGAAATCACAACCAGTCAAGGCATGAAGGCCGATTAGTGCTTCAGTGATACCAGTCTGTTTCTTCTGGTTGTGGTTCAGATGGAAGTTGATTTTGGTAACATCTCCCTACTGTTGAATGCAGAGTATTCTTGCCATCTGGTGTCTCCGTGTTTACATCGTAGTTATTCCCAGGCTAATGCTGAAAAAGAAGAATAAATATCATCATCATCATCATTATCATCTACATTTTTATTCTATCTACCATTAATATTCTAACTATAAATTCGTAATTATTAATATTGAATAAAAACAGTCCTTGCCATTTCGTATCACCGTGTTAACATCGTAGTTATCCCAGGCTCATGCTGAAAAATACAAAAAGGTAATAACACAACATTTTCACCACAAACGTGTATTTGTATTATTATTGCTATTATTACTATTATTTATTATTATCATTATTATTATTATTATTATTATCTGTTCCCAATCCATCGCACAGATGGAGACCGGCAGGATTTCCTGTTCCAAATCAGAGCAGGTGTAGGCCATTTCAGTCTCGAGCCGCTTCACTTCATCGTAGCTGATACAATGACCAAAGCGGTTCAGAGGGGTCAACACTGTTTTCGATCCTGTCAGTGTTCTCAACCCGAGCCCAAGGGCTTGATGCTTCAAGGCCTAACTCTTCCTCTGGTACAGTTGAACACAGCATCCGATGCACCAGCTAATGCTTTTCTCTTGATCACATCCCTATTGGAGTTATTTACACCAATTTCTGATTGCAACCCACCGATGAGAGTACGGAAGAACAGGAGAGTCCGATTGGGGATACTTGGGGAATTTTCCTTCAGGGTGTGAACTGAAGTGGGTGATGGGGTCTTTGATTGGGGGATTGCAAGAATTTCTGTCCGCAATGCATGGCAGCACACCTGATTTCTTCAATCTTTTCATTGGAATCAGTCAGCAGAGCAAATGCCTCAGCAGACGTCAGTGATGAGTAGAATACAAGGTTTCCAGATTTATTTGCTCGTTTGTCAACGAGGATTTCCAGGAATCGTTCCTTTATCTTCGATATAGACATTGTGTAGTGTACCTATCAATATCATCCTGTGTTCCTCCAAGAGCAAGAAACTCTTCTTTGTACAAATTGAAAATTACTGACGCCAACATGGGAGTTTTGTTTTTGATGACTTCATTTTCGAGGAACATCGACAAGTTTTTGAAGGCTTCAACGTGCATCTTCGATTCGACGTTTGCTCTTCATCCGTCACATCCAGTCTTACATAGTCACGACAACAAGAGTTATGGTATTTGGCTTCCTTTGCAATAAGATCTTCCCCTAGTCCAATGATCCTCGTATCACACTTTTTCTTAGCAGCAAGAAGGATTGCCTTGCTCCCATCTGTGGTCAACATTGGCTGAGGGTTCATTTTCCTGCAACTTCCTCTTCCTCTTATGTCCCAAAAAAGACATTCCTGTCCAAGGATGCCTCTCGTGCTGGAGAAGGATGATCGGAACTTGAATGAGTGGTCTTCTGAGGTGGTTCAGATGGTTCTGTGCTTGGAGGTGCTCCTCTCTTAACAGCACAGAATCGACTGAGGCAAACTGAGTGGTAATATTTGCCTTCTGGGCCCTCCAGCTGTTCTGATCTCTTCCGAGGTGTTCGAAAACTTGTCACTTTGAATTGCCTTTCGCCGTCTAGCAGCATTTTTGGCTGTTTCCCAGTTGCTGGAATTGAAACACTTCAGGGCACGTTTCTTTTCTCCTCTTTCTTTGCAAGTTATACAAACGGGGGCGTCATTTGCCATGATCTGTAAATAACAAAAAGGGACAGAGACAATGCATTATTTGCCACATTGTAACAAAAGACAGAGATGGTACTTCTCCAGTAGGTAACTTTCAGGGTGAACTCAACATTTTCAAGCACTAGAGTTGGCATTGTAATATTTCACCATAAAAACATGGGTATAGACACCTTATTTGTGATATTATCATGCAGTGTTTTTCAGATATTAATGAAAATGGGTTTTTCTGCAATGGCGTTGCTAACTGAGTGGGTGAACTAAACATTTACACGGTAAACTATACATTTTCTAGCAATAATGCGGGTGTCAGTGTAATGATTGACCATGAAAACATAGGTGTAGACACCTTATTCGTTATATTATCAAGCATATTTTTCCCAGATATTGAACAAAATAGGTTTATCGGTAATGGCGTCACTAATTGAGTGATTTCGGGGGGAAAGCCACGGGGTCAGACCCGGCAGCAATGCATTTTTGGGATGTCGGTGGATGACCCCATCAGCCCATGAGGTCAAACGTTCCGGCGCTTTTCACTTGAATAAACCTCCTGGGCTCCTGGACTAATATACCTCAAGTCCTCAGATTGATTAAAAGCATGGAGTCCTCATTGCTGTTCGATCTGGTTGTGCCTTTGTGTAAGCACATTATTGTTTATTCTGACCATGTTTTTAATTTCCCTTTTTGTATTTTTCAGTTTTCCCCTTTTATTCTTGCTCCAATCCAATCATCATTTTTTTTCCATACTTTTGTCTTTGTCTTCCTTTTTATTTTTTCCTGACCCTATTCCTGTCAACTGCTTTTTTTTTCTTTTCTTTTTTTCTTTTCCTGTTTAACATTTATCATCCTCCACTTCCTTCGTTGCCTGTCCACTACTCGCTCTGTGCTCCTGTTATGAATCATGCCATAATGGGACTTGAGTTACACTCCCTGTTCCTTTCATCATGTGGCTCCTCTGATTTGCCACATTTCATCTCTTTTGCTCTCCACATTCACTATTCCTTGAGAGGCCACGTGGGTCTCTTCCCCAGTGAGGTCACTCGTTTGTTATCGGTTCTTGGTTTGTGGTGGTTTTAGGCCATTTTTGGTCGTCGCTTCAACATTGTTATTTGGGCTAGACTATTATTTTTTATTTCCTTCTTAAGATTGTGTCCATATGTTTGGTATGTTGGAAAAAAAACAAAAAATAAAGCACAAGTTTTGCTGTTTTTTTACAATGAGTAAGCAGAAGTAGCTGTAAGAAATATTGTGAAAGGTTATTCATATGAACAACTTTGCCATAAAATGGTTTCTTTCACTACACGAACCTGCACACTAACCTCATCATTTCTCACTTTTTGCATTCGTTTTCTTTCATTGTGTTTGTTCCTCATTGACTGCTCACCATTTTTCTTGACTGATCTTTACTTTGATTTGATTTGAAAATGACATTTTGAAAACACAGTTGTTGGGAGGGGGGGTTCATACGTTTGCATTTCCAACATGAGATCTGGTGTGTGCTCCGGTCTTCGGACTGAGTTTAAAATGAGTTGAAATGGTGGTCTTCATCTTCACTGTTCTCTTCTTTCCAGAGGTGGAGTGGGCCTGAACGCCTGCTTGCGCTCGACGAGCTCATTGATCGCTGTGAGCCAACGCAGGTGAAGCATGTAATGCAGGTGATTGAACCGCAGTTTCAACGAGACTTCATCTCTCTGTTGCCTAAAGAGGTGAGCAGACTTGCTTGGCTTTGGTTACATGTTCAGTTCTCCATATCGCCTCGGCCCATGTACTCCGGCAGAATGTGGTTGCTCGTGGCCGTGGGTCATTTGGAATCTTGTTCTTGCAAGTGGCCCAGGAAGTTGTTTACAGATAGAGTTAGTATTGTGGCTTAATCGTTTATCTGTCGCTTTACATTATGTGCAGCTTGGTTTAATGAGAATGATGCAGATAAAACTATTTGTGGCTACCCAGGTGAGCATTTTCATGTTGTTGCTTGTTTACACTTTGTAAAGTTGCCAGTTATCCATTTGATCTGGCATTGACATATTCGGTTGAGTTTATGAATAAGATAACCAGTGTTTATTCCTGACATCTTCAATTTTGAAGACAATTGAAGATGCTTCTGCCTCTTTCTCACAGGTCACAATGTCATTCCTTGAAAACTTATTTACCCACATGTGTAGCTTCTGATGATGAGGCGCAATTTCGATTGTTACATGATTGAAAAATTTGTCGGTTTGTTTCATACAGGAATTGAATGAGGTTCTAAATTCCACAGGGAGAATGCTGAACTTAAGTTCTTGCATCGTTGGCTTAAGCAGCAATTTGATTGCAAGGGCACAGTGTTGTCCGTGTGAGCTCGAACGTTAAATAGGCCGTAACGAAATGCTGGTGAGCATCGCCGGGCTCTGAGGGGCTTTTTGCCAGCAGTGTCAAGTGAGCTGCAGGTTGATTTCTTCTCCTCGTTTTGAGCAAATTCTGATGCATGTTCAAATCCAGGCAAGGAAAATCTAATGGGGTTTTTGCCATGAATCATGTAGTGGCCTTCTCATTAGCTGTGCAACACATTTCTCATTTGGAATGTGCCTTGTTCAATGCAAAGGTTAATATCACAGATCATATTGGTTGAAAATAATAAGCAAAGGTGTTGAAGAATTTTTTTTTTAATGGGGCTTATTTTCCACAACAACATTGGCATGTACTGGAGATTTTGTTTGATGCACTCTGTTGTTGTTGTTGTTGTTGCTGCTGCAGCTTCTTGAAAATGGATCTGATCTGGCAGCTAACTTTCTGTCTCGCTTAAATTTTATCAGTATGCTTTGCTTCCCGTATTCCGCCTCTTGGCGCATTATATAACCCACTCACGTCCCCATGGCCATGCTGACATGGTGCTTTTTTTTGTCGGCCAACCCCTCACCG
>CM068954.1:137230374-137240882 GCA_035128595.1 Eptatretus atami | reverse complement strand
TTTTTTTTCATTTCTTTCTGACGTGCTTATCTTTGTACAGAGCTATATATTTAATACTTACTGTATGCAAATATGGCAGAATATTTAACCCTCATTTTCGCTCTTCCATAATGTTCCAAAGATGCCTCTTTACTCCTATCTCTACCAAACCTTCTGAATGGCTCACATGCTTCACCATCAACCCCCTTCTGCTGAAATTTCCTAAATCCAGGATCACTGCTCACCTCCACATTCACTCCTCTTTTTTTCCCACCTGTGGAACCAACTTCTGCATCCTCTACAATCTCATTTTTCCCTTCATAGTCCATGGGCCCAGGCCAGAAATTCCACTTGTCGGTACCATCTAAGGAAACCAATCCTAGTTATGATTTTTTGAATTGGTGTATACATATAGATCATATTTTGATGTGATAACCATTGCAGACTGGCAGCTTATTGGTAGTTATCATCTCTGGAATGTACCCACCCTCCGCATAATGAAAGCGAAAAGGCAAACTCAGAAACATTCACTAATGATGCAATTGCTGTTTCCACATGGGGCTAGAATGAACTGCAAACCACAAATACATGTCTGAAATGCTTTTATTTATACCATCCGAATAATCCTTTCTGTCATTCTTGAAGGCAGAATTTGTTTTATGGCAGAAAGGCACGAACAATAGGGCCTATCAAAATGTTGCTGATTAGTGATTTTCAGTACATTTTAATTTATAATATTGTTCAAAACCAAGTTCCCTGGGTAGTGCTACTGAACCGCAGTAGCCTACATCATGCACATGTTGTATGAGGAAAACATTTATGAACATTTTACAAGTTTTTACCACAGTTAAAGGAATTGCCCTTCCCTACCCTAGTTCCAACAAGCGTCCAAAATGTGAAATTTACGGATAACCAAATTTCACCACGCTACTGTGGCATGTTTATGTACTATGTTTTACTCATGCATATTTGTAGCCATGAATGTCCTTGTGATTGTGCCAAAACATTCACACCATGGATCAGTAGTCTAGTCTTCATCACTGTTATCAGCATCAGAGTCCTCGAGGTCTACAACCTCTTCCTCGACATCAGGCGGCTGGTTGCTGCAGGTTCGCAACTTGCACATGTCAGTGCACTTCAGGCTATTGGCAAGGCACGTGCAGTCTGGGAGTTTGCACGACCGTCCACACTTGCAGGAAAGCAGTTGCAACACTGCATCCGGTGCTGGAGAACCCTGCATCCACTCGATGGCCAGCTTCCCGTCATCATCAGTGGTCCATCCACAACCCTTGGGACTTGGAACATAGGGTTGGCATTGCAGACAGCGCCTCCAAATAGCAGCCTGGTAGTTTGCACGGAGGACTTGCATGAAGAGGCAGTCTTCACATGGTGGAAGCTGACTGGACTCTATCTCTCCCCGTCTGGCACAGAAGAGTTGATGTCGGAGTTCATTGACTTTCGTGGTGTTGGTAGACAGCACACACATGTGGCAGGTGACTCTTGCAGCTTCTGAAAGAGCTCGGTGGATACTTCCCATGAATGACGGCTGACTGAAGGCCTCTTGGTAGGTCTTATCCGACTTCATTTGCTTCAAGGCGCCCATCTTTCCCCGGCCTGCAAAGGCACTGACTGTATCACAACCGGAGAACACGTGCAGTCCAACCAGGGCATCACAGACACTGTCTCCCATCGATCTAGCAAGCTTGTCAATGTCTAGGAACCGTGTGCGGGTTTGCGTACCTTTTTTTTTTTGGAATTTTTTTACCGTACATTCAACTTCTGATACACGGGGCATGGGATGTCCTTATTGAAGGCAAGACACAGCACGAGGACATCTGTTTCTTCAGCAGTGATCACCACAACCTTGTACCCAGCCTCTGCTGCATGCAGAGCATGCAGAAGCATTCGGGTGTCTGCTTCCTCCTGCGTGGACTTCAGCTCTGCCACTTCCTCCCAGTGGTCCTTGGTTTTTTTTAATTATTTTTGATTTTCCCCCAAAACTTCAATATCTCAGAATGGTAAAATGGTAAAAATGCAAAATACATACACTAAGCTGCTCTTCTGGAACGGTTATCACATATTGAAACTAGAGGGGGAGCACTCGGTGAGTGCAAAACCTCCGCCGCCAATACTGCTAGGTCACTCAAGTGAACTGATATCCTATTCATTCAATTTGACGTCAACAGTGCTCACAGAGTTATAGTTGCATTCCTTTACTTTAACTTTACATATCATTCTATCATTTCATTCATACTGTCATAACTGATTCCTTGAGACAGAAATTGATTTTACGTGGGTATATCCACCTGAAGTTCCAAAATCAGCCGCAATTATAATTTTGGCATGTTTTTGTTGGACATCACTGATAACATGTAAAAATGCAAAAAAGAAAATCTAAATTTTGTTGAAAAAAAAGTTGCAAAAAATTTTTTTCTCTAACAATTTTTTTTTTTGGGGGGGGGGGGGGGGGTGGAAATCACTTAAAACATGTAGAAATGCAAAAAAAAAAAAAAATTCAAATATTTTTTCAAAATGGCCGCCATAGCGGCCATATTGGACTTTGGACCAAGTCCAAAATCTAATGGCATGATCCTTGGACCAGCCTAACCCCCCAACCAAGTTTCGTCGAAATCCGTCGAGGAGTTTTTCCGTAATACTGTTCACAAACAAACAAACAGAAAGGGGTGAAAACAGTAACCTCCGATCTTCGATGGCGGAGGTTATTATAATTTTGGCATGTTTTTTTGTTGGAAATCACTTTAAACATGTAGAAATGCAAAAAGAAAATTGAAATTTTGTTGAAAAAAAATTAGCAAAATTTTTTTTTCTCTAACAATTTTTTTGGGGGGGGGGGGGGGGTTGGAAATCACTTATAACATGTAGAAATGCAAAAAAAGAAATCGAAATTCTGTTGAAAATAAAGTTGCAAAAAAATTTTTTTCTCTAAATTTTTTTTTTGGGGGGGGGGGGGGGGGGGTTGGAAATCACTTAAAACATGTAGAAATGCAAAAAAAAAAAAATTCAATATTTTTTCAAATTGGCCGCCATAGCGGCCATATTGGATTTTGGACCAAGTCCAGAATCGAATGGCATGATCCTTGGACCAGACCTAACCCCCCCACCAAGTTTCGTCGAAATCCGTCGAGGAGTTTTTCCGTAATATTGTTCACAAACAAACAAACAAACAAACAGAAAGGGGTGAAAACAGTAACCTCCATCCATCTTCGATGGCGGAGGTTAATAATTTAAATCGTATAGTCCCTACCAATAACTTAGTAGCCCTAAAGTTTGGTTTCCTCAGATGGTACCGATATATGCCTGGGCCCATGGACTATCAGGTCTTCAAGACAGCTGCTGTTCATCACCATCTCGGATCATCCCCTCTCCAACACCACGATTTTCTTTCTCCCCTCGTTCCCCCACCCCACCCAAATCCCTCCTTCCAAATTTCAAGTTTTCCCTCCTGAGAGTTCCTTTCTGTATCCATCTTGTCCACCTCATGCATCTTCTCCTGCCCCGATTGTTTGTCTTGGCCTTTGGCTCTGCTGTTAGTGGCGTCCCCATGATCTGTCTGATCTCTTCATAAATGATCTCTCTGACTATGGAAAATCCCCTTTACATATTTGCTGACTACTCCATCCTCTGCCATGAGATCCCTCATCTTTCATATTGGCAGCCTGTAGCCTCTTCCCTCTCTTCACACCTTGACAAAATCACAAGTGGTCAAACACTTGAAACATGTCTTTTAATCCTGACAAATCTCACTGTCTCTCTGAAAAGCCTCCTCTCTACTTTCTTAAAATTCCTCTTGAAGTAGTGCAGTCACTTAAACTCCTGGGTCTCACTATCAGCCACAATCTTTCTTGAGAAAACCACATTTCTAAGCTGACCTCCAAAGTTAGTCGCCAACTGGGCATCTTCCATCGTGCATAGTCCTTCCTTGGCACACCTCACCTCCTATCTACCTTTTAGGCTTTCATCCACAGCTTGATGAAAGGTGCCCACGCCCCACGTTTTGCTCAGCTTGGTGCCATGGAAACCAAGGCCTTCAAGATCATTGGTTTTCCCATGATAAAGCTGAGTCGATGGGCCTATCACTTTATCATCGCAGACAGATTGGTGGTCTCTCTGTCTTCTACCTCCTCCTTTCTGGTCTTGCAGCCTCTGATCTTTCCATGCTTTGTCCCTCATTTATTCAGTGTGCACACGGTCCACCATCAACTCCCTTCTGGCAAACTCCCGAGATCCAGGATCACTGCTCACCTCGACTCATTCGTTCTTCCTTTTTCCCACCCGTGGAGCCACCTTCCACGCTCTCTTCAATGTCATTCTTCCCTCCAGGTCTTCAAGACAGCTATTCACCACCATCTCAAATCATCCCCAATCCTTGATCTTTTCTACCCCCATTAACTCTCTCCAAGCCCACCACTTTACAATTTTGCAGTTTTCCCTTCCGAGAGTTTGCTTCTGTATTCATCTCATCCACCACATGCGGCCTCCCCGTCCCTCATTCTTCCGCACATCCCGTGTTTGTCCAAGTCTGTCTATTTTGTCCCTCAACCTTGCTGTTGGTGTGTCTACTGTCTCTCTACTGTTCCCCCTCTCCCGTTCCTTTTGTTCTGTTACGTCCTGATGCGTTCTACGTTCTAGCTCCTTCACGAGCCTTACTTGTACATTAAAAAAAATTTACTGAGCTGCAGCATTCTGGGCAGGTTAAGAATGGAAAATGGAGATTCTCCATGCTGCACGTAAACTGGTCCTGTTTTGGGGAGAATGGAGACTATCAACTGGTTCCCTCCATTATGTGAATAAAATAAGTGATACGTTTGGTTTTGGACTGCACATGACAGAAGAGAGGATGCTATCTCAGAATGTAAATGCCAGATGTACATCAGGAATTGAACGAGCATTATGCTGATGTAGTCATGTGTACAGTAATGGCCATATCTCAGGGTAAAGCACCTTTGGATGACGGGCAATTTATTTATTCGTTTGCAGGATTGTGCAGACGCATCGGATTTAACAGCTTCTGCACTTCTCTACTGTAATACTTCATCAAGGTGGAGTTCCATATTCGTTTATTGAACGTGGTTTTTACCAGGTATAAATAGTCGTTGCACCTTGTTTTTCTACCTGACAGGTTCCTTGAGTTGTCAAGGCGATGCATGACTTCATGCTTACGCCTTGTACACTTTACCTAATTAACGTCGTGTTGTTGGAATTAGATGATGGAATGTTGTGCATACATACTGCCCTGACATTGACAGGTGCATTGATGCCTGGATTTTTGTGGAGACAAGTGAACTTATTCATGTTGAAAGGAAAACCATATGCCGAAGGGCTTTTGAGTGATCGTCACAATTGGGTTTTTGTTTTCCCTTCTTTTTTCTCATCCCCAATAATATTGCACGATTATTTCTTTGCAATCCTCCCGACTTGTGCTTTGACTACTTTTAATATATTTTCTAACTTTCTAATTTATTCACAGGTTTGTCACGCGCTCACGATATGTTGCCGTGTCACTTTTCCGTAATCCCTCTTTAGCTTGGCTGAACGGTGTCGCCTCGTACACAGCGCTCTCGGGAGGCCGTCGTCGTTTCGAGCTAATTGCACCCTTTAATCCACCTGCAACCTGCTGTGGTTTCCTTTTGTTTTGCTTGCCAAAGCAGAAAAGGAAGACAAAAGAAGGGGGAGAGAGAAAAATGCAACTTTCTTTGCTCGCATTAACTTAGTGTTATTGCAGTGTGCCTATTGACAGAACTCGGGTCGATATTCTTCAGGGAGTACTTCGCATGGGCTTCCCTGTGGCCAACTCTGCGTGCTAAATAAGTCTGGCACAATGGCTCCATAGTCCAGTGTGATTTTTTTTTTCTTCCATCATTGGTGCAGCTCACAGTTGACGTCGTGCAGGATGCACGGTTGTCCTGTGCAGCATCGTTAGATTATTGTTCCTTGATCCACCATTTGAGACATTGAGTATTAGCGAAGAATTCCAAGGCTTTTAGTGGAATATCTTTGTCATGTAGCACTTTTTATTTCGTTTGCAAGACCTTTCTGTTCTTGTTGACTGTTGCGCAGAATGCAACCGTTCATATATTTTGCATCGATTCACGACGTGAGAAGATTTGACACGTTTGTGTGACGTCTGTTAGCTGAACAACTAGGTGCGATGTTCGCTGCGAGACGACTTCCTCTTCGCATTGGTTTTCCTTTTCTCTGTAGTTTTATATTCCTCCTTGCTGTCAAACTAGATCAATGTGTTGAGCAGACCTCTTTGATTTGACCGCCTGAGAAGCCGTGCGCGTCTGTAATGCAAATTTTCTTGCACTTGTTGAAATCTGACGGCCAATTCCTCTGTGGGAGACGGAGTCGATTTGACTCTTCTGACGTGTCATTCCTCCTTCCATATGAACTGTCCTATTTCCTTTACCTTTCCTGTTTTATTTTGTGGCATTTTTTTTTTCCATCACGTGCTCCAATAATTTTAAGAAAAAGAATCTTCCCCTTCAAAGTACAACTTGCACAATCTCGCTTTGTTTTGATTAATACGCAAAACCAACCGTGTATTATATTGCCCCATCAGAATCGGAATGTGTTCCTCTCGTCATTTAGTATCATTTACATTGAGAACAAAATGGAAGTAATGTTTTATGTAAGCCTACAACGGAGAGTTCAGCATTAGAACACTTAAGGTGTGACCCGAACATGTTGGAGAATGTGGATGTCGGAGAGGAAAGCTTTTGGATTTCAGGAATGCAAACTTTGAGGGAATGAGCAAGGAGTTGAGTGCTGTAAATTGCGACAAGCTAACAGGAGGGAAATGGCCATTCTTCAAGGAGCGTACGTGCAGTGTACAGATTAAGTATATTCCAGTCAGAGAGAGAGACAGAGAGACAGACACCAGGGTGGTTAGGAGCGTTGTTAAGGTTAAGCAGAAGGCATTACTTTTAAGGTATATAACAACAAGATTAGAGTCGGACTTGGATCGGTGTCGGAGAAACGGAAAAAGAATATGACAAGGATATGCCAAGAATATGAAACATCATTACAAGGCTTTGTTTTAAGTACTTTATGGGTAAAGGACAGATTAAGGTAAGTGTAGTCCCATTAAGGGATAAACACACAGGATTGGTTGGTGATGAAAGTATGATAGCATGCTTTTTACAAATACAGTAGTTTATATCCTTCAATATTTTCACAATAACTGTCTGGGGAATATACTGGTAGCTGATCGAATCGATGTAGGAGGTGACAAAAGGCTTTCAGAGTAAACTAAAGATAAAGCTCCAGGGCCCCATAACATGCATCGGAGAGTATTGAGGGAGGTGGCAGGGCAGATGAGAGTGATGTTAACCGATATCCTCAATGGTTCATTAATCCACGCACGAGAAGCAAAAAGCTGGGTTAAGCAATTGGTTCTGTCTGTCTGTCTGTCTGTCTGTCTGTCTGTGTCCGTCCTTCCGCAAACGTCAGTTTATGATCGAGGATCAACTTGATTTCAATTGAACATTTCATTTTGAAGACGAATCAGAAAACTAACATGCAGTTTTGCACTACTTTGGCCCTGCAGAGAGGAGTGAGATAATGTTCTTGCTCTGTCTCTCTGTCTAGGAGTCGAACAAAATTGAAAATCATTCCAAACAAGAAACTTACCGTTTTTAAAGACATCAAAAACGACACATACAACAGGCACGAAGAACTAATGTGACGTGTTAAACAAGGTGGTGTAACGGACACTACTGCATCAAAGGCGGTAAACTTCTGGAATTCATTTTTTCTACAACTTTAAAACCTTTATTTATTTCAATTGAATTATATGCTTAAACACTGTAGAACACAAATCGCCTTCTTACCGCTTCCAAAAACCTCCAGTTTTGTCGTACTTGGACATGTTAAATAAGGTGGCGTGTACAAGACCTTGCATGAACGGTGGTAAACTTCTGGAATTTTTGTTTTATCTGACCTTTAAAATCATTCTTTTATTTCAATTGAATTATATACTTGGATACTAAGTAGAGTAGTTCTGTGGACTCTCGAGTTGCGCATGTGATGTGTTTATTTATGAAGGCATCCAGAGATTAATTGGAGAACAACAGCCCTGTTTGTATAATTTCCTTTGTGGGGAAGATGTTTCAGATGTTGATTGGAGATCATATCGTCAAACATTTACATAAATTTACACTTGTTAAAAATACAATCAGCATGGATTTACTAAAGGGAGGTCATGTTTAAAAACTTCACTGAAGCAGTCTCTTTTTCGGTGAACGAGGGAGCTTGTGGATGTAGTTTATGTACTTTCAGAAGGTACAACATTTGATAAGGTACAACATGAAAGGCTGTTAGCTAAGGGTAGTGCTCTCAGAATTCTGGCAGAGTAGCAAACTGGATTCTTGGGAAGTAGGGGAGGAAGGATGGGAAACTCAGGCATGAAAGGAGTGGCACGCTGGGAGAGGGGGCAGGAAGAGCGATGCATAGTGTGGGAAAGGTGACTCAGAATGCAGATATGGGGCAGGAGAGCCTTCCAGATTGGGAGACGGGGTGTGGGGGGAGGGAGGGGAGTTAGACTTACCTTCATTGTCGAAGGTATTAACTATCATGTGCAGATGATCCAAAATTGGGGCTTGTGCCTTCCACCTTATTTTGGAAAATACTAAATTAAGCCTCCCATTTTTTTTTTTGTCTAACTGCTGCATTCATATCCCTACCTCCCTCTCTCCACCACCCAAAACTTTTCTTAAAGGCACAAACCCATGCAACTGATTATTATATTGTAACAGACTCGGTCTCCTGTCTCCCTGACGTGAGGCCGCTGGAGAATTCTCTCCCAAGATGCTGAGCGGAGGCGAATGCGCATGCGCACAAAAGCCACCACGATAAGCTAACAGCAAGATGAACTTCGCTAATATTACCCAGGTAATTAAACGGAATTTTGGCGGACTACATTCAAATATTACAAACAGCATCACAACTAGCAGTGAGGTTTACCTCGTTGTTGGTGTTCATTTCACCATGCTAAAATGGCGGCAGCCATCGCTAAACATAAGTGACGGACAGCTCTTCCTGCCGTGGGTCTTGTGCATGCACTGTCGACGTCCTGGTTGTGCGTGGTAACACATGTGGACCTGTCATTGTTGTAAAGAAAAAAACCCCGTTCGAGGAGGCTCAAAGGTCACACACGTGGAACAGCCATTAGTGAACACATGATTTAAGTATGAAAATCCAACGCGGGTTATTTAAAGATGAAACAGATGGAAAATGGGAGACAGAGATGGACATGAGGATAAAAGGTGACAGGGAACCTAACTGTAGACATGATTCTGGTCCATGCTAATTGGGGTTTGTAAACGCTTATGCTGACACCCATTAGGATCGAACTATCGTATAATTAACCCCAAAGTCATTCTTGTAACAATATTTAAGACAACTCGGGCTTGACCAAACCATCTGTTTTGAAAAAGGAAAAATCTCCAGGAAATACAAATCGACATTAATCCGGCAAATAATACACGTATCGAAATGTTTTCCAGCAGTCGCTTCTTTTCCCAATCCCACCTCATTCTTAACATGTCGTTTAAGATTCCCAATCACGATACGCTTTATAAATGCTCATAGCCAAGTGTGAGCTGAGACCTCTTTATCTACACAACATGAATTGTCAGCGCGTGCCCAATATACACGTGTTTATAAACTATATTTTATTACAATTGGCCCTTGATCTCGAAAGCAGTGATTTTGTGAATGTGAGACAATACCTCAACAGATTTTTATTACCTGCAACATTTCACTTTTAAACATGTCAGTATGCATCCAGATGGCTGGTGGGGTAGCTCAAATATAGTGAACTCACTTTTGAGCTTTCTAGTGTGGGTTTGATTCCTGATCAGATTATATGCAGTAAAACCTGGTGCTCATGCTTTGCATGCCATCGATGTATGCGCAGTCTATTACACGGAATGTTAACCTGGGGGTCCCCTTTGCTTGTGTGTATGGTGGACGAAATATCCCATGTAGCATATTTTGCAAGACTAACTGCCTTTTCGAAGTGGTCCCCAGACCTTGCGTTTGGCATATGACTGGAGCCAAAAGTTCTGCGCTACCTGGTCTAAAACTACAACCAAAAGGCAAGCCACCTCCCCCCTCCACCCCCCCCCCCCCCTCCCACCCCCCCCCCACCCCCCCCCCCCCCCACCCAGTGGGTCATCTCCCTGGCTTTTTCTCATGTCAACTTTGTTTTCAAAATGTAGTGGATGATTCCAGAACTAACGCAAGGAGTTGATTTCCAATGAGCAGGACGCGGTTCATCGTGCAACCAACTCGTGCAACCAACTCGTGATCCAGATCTTCACTGAAATCTAATCATTTTGTCCTTGTCACACACACACACACAACCTGTTCAGCAAGTTTTGTCCAAATCTGTCTTGAACTTTTGGAGATATCCTGCACAGACAGACAGATAGAAAGACAGACAAATAAACCAATGTCACCCTTAGGGTGACCCGTATCTTGCCAAAAGGTGACCACGTGTGACT
>CM068954.1:137163913-137184203 GCA_035128595.1 Eptatretus atami | reverse complement strand
TATATATATATATATATATATATATATATATATATATATATATTTAGGGGGCAGGGGAAACACCAACAGCAGGGTTGAAAGACAAAATTGAGTCTTTGACAAACAATGGGTGTGGGAAGGGATGGTGGGTAGGGGATGATGCATGGGGTGGACAACATGGATATAGAAGATATCTCTCAGGAATGAAAAACTGGAAATTTGGAAAGAGGTGGCTTGATGGTGGGGGAGTTAAGAAGGTTAGAAAATATCATGGTTTTGGATGGGGAATAATCTGAGATGGTTGCGAACAGCTTTCTTGAACACCTGGAGGGGAGATTGAGATTGAAGGGAATGTGGAAGTTGGTTCCACAGGTGGGAAAAAAGAGGTGGGAAACACATGGTGGGAAACAAATGAGTGGAGGTGAGCAATGATTCTCTTTTTTTGGAGTTTCACCTGAAGGGGGTTGCTGATGGACCGGCTTTTGCCCTACAGAAACCTTGTTTTTTTGGGGGGGGGGAGCACAGCATGGAAAGTGCGGAGGGTGAAAGACCATAAAGGAGGCTGAAGAAGACAGAGACCACAGACCTGTCTGCGATGGCGACGTGATAGACCCATTGACTCAGCTTCGTCGCAGGAGATTCCAATAATCTTAAAGACCTTGGTTTCCATGGCGTCAAGCTGAGCAAGATGTGATGCGGGGGAGTCAGCCCAGAGGGGAGAGCAGTACTCAATCAGGCTTCAGATGAAGGCTTCGTAGGTGGATCGGAGTTCAGTTGTGCCATGGACAGACTTTGTACGACATAGGATGCCCAGTCAGCTGCTGGCTTTGGAGGTTTCAATGCATTGTAAGCTTTCACAAGGTGACTTGAAGGGGAAAGCAAGGTTGATTATTATTTTAGCACCACTCAATTAAACTTAGACATGGTGTATTTGAATCAATTTTAAATGATTGCACAGCATAAAGTTAAATGATGTTGGTATCTTGACTCCCCAGTGGAATGTTTTGTTCTGTGTTTCAGAAAATGTCTTTTGGCAAACAATTGGCAGGTACTTAGCATTTCCTATAACCCATTACTTGCTCAAGTTAGAAGCGTGATGAAGGTATGTTTACATTTATAAGAGAGGGAATGGTGTTTTTCTTTGGAATGTTGCTTTTTTTTCCCAACTACATTCCTTAACTCGAGCAGCTTTTCCGCCGAGTCTTTTCCTCATCTTTTGTGTGGCATACAATGCTAAACCTGGCTTCTGTGTGGACCATTTAAACACCGTGGCACTGGCTTGGCATCGTGTTCATCATCCAATTGTTTTGTTTTTGTTCCTTCCATCTTTATATCCATTTTAATGATATTCCATTTTGTGTTTCTGTTGTCCATTACTCTTGTTGGGAGGCAAACTCAACCACTTATTTTTTTTTCAGTCTCATAATCATGTATTTTTTGCTTCGCTTTTTATCGACAGTGCCTTCAGAAAGTATTCACACCCCTTGACTTTTGTCACATTTTGTTTTGGTACAGTCTGAATTTAAAATGGATTAAATTAAAAAATTTTGTCACTGATCTATACAAAATACCCCATAATGACAAATTGAAAACATGTCTTTTGAAATTTTTACACATTCATTAAAAATGAAAAGCTGAGATGTCTTGCATCAATAAGTATTTAACCCCTTTGCTATGACACTCCAAAATGAGCTCAGGTGCATACAATTTCCTTTGATCATCCTTGAGATGTCTCGACAACTTGATTGGAGTCCACCTGTGGCCAATTCAATTGATTGGAAATGATTTAGAAAGAAACACACCTTTCTATATAAGGTCTCATGGTTGACAGTGCATGTCAGAGCAGAAACTCTCCCATGAAATCCAAGGAACTGTTCTTTAGAACTCTGAGATGGAATTGTGAGGAGGCATAGATCTAGGGAAGGGTATAAAACAATTTGTAGAGTATTGATAGTTCCCAAGAGCACAGTGAGCTTCGTCCGACCAGACTGAGCAACCGGGCAAAAAGTACCGTGGTCAGGAAGGTGACCAAGAACCCAATGACCACTCTGGCAGAACTAGAGTTCCTTGGCTGAGATGAGAGAGTTGCCAGACAGAAGCCACTCCTGAGAAAAATGTACATCACAGCATGCCTGTAGTTTACAAACAGCCACATGAAAGACTGAAAGCATGATGCAAAATATTTTGTGGTCTGATGAGACGAAAATTTAACTCTCTGGCCTGAATGCAAAGCGTGTGACGTCTGGTGGAAACGGAGCACAGCTCATCACCCACATAAGACCATCCCTACCATGAAGCATGTTAGTGGCAGCATCATGCTATGGGGATGCTTTTCAGTGGCATGGACTGGGAGACTTGTAAGGATAGAGGGAAAAATGAATGGAGCCAAATACAGGCAAATCCTTGAGGAGAACCTGCTTCAGAGTGCAAAAGACCTGAGACTGCAGCAAAGATTTACGTTCCAACAGGACAATGACTCCAAGCATACAGTCAAGGCAACACTGGAATGGCTTCAGAACAAGAACGTGAAAGTCCTTGAGTGGCCCAACCAAAACCAAGACTTGAATCCCATTGAGAATCTGTGGAAAGGCTTGAATTGAAGATTGTTGTTCACAGATGCTCCCCATCCAACTTGACAGAGTTTGAGCAAATCTGCAATGAAGAATGAGAGAAAATCCCCAAATCTAGATGTGCAAAGCTGATACAGACATACCCAAAAAGACTCAAAGCTGTAATCGCTTTCAAAGGTTCTTCAACTAAGTATTGACTCAGGGGATTGAATACTTATTGACGCAAGATATTTCAGCTTTTCACTTTTAATAAATTTGTTTAATTTTCGAAAAACATGTTTTCACTTTGTCATTATGGGGTATTTTGTGTAGATTGGTGACAAATTTTTTTTTCATCCATTTTTAATTCAGGCAGTTATACAACAAAATGTGAAAAATTCAAGGGGTGTGAAGACTTTCTGAAGGCAATGTACATTTATCTCTGAAATTAAGTGTCTGGATACAGGAAGCTTGACTCATTTTTGAGTCAGAGTCCATGGGACTGCCACGTTGGATGTTTCATCCTCGGTGCGTTGGCACAATAATTGCAAGCTGTGAAAGGTCTGGCAGTTAGCCTTGACTGGTGAGAACGTGGCTCATGATTGTATAAACTGGCAATCTGTGTTGTGATTGTTTCTGGTCTACTCAGTGTTCCCACCATCACTGCTTTATTGCATATCTTGGAATTACAAGGTTCGTTTGACATTGATCTGCATTACTTGTTTCAGGTGTAAAAATGCAAAAAAATTGTTAGTTTTGCAAAAGTTAAACAAAAGTCTGTCGTTTTAATTGGAATAGATGACAGATTTGCTGATTGTTTGGAGCGGTATTGGTAACACTGACAAACATGTACCTGAAGTGATTCCACAACTGTGCAAAGCATTTTGTGTGTTTTGAAGATGGAATAAAATAGCGTTGGGGACATTGCATGATGACTCGTGTTGTGGTCCCCAAGTGACCATCTCCATGTTTTAAAGAAATTAATTTTCTTAATCCACCATTATGACTGAAATATTCCAACAAAAAGAATCATACCCCACTGGTTTGATCGCAATGGCTCCAGAAAAATACGGTTGCAGCGTTACACTGCCATTTTGGCATTTGTTATCCCCATGCTTCAAAAACAAAACAACAACAAAAAAATGGAGGTATATTGTAATCTGCTCCATCTGTCTGTCTGTCTGTCTGTCCGGCTGTCTGTTAAGCTATCTCCTCTTAAACAGTTGTGCAGAAAATCAAGAAACTTGGTACTTACGATCACCACATGGCTCAAAGGTGCAAGAGCAGTGTCATTTTTGGCCCCGTCCCTGGGGCGTGGTCAAAAGGTCAAACACCGAAAAATGCAATGACAGGCACATTTTAAACATTTTAAATTAAATATTGTATCAGCAATCAACATTGGGGGAATGGGGAATGCATGAAATATGTAACGATTTTTTTGGATTTGACCTCTCGTTAATGCCCCAGAGGGGTAATGACTTCAGATTACAGGGATCAAAATGGAAGATTTCAAATAAAAAAGACTCAAAATTTGATATTGGGTCATTCCTGGTGGAACTTTTTGCCGTCTTTCAACTTTGCTTTAGGTGGGAAGTGTGGGGATTTGCGCTGGCACGCCATCGACTTCGCTCTTGTGAGTCGAGTATGTTTTGGGAGCCGCACATTTGAACCACTATTTCAGAGAGAATGTGACTCATTTCATTGCCGAGCAGCTGGTCATAAGGAAAGACACGGCCTTGATGGTGGGGTATGATTTGCGGAGGGGAGGGAAGGGGGAAGCGGATTCAATTATGATAGAAGTGCCTATCTTTTGAACTGTTGAGAAAACTAAAGAGGTTGTAGCAAGCCTCATTAGAATGGCGTCAAATGATAAAGCTCATCAGTTTTACCCAAATATGTAGACCATGTGTCTCCGTTAATTTCCGACGCATCATCAGATGAATCTGATGAATGTCAACCCAGCAAATGCATAGCTTGCATTTATGATTGAGGGTGGTTCATGTGAAACAAGGTTAAACCTTATGAGAAAAACTAAGATGTATTAATGTTCATGAAAAGATGAAATACTGTTCTTCCATGGCCAACCACCCCTCCCCTCTCATTGTGGCCCGCCCCTCCAACAAAGTCGGAGACGGGGGACGTTAAAATGAGCTCCGTCTGACCAACCGATCTTCCGTCCATAACCGATCATCTGTCCATGTACTTTTTTGGATGCAATTTTTCAAAAACCTTTGAACATTTTGCTTTCATATTGCAGATATCTATTTCTCATGATATTATCTCAAGTCGATCTCATGACATCATCTCATTACCTGATTCGTTCATGGCTGTGATTGGCTGAATTATGTTGCCATGGCAACCATCCAGTAACTTGGCTTTTGTACGCAATATTTCAAAAACCGTTCAATATTTAGCTTTAATATTACACAGATCTATTCCTCATACCATACAAAAGGCGAGTTGCGGGTGGGCTTGGGGGGAGGGGCTGGAGTATCAGCTCCTTGTTATACTTTACTTCGCCATTGACGGAGTGTTGGTATGACCGAAGCAGTTTCCAAATAAGGAATTCACTCGGTGGTTTGCTATTGCCTGCCACACTGAGCAGCCATGGGATCAAATCCACACTGACAAAGGCAATGCAACGAGGCATTTACCCATTCACCCACTGAGCCGCTCACCCCTACCAAACTATGTTCATAGAAATCGGTGTTGGGTGCCATTTCAGAATATCTTCCCTTGTATAAATACTCCCGAATTGCAAGGACGTTGAGCCTACCAGCACAGGATGTCTTCTACGAATTATGATCGTATCTTGACTTTGCTGCCAGCTTTCATCAAATGTTTCCGCGTCATAGGTAGAAGCGTTTCGTGAATTGTCCTGTTCCAGTATTGTACTTCATATCAAGTAAAAGGTGCCTGACTGATGCAATTAATTACCTCTGCCACCAAAGGTGAAGGAGGTTATGTTTTCACTTTTGTTTATTACATACAAAATCTAAAGATTTCGTAAGTATATTGATCACTTCCGGACTCTGTTTAGATTTCATAATATTGATGACTTCCGTCCTCGTGTGTTTGTTTGTTTGTGTGTGTGTGTTTGTTTGTAGGCACGATCACTCGAGAACGGAAGAAGCTACCAATGTCAAATTACACCACGTGATTCAGGAGGGTGATGGCTAGCGATGATTAGATTTTGGTCAAAATCGGTCAAAGGTCAAGGTCACAGTGAGGTCAAACATAATTCCATAAATTCATGTGGAGAAATGGAGTATTTTTGCTCGGTCGACGTTACGAGTCGTTTTAACTTCGATTTTAATTTGTCTTCGGTTTTTGCGCCTTAGGACGCTTAACACTCGGTTGTCGAAATTCTGGTAAAAATCGGATGTTTGTAGACGTTTTAAGATTGTATAAAAAAATATTTCACTCGCCGCATCACGGGTCGTCACGTGGTGCAGCCGCGCTCGAGCAGACGCGGCGTTGAGTCACGTAAAGGTTTTGCGTGTGCGCGCTGACGGTGTTTTCGATGAAGATGGTGTTTAAAAGTCATTTTTATCCCAATAAAGGTTATCGTCGCATGTCTGACTCGCTAAGCCGTCGGATTATGTAAAGATTGTTGGTGGATGGCCGAATGTTACGGTTTTGTGACTTTGATAAAATAATATGAAATAATTGCATGGAGAAATGGAGATTTTTGCTTCGGTCGACGTTACGAGTTCGTTTTAACTCGGATCGCAATTCTGTTTTCACTTTTGGTAACGGTTAAGTATGCTTAACACTCGGTTGTCGAAATTCGGGTAAAAATCGGATGTTTTATGAGATTTATGTCGGTGTCGTGTCTGAGGCGTAACTGAAGATTATGAATGAGGGGGATTGTAACACACGGCATTACGCGCTCGTTTTAAAGTCAATTTCAATCCTGTTTTCACTTTTGGTAATGCTAAGTATGCTTAATACTCGGTTGTCGAATTCTGGTAAAAATCAGATGTTTTATGAATTTATGTCGGGTGTCGTATCTGAGGCTTAACTGAAGATTATGCTAATGAGGGGGATTGTAACACACGGCATTACGCGCTCGTTTTAAAGTCAATTCAATCCTGTCTTCAATTTTGGTAACGGTTAAGTATGCTTAAACATCGGTTGTCGAATTCTGGTAAAAATCGGTGTTTTATGAGAAGTTTGGTACAGAATCATCGTAGAAACTTCTGGTTTGCGTCGCTACCTTCTCTAGAGACAGCTTTATTAGACAAGGTCAGAGGTCAAGTGACGATTTTGTAAGTACCAGTCTATGACTGCTTGTTTGTTTGTTACTTACGAAATCTAAAGATTCGTAAGTATATTGATGACTTCTGTCCTCTGTTTGTGTGTTGTTTGTTACTTACGAAATCTAAAGATTTCGTAAGTATATTGATTGATGACTTCCGTCCTCTGTTTGTGTGTTTGTTTGTTGTGTTTTGTGTGTTTGTTTGTAGGCACGATAACTCGAGAACGGAAGAAGCTACCAAGGTCAAATTACACACGTGATTCAGGAGGTGATTGCTAGCGCTGATTAGATTTTGGTCAAAATCGGTCAATGGTCAAGGTCACAGTGAGGTCAAACATAGTTCCGTAAATTCATGTGGAGAAATGGAGTATTTTTGCTTCGCTCGACGTTACGAGTTCGTTTTAACTTCGATTTTAATTTGTCTTCGGTTTTTGCGATCGCTTAGGACGCTTAAAACTCGGTTGTCGAAATTCTGGTAAAAATCGGATGTTTTGGAGACGTTTTAAGATTGTATAAAAAATATTTCACTCGCCGCGTCACGGGTCGTACGTGATGCAGTGCGTTCGAGCAGAGGCGTCGTTGATCACGTAAAGTTTCCGTGTGCGCGCTGACGGTGTTTTTGATAAAGATGGTGTTTAAAAGTCATTTTTTATCCCAATAAAGGTTATCGTTGCATGCCTGACTCGCTAAGCCGTCAGATTATGTAAAGATTGTGGTGGATGGCCGAATTTTACGGTTTTGGACTTTGATAAAATAATATTAAATAATTGCGTGGAGAAATGGAGATTTTTGCTTCGGTCGACGTTACGAGTTCGTTTTAACTCTGATCGCAATTCAGTTTTCACTTTGGCAAGGCTAAGTATGCTTAACACTCGGTTGTCGAAATTCTGGTAAAAATCGGATGTTTTATGAGATTTATGTCGGGTGTCGTATCTGAGGCTTAACTGAAGATTATGCTAATGAGGGGATTGTAACACACGGCATTACGCGCTCGTTTTAAAATCAATTTCAATCCTGTCTTCACTTTTGGTAACGGTTAATTATGCTTAATACTCGTTTGTCGAAATTCTGGTAAAAATCGGATGTTTTATGAGATTTATGTCGGGTGTCGTATCTGAGGCTTAACTGAAGATTATGCTAATGGGGGATTGTAACACACGGCATTACGTGCTCGTTTTAAAGTCAATTTCAATCCTGTCTTCACTTTTGGTAACGGTTAAGTATGCTTAATACTCGGTTGTCGAAATTCTGGTAAAAATCGGATGTTTTATGAGAGGTTTGTACAGAATCATCGTATAAACTTCTGGTTTGCGTCGCTACCTTCTCCAGAGACAGCTTTTATTAGACAAGGTCAGAGGTCAAGTTGACGATTTCGTAAGTACCAGTCTATGACTGCTTGTTTGTTTGTTGTGTGTTTGTTTGTGTGTTTGTGTGTTTGTTTGTAGGCACGATAACTCGAGAATGGAAGAAGCTACCAATGTCAAATTACACCACGTGATTCAGGAGGGTGATGGCTACGCTGATTAGATTTTGGTCAAAATCGGTCAAAGGTCAAGGTCACAGTGAGGTCAAACATAATTCCGTAAATTCATGTGGAGAAATGGGATATTTTTGCTTCGCTCGACGTTACGAGTTCGTTTAACTTCGATTTTAATTTTGTCTTCGGTTTTTGCGATCGCTTAGGACGCTTAAAACTCAGTTGTCGAAATTCTGGTAAAAATCGATGTTTTGGAGACGTTTTAAGATTGTATAAAAAATATTTCACTCGCGCGTCACGGGTCGTCACGTGATGAAGTGCGCCATTCCGTAAATTCATGTGGAGAAATGGAGTATTTTTGCTTCGCTCGATGTTACGAGTTCGTTTTAACTTCGATTTTAATTTGTCTTCGGTTTTTGCGATTGCTTAGGACGCTTAAAACTCGGTTGTCGAAATTCTCGTAAAAATCGGATGTTTTGGAGACGTTTTAAGATTGTATAAAAAATATTTCACTCGCGCGTCACGGGTCGTCACGTGATGCAGTGCGCTCGAGCAGACGCGTCGTTGAGTCACGTATGGTTTTGCGTGTGCGCGCTGACGGTGTTTTCGATAAAGATGGTGTTTAAAAGTCATTTTTTATCCCAATAAGGTTATCGTCGCATGCCTGACGCGCTAAGCCGTCGGATTATGTAAAGATTGTTGTGGATGGCCGAATATTACGGTTTTGTGACTTTGATAAAATAATATTAAATAATTACGTGGAGAAATGGAGATTTTTGCTTCGGTCGACGTTACGATTTTTGATGGTTTGGTACAGATTCATCGTATAAACTTCTGGTTTGCGTCGCTCCCTTCTCTAGAACACCTTCTCTAGAGACAGCTTTTATTAGACAAGGTCAGAGGTCAAGTTGACGATTTCGTAAGTACCAGTCTATGACTGCTTGTTTGTGTGTTTGTAGGCACGATAACTCGAGAACGGAAGAAGCTACCAATGTCAAATTACACCACGTGATTCAGTAGGGTGATGGCTAGCGCTGATTAGATTTTGGTCAAAAGGTCAAAGGTCAAGGTCACAGTGAGTCAAATATTCGATTTTTGATGGTTGGTACAGATAACTCGAGAACGGAAGAAGCTACCAATGTCAAATTACACCATGTGATTCAGGAGGGTGATGGCTAGCGCTGATAGATTTTGGTCAAAATCGGTCAAAGGTCAAGGTCACAGTGAGGTCAAACATCCAAAACATTCGATTTTGATGTGTTTGGTACAGAATCATCGTAGAAACTTCTGGTTTGCGTCACTACCTTCTCTCGAGACAGCTTTTATTAGACAAGGTCAGAGGTCAAGTTGACGATTTCGTAAGTACCATCTATGACTGTTTGTTTGTTTGTTTGTCTGTTTGTTTGATTGTTTGTTTGTTTGTGTACAGGATATCTCAAAAAGTTGTGGACGGATTCAGATGAAACTTGGTGACACGTTGGATGTGTGGTGAGATGAATTGATTCGATTTTGGTGAAGATCCGAATCCGGATCTGGATACCGTCATTATTTAATTTGAATGTAATTCTTCACCATTGAGAGATCGGACCAATGACGATATATAGCATGATATTTCAAAAATGTATGGGCCCGATATGTTCTCGTGGATCAGGCATTACGTGGCGGAGGTATGTGCTCTACTGAGTGCCCTTTCAGTTTCACGTGTCATGCTTTGTTACCAAATGATGTTACAGAATTACAAAGAATCCCCAGAAAAACTTGTTTCCATTTTCTGACCCATGCGCACGTGGACAAATTAGTTGATTATTTCATGCTGAGCAAATTTTGTGTTCAATCTTTACAAAAACAATAATGACATGAGTGAGGAACTCAGACACACACACACAGACAGACACGACAGACACACAGACATCAGACGGCAGATACACAGACAATACAGACGGACGGACACACAGACAGACACACACAGACACACACAGACACACACACAGACACACACACAGACAGACACACAGACAGACACACAGACAGACACACAGACAGACACACAGACAGACACACAGACAGACACACAGACAGACACACAGACAGACACACAGACAGACACAGACACAGACAAGACACACACAGACACACACAGACACAGACACAGACACAGACACAGACACACACACAGACAGACACACAGACACAGACACCACACACAGACAGACACACAGACACACACACAGACAGACACACAGACACAGACACACACACAGACAACACACAGACAGACACACAGACAGACACACAGACAGACACACAGACAGACACACAACAGAACAACACACACAGAACAGACACAACACAGATACAGACACACACAGATACAGACACAACACAGATACAGACACACACAGATACAGACACACACAGATACAGACACACACAGATACAGACACACACAGAACAGACACACACAAGATACAGACACACACACAGACACACAGACAGACAGACAGACACACACACAGACAGACACACAGAAAAACAGACACACACCAGAAACAACAGACACACACAACAGACGCACACCACACAGACACAACACACAGACAGACACACAGAGACACACACCATACAAACATAGAGAACATATATCAAGAGATCATTATATCTCCTCACTCAGGAATTGTTACAGCTTCCCCCTTCCCTGCACTGGCATCGTGCCATACATTTTTGACCAGATTTCTTGCAACCACATCTGTTCATGCAACCCCCTTTACAAGAACATGTGAGTAGGGTTGTGAAGCCTTTCACGAGTGGCTTCAGCATCATTAAGTTGGGCTGCAACTTGCTCTCAACTTCAATCCATCCATAGGTGAGAGGGGATGGGAGATTTGGAGTGACCTCAATGGTTTATCTCCATTCCATGGTCTGGTAATGAGCCTGCTGTATATGCATTTTTGCTGCATCCCTTGGAGGGGGCAAAAGGTCAGTTGCCCTACACTTTTCAAAAAGCACTACACGGAGGCCATCACAAGTCTCTGCAGCACCACTGCTGTACATCTTGCAGAGAAACTGCTCAGCCACTTCAATTGTGCTCTGGTGAAGATCACCTTCTCCGAGTCCGCTCTAGTTAACATTTTTCTTTGTTTGTTGTTGTTGTCTTTCTTTGTCTTTCTAGCCCTATTGGTTCAAAAGTTATGAGAAATTTTAAAATGCTATTTTTTGTGTGGTGGCCATCTCCAAATCGACCATTTTGGATGTATAAATGAGTTTGGAGAACTTGGCATCTGGGCTCATTGGACTTAGCAGGTGAAAATCCTTCAGAAAAAAGTGGTTGCCACGTTTTGGCAAAGATTTCCTACAACTTGAATTTTTTGTAGACATGCCAGAGTAGGAACTAGTCTAAGGTAGGTTTAGAAAACTTTAACTTCATCATTGTGGAGTTGGGATAAGACCACTCAAGGAGTATCTGGTTGGCGTAACGTTTCAAAACGATGATCGGGCAGGTGCAATTTTTCTCATTTTTGTATTTTCTTCGTGTCTGAGTCATTTCTGAGATTCACATAAAGATGGGGACGTGAGACGTTCTATCACAGGGAATATTCGAAGTAAGTAATGTCAAACAGCCATGCCGAGATTTGATTTTAAACTTTAAAGGATATTTGAAATGGTGATCACCAATTGGCTGAAAATATATAACTGCCTGCAAATGAGATCTTTAGTTTTTGCTGCCTGCTCTCCAAAATTGTGGCATTCACGTAATGCCACCATAAAGGGAATAGTCTTGATTTTAAAAAAAAACGTGAGAAGTGCAACAATACAAGAAGAGGCGTTTTGTGAGGAAGCGTGTACAGAAGCTCTGCAATCCTGGCAGGGCGTATTGCATGCTTATGAGATGGTTAAAGAGCAGGTTGTGGGTCACCAAACATGTTCTGAAAATTTATCAATATGATTATATGTGCATTAAACAGTTGATGCAAACTATTGTGGTTGCCTAACTATGGGAAAATTAATTAAATTTAACTCCGAAGTTGATATTTCTCGAGGCTGTTGAAAAAACAGCCCGTGCCATATATAGATGTTGACGTCACGTTCTCCAAAACAAAGCGGACGCTCACTCGCTTATTGAAGAAGTGTCCAGTTCAGCGGCCGTTCTTTCACTTTTTTTGAGCTTGCAACTGTCTATATTATCCTTTTTATTTTTGAATTATTGTAGAACAAAGTCATTTGGATATTTGTACATCAGTCCTCGTATGTGTGTCGTCATGTTTTGCGAAAATGGCTGGAAAACGGGTAATCGCTCCCACCGATTCCGAAGGAATCAAACATTCGCCGGCATCGATAAGATTTGTACAAACAAAAGGGCGAATTTTCTCCCAAAGAAAATGGGTAAAGAGGACCCTTTGGATAGACTTGTCATTTGTGGTGACCATTTCACAGCCGAGGATTACGAAAGCATAAACACATCGATCACCACTCTGTGAATATTTGTTGGTTGACAAGTTCTCCAGATACTGCTCTGTCACAGAATCAATTGTTGAGTTTAAGTGAGAAAAACCTAAATGTATTCTTAAAGAGTACATGGAAAAACACATAAATAAACTTTCTGAAAAACACAAGCATGAAAAATTTCTCAACAAATCAACTTATTGATTTAATTACTTTTTTACAGCATCAGCAAATTGGGCTATTTCATTTCAATTGTAAAAATTGATCAATTTCCACTTTTTTTTCTAAATTGTAGAATATTTCCCAATGAGGCTAAACATGTTTTGGTATTTATATGCCACAACAGTTCTTGAAAGTTGGGGTTTGTTCTAACTGTTCACTTTCGCTGGGGTCAAGCTCAGCTGTCAGAAAGACTTCAACGCCAAGGCTCCGTGGTATAATATATTTGGGTCCATTATTGATTCATTCTATTTCTGACTCTTGAGTGACTAGAGGGTTAAAATTATTATATCAAGTCACAGACGAATCAAACTTTACATTATTTTATGCATCGAACAAGAAAATGAAAATCTACAACCAATCTGTCTGGTGGAGTCTGTCAGTGTGAACTGCCGGGCAGTCAGTCCTGCCACTTGTACACGAAATAGGCCGTTTTCTGGCACTTACAAGTGGCTCAAATTTATATGGCTCAGGCCAGAAACTCCATAGTATAAATTCCCATCATCCTCCGACTTGTCCTCGGCAATATCAGAATGAAACATTCAATTTCATCGCCGCTGAAATCACACTCTGATTCGCATCTCGCCATTGTTCACACGCTGTTCCGAATGTTCACGAAGAACGTGACGTCATAGCATCTTCGGTAAATTCCGGTCTGTTTTTCAATCACTGACAAAGTTTTTACTCAAAAGTTAATTTTAGCATATTTTGAGTTTAAATGTAAGAAAATAATTGCCCAACGATATTATTAATGTGAGTCAACCTTCGAATCACGCGAGTCATCAGCGGACCCAAAAACCTGCTCTTTAAAGTGTGCAAACTGCAGAAAAATATGGATCGATCACTTCAACACACTGAAACGTACAACATATAACCAATTGTAAACTATCAGGTGGTGGATACTTTTATTTACTTTTGTCTGTTCATCAATAAAAATGAAATTGTTTTCAACCAAAATATCCCTGTTGAATGAAGTCTCGGTGAGTTTGATAAAAATGGGGAACATCTTCATTCTAAATTGAAACGCACTTGTGTGTAACATTGGAAAGCACATGTCCCTTAATGGCTGTACACCTACACCTATCCTGATCATTTATCCTACACCTATCCTCTGCCACCGGAGGTGGATGGAGGTTATGTTTTCACCCGGGCTGGTTTTCTCTCTCTGCCTGTCTGTCTGTATGTTTGTCTGTGAGCAGGATCTCTCAAAAAGTTATGACCGGATTTGTACTAAACTTGGCTGACAAGTTGGGTGTGTGACAAGGACCAACTGATTCACTTTTGGTGAAGATCCGGTTACGGATACGATAATTTTATTTTTTAAGTGATTCTTCAACATTGAGAGATGGAGCCAAAAAGGACATTACAGCATGATATTTCAAAAAGTTGTGGACGGGTTATGACAAATTTTAGTTGATGAGTTGGGTCGGTGACAAGAAAAGCTGATTTGATTTTCTTGAAGGTTCGGTTACAAATCCAGCCTATCGGTAGAATACAAAACGTAAACTGTTCAGCTTGGCGGAGGTATGCGCTCGACCGAGTGCCGTTCTAGTTTGTTTCTGTTATTAAAGTGTGCCACACCAATGGGTTTAATGCATATGTGTTGCAAGGGGGTACCTTTTTTTTTCTTTTCTTTTTTTTGGAAGATTTTCTTTCAGTCATGTCATCTTGCTCTCAAATTTCCTGCCTGTGAAAGTCTAGGTTAACTTTGAGCATTCCTCTTATTTAATAATCACAGGTATTGATAAAAATGTAATGATATGAGTTCCTTTAAAAGTAATTCCAACACAGGAGGCCACAAGACCCCTCAAAGCCTGTACTTATATTGCCAATCTATGCGGGGGTTTTTTTGTCCGAGCTCTATCCTTTATAAACGTTGAGAGTCTAGCAAGGAAGCAGCATGCACCATGTTTTTAAAATCTTTGGTGTGACTCAGCCAGGGTTCGAACCGCCTACCTCCCAGACTTGTAGTGGGTATTTAACCATTCTACCACTGAGTCATTATCCCCACGCTTTTTGAAAAAAAACTGGGGGGATATTGTAATCGGCTCCATCTGTCTCTGTCTGTCCGTTCGTCATGCTGTCTCCTCCTAAACGGTTTGGCAGAAATTCACCAAACTTCGTTTTGATCACCACATGGAAAGAAGGTGCAAGAGCGGTATCATTGTTGGCCTCACCCCCTGGGGTGAGGTCAAAAGGTCAAATACCAAAAAAAAATTCAATTGCAGGCACTTTTTGAAATATTTTTTTAAATGAAATTAACACTGGGAGACGCATGAAAGATGTAATAATTGTTTTGCATTTGACCCCTGGTTTATGTCCCAGGGGGTGGGTGTGGTCCTCGTGTCACCGGGATCAAAAGGGGGGAAAAAAATTAACTCAAAATTTGATATTGGGTCATTCCTGCTGGAACTGTATTCCATATTTTCAACTTTGATTTTGATGGGAAGCGTGGGGATTTGCGATGGCTTGCCATCAAGTCCTCTAGTTATCTTTTTTTTTTTCCCACTTCCATTTATTTGAAACCCAAAGGCCTTTATTGGTTGTTTTCCTTGAGAGATGATTGGCCAAGATCGAAAGATGTATGCTGAGCATCAGGTGGTGACATTTATCTGTTCCGTCTCCTTGTCGTTCCTTCCAGTTGGCTCTGTATGTCCTGTCGTTCCTGGAACCTCGTGATCTTCTGAGGGCTGCACAAACCTGCCGTTACTGGCGCGTCCTGGCTGAGGATAACCTTCTGTGGAGAGAGAAGTGCAGGGAGGAAGGTGTGAATGCTTTATTTATTTATCTGTCTATCGATCTATCTCTCTGTCTGTCTACCTATCTCTTTATATTTTCTTTTATTGCCTTTGCCTCACATTTCTATATGCACCTTATTCTATTTATTGCTTATGAATCCATTTTATTTTGGGTAGTTTGTACACTACCACATGTGTGGCATCTTCTCATCTTGTGCAGTTTGGTTTGCCATCCCCATCAGCTCAAAATACCTCATGAGGTCACTTACAGGGTATCGCATACATATCATTCCTTGGTCTCTTATCCATGTGTTCCTCTTCATTTTCACACTGGCAAGTTTCTGCAAGCTGGACCCATGGTGTGTATTATTTATTTGAGGCTTTTGTTTTGCAAGGCGTTTTACTTTAATTGATACTCCATGCAATTTAAGGAACAACATCTTGTGTGAATAAGCTGTGGAATTTATGATATTTCCGAAATCAAATTCCTGTGCTGCTTTCCCTTCAAAGTTGTCTCCAACAAATGGAGAGTTCATAAAGAGACCGTGAAGGCATCAGGCAAAATGTTCGCTCCGGCACTTGTCAGAGATCTGTAGAGCAATTGGAGATCTAAATTGTGTCATCGAGATCTGATTTTTGTTGTAGACATGATCGAGGCTCATGCAAGAGCTAGAGCAGAATGGAAAGGAACAAAAGAGGGGGAAATACCAACAGCAGAGTAGAAGAAAGAGAGAGTGAGATCAAGGGGAGTGGGGAGAAGGACATTGGGTGAACAAGCTGCCCACAAGCTGAATGAAACACAGCAAGAAGAGGAAGGGGAAAGTGGGGATGAAATGAAAAAGGAACAAACAAACCAACTATCAAATGGACAGAGGTGAGTGGGGGGGGGATCACAATAAACATGAAAAAGGGAGATCTTGGGAATGTGGTCATTTAGGGTAGAAGAGATCATGGATATGGATGGGAGATGACCTGAGGTAGTGGTGAACAGCTGTGCTGAAGCCCTGGAGGGAAGAATGGAAGTGGACAGACTGGGGGAGTTGGTTCCACAGATGAGAGAAAAGAGGAACAAATCAGTGGAGGTGAGCAGTGAGCCTTGATTTTGGGACTTTAACAAGCAGAAAGTTACTGCAAGACTGTGCTCGCCCTGCAAAAACCTGGGAGGGACAGTCAACAAAGGGCAGAGGCTGCAAGACTAAAAAGGAGGCGGTAGAATACAGAGAAGCCACCAACCTGTCTGAGATGTCAGAGTGACTGGCTGAGACATTCAGCTTCATCGCGGGAGATCCCAATAGTTTGAGGGCCTTCCTTTCCATGGCATCATGAAGAGCAAAGTGTGAGGCAGGAGAGCCAGCCGAAAGGGGAGAGCAGTTCTCCATCAAGCTGGGAATGAAGGACTTGCAGGTGATCAAAGGTTCTGATTGGCCAAGGAAAGACCTTGCATGAAGGATGCTCATCCAGCGGCTGGCTTTCGAAGCCATCTTAGAAATAGGGTCTGCCCAGGAAAGATCATGGCTGATTCCATTCCATTCCATTGGGACCATTCTCTGTACAGAGCGTCGGTGCTACTGAAGCGGTCTCCTTGGCTATGGAGCACAATCCTGGATGGGTTACTCCGATGCAGGATACTCGAATGGCTCAATCATCCAAGCAAGCTGGTACTCATTTTGCCGACCTCGGAAGGATGACAGGCTGAGTCAACTCCACATAGTATTAATTAAATGGCCGAGCAGGATTTGAACTCAGGACCCTCGGATCCCAAGCCCACCACCCTAACCATTAAGCCAACACCAGGCATATGGCTGATGTTGAGGCCCAAACGTTTGAGTGACATAACCTCTTCAAGTGGTTTGTTTCGGAAGTCGATGGGAGGGTTTGCCAAAAGGTTTGTTCAGAGAGACAGGGTGAGTGTGTGGGATTTGTCCAGTTTTGAAAGACATATTCTAAGTATTGAATCAACTCCTGATTATATCAAGGTCTGCAGAGAGGGAAGAGGCTGCTGCATGCCTTTTCTGAAGGGTGAGAAATGATATAACAGAGGGTGGAATGATCAGCAAAGAGGTAAGCTGGATTTTCCAGGGAATCAGAAAGATGTTTAATGAAGATGAGGAACAAGACTGGGCCCAAGACACTGCCTTGGGAAACTGCAGCTGTGACATGGAGAGGAAATGAGAGGATCTGGTTAAAAACTACACCCTGACTCCGGGAGTTGAGGAAGTCAGTGATCCATGACAGGTGACTTTGGATGCCTAAAGCAGAGATTTTGGGGAGATCAAGGTAGGGTGCCAGACTGTATCAAATGCTCAAGATATTTAGAGTTGATGGTCATGATATTTGTTGCAATTATCACGTAATCTAATCTTGTCGCGCTTCCTGTTTCTCAGTTCTTTATTGGAGTTGCCAAAGTCTCCAGCTGATGTGTTCCATATTTTGTGAACACTGTAGAATGAAAAACTTTTCTTTTCTTTTTTAACTATTTGAGGAAAAATAATGCTTTTCGGATTAATTTAATTGTGATAAGCAGTGCTGGAGATATTTCAACTGTGAAGAAAAGAGATAAAAGTAGACGCCAATGGGAATGCCACTACCTCCATCACATGCAAACAAACAACCCCAGTGTGTATTTTTTTGGTGGTAGTTTATACTGTGATTCACTCAGTCATATTATTGTGAATCATTTAAGAGATGCTGCAACTGAACAATGGATTGTTTGATCTAAAAGTTCACAGAAGCATGTTTACTGCCATGGGGAAGGAGTTGCTGTTGAAGTTTCGACCATTAGCCCTTCCGCTAATGAAATAAAGAGGGTAATGAACACTTTAATTCATGGTTTGACACTCAAAATCCAACTAAGAACATTATTTAAGGCTTCATAATAAACAGGTGGATCACAATTTGTTCTCTTTTCCTTTCTATTGACTGATAACTTATTGAAGCAATTGTTGGGGGGGGGTGGGGTGGTACACATACCTTTGGGGTTTCCTTCCCTTTGGTGTACGTATGTTGTTCGTGGTGCCAAACCCAGCGCGTTCTCTAACAACTGCAATCCAGGGTCATGAACGAATGTACAAGTCCACTACCACTCAAATGGATCTTTGCAGTTGGTGTCTGTGACTTCTGAGTGATGTTACAATGACCACATCAACAGCGTAACGTTTTTGAAACTTGTATTTCAAATAAACAGATACAAAGTCAAATGAGGAAGTTCACCTTTACATGCAATGTCCAACTCCGATTTCCGCATTGGGTTGTTTCCGCTGCCCAGTGTCCCAGTCCTGTCAGCACAAACGTGTTCACCTCGTCCTTCAGGGCTGTCGAACCTTCGATTCCCGTTGCAGTGTTCTCTCTCGTACGCTGGCCCATTCAGGAAGATTTCAGAAGCTCAAATGAATTCTTTCCCGATACACAATCTTAATGAGTTTTAATCAACCTGATTATAATCCGCTCCACGCGTTAACAACCGCTCTGGACATTAACACCTCGTTCACTCATCAGAGTTAAATCGAGCACGGGTCGATCAAAACGCGTTTCTCGTCGCATGTCACCCGTCTCTCTACACCTCCCTCTCGCAGAACAATCCCGTATCATAGTATCACAGGTTTATATAGTATCACAGAACAATCCCGTGTCTTCCAGCAAATGTGATTCTTGTCCGTGCTGAAAGTTTCGTCTGAGAACATTCCAGCATCTTCACGAATCTCACCAGGCAGTTTACAATGCAATACTGCCATCGACAGTCAAAATCAGCTCATTACATCAAGCAGTTTATATTACAATTTACCGATGTGTGCGAAACGAAACTTATAACATGTAACTCAATTTTAATCGTTCATTTACAGGCATTTACTAATGCTTACAAATACCACAACATCTAGCTTTTAACTGGCAGCAATCATACCTTATCTATCTATCTATCTATCTATATATTACGATAACTCTCATCTTGTATGTATGTATGCATGTATGTATGTTTCCCGAAAATACGCCAAAACGGTACACGATAGCGCAAAATTTTTTGGGCCACCTTACTTACCATTCTCGCTGTGCAGTATCAAGTTTCGTTCAAATCGGGCAATGAAAAAATTATTTAAAAATCAATTCCCGATTCAGCCAAGTACTCTTCGGGAGAATTTGATCAATGCAAACAACCTCAGCGGTACAGTTCATTGAAGCTATCTTTATTTTTGTTTTCTTCAAATGATTTATTTTAAAATCTTAAACATTTAGAAGAGACAAAGAACGATTTATTTTTAAGCATAAAATAAACATCGCCATTTTGATCTAATACTTCCGTGTTCATAATAAATAAAATTGTGTTAAGAAGATTACGCACAATAATTTATTCGACTTTCTTTTCTCCGTTTTTTTTTTTTCACATTGACTCGCAATATCAAGTTTCGTTCAAATCGAGAAACGAAAAAAATTGTAAAAAAATCAATTCCCGTTTCAGTCAAGTACTTTTCGGGATTATTTGGTCAATGCAAACAACCTCAGCGGTATAGTTTGCTGGAGCTATCTTTTATCTTTTTTTTTTAATGATTTTTTTTATCAACCGCTGTCACAACGGGAACCCAACGGGTTCATGGGTCATCTCGTATATTACTAAAACTCTCATCTTGTATGTTCC
>CM068954.1:137146645-137162003 GCA_035128595.1 Eptatretus atami | reverse complement strand
TGTGTTGAGAGAAGATTTGCGATCGCTCGGATGCTTAAACTCGTTGTCGAAATTCTGGTTCAAAAATCGGATGTTTTGGGAGACCGTTTTAGATTGATAAAAAATATTCATCGAAGCGTCAAAGGGTTCGTCCCATGATAAATTAATCTTGCATTGCGCTCGAGCAGGACTCACGGTCGTCCCATGATCTTTTTGCAGTTGCGCATCGAGCGACGTGTCGTGTTGAAATTTGACATTAGGTTTTGCATGGGAAGAAATGGAGATTTTTTGCTCGCTCGACGTTTACGGAGTTCGTTTTAACTTCGATTTATAATTTTTGTCTTCGTTTTTTTTGCGCGCTTAGGACGCTTTTTAAAAACTCGGTTGTCGATTGGTAAAAATCGGATGTTTGGAGACGTTTATAAGATTGTATAAAAAAATATTTCACTCGAAGGCGTCAAGGGTCGTCCCATGATGCATTGCGCTCGAGCAGACGTTCACGGGTCGTCCCATGATGCCCAGTGCGCTCGAAGCAGACGTTCACGTGTCCCATGATGCAGTGCGGCTCGAGCCAGACGCGTTGTTGATTGAACATTAAGGTTTTGCATGGAGAAATGGGAGGATTTTGCTTTCGCTCGACGTTACGGAGTTCGTTTTAACTTCGATTTTAATTTTGTCTCGGTTTTTGCGATCGCTTAGGACCGTTAAAAACTCGGTTGTCGAATTCTGGTAAAAATCGATGTTTTGGAGACGTTTGTAGATATGCTATAAAAAATATTTCACTCGCCAGCGTCAGGGTGTCATGTGATTGCGCTCGAGACGTCAGTCGTCTGATGCAGTGCGTCTCGAGCAGAGGATCGTACGAAGGTTTCCTGTCGCCTGATAGATGGGTAAGCTCAGTACGTTGCATGCTGACTCGCTTAACCGTGTCAGATTTGAGTGTGGTGGGTATGCAATAAGTTTTTGCTGTATATATAATCGTGGGAAATGGAGATTTTTTGCTTCGTTCGACGTTACGAGTGTGTTTAAGCTGATCGAATTTTATTTTCATTCGGTTTTTGCCCGATGTGCTAGGAGCTTAACACTCGTTGTCGAAATTCTGGGTAAAACGAGTTATGAGATTAATGTCGATGATATATAGTAATGAAGATATAATAGATTTTGTAACAGGATCCTCGTTCTGAAAAGTATAACCTATTATTCTGGCATATCCTGCTGGTTACTGAATACTTTAAAAAAAAAAAAAAATGGAATTTTTAGAAGAAATCTAGTTTTGTCTGGGACTCATATCTGCTAACACACAGTGTAAGAATCGTAGACCACAATGAATTCAGAATTTCAATTCAACCTTGGGCTTCTGACTGATCATATGTTTTATTAGACATGGTCAGAGGTCAGTTGTATGATTTCGTAAGTACATCCTATGACTGCTGTGTTTGTATTGTTTGTTTGTATGTTTGTTTTGTATTTAGAAATCTAGATCGTAAGATTTTATCTATTAATTATATGCTTCGTTTTTTGTTTGTTGTGTTTGTTTGTATGTTTGTTGTTTGTGTTTGTTTAGGCACGATAACTCGAGAACGGAAAGAAGCTACCAATGTCAAATTACACCACGTGATTCAGGGAGCGGTGATGGTTAGTGCTGATTAGATTTTTGGTCAAAATCGGTCAAAGGTCCAAGGTCACAGTGAGGGCAAACATATTCCATAATTACATGGAGAAATGGAGTATTTTTGCTTCCTGCTCGACGTTACGAGTTCGTTTTAACTTCGATTTAATTTGTCTTCGGTTTTTGCGATCGCTTAGGACGCTTAAAAACTCGGTTGTCGAAATTCTGTAAAAATCGGATGTTTTGGAGACGTTTTAAGATTGTATAAAAAATATTTCACTCGGCGTCAAGGGTCGTCATGATGCAGTGCGCTCGAGCAGACGTCACGGGTCGTCATTGAGCAGTGCGCTCGAGCAGCAGCGTTGTTGAGTCAGTTATGTTTCGTGTGCGGTGATCGGTTTTTTCGATAAAGATGGTGTTAAAAGTCATTTTTTATCCCAATAAAGGTTATCGTCGCATGCCTGACCGCTAAGCCGTCGATTATGTAAAGATTGTTGGTGATGCCGAATATTACGGTTTTGGACTTTGATAAAATAATTAAATTTACGTGAGAAATGGATTTTTTGCTATTGCGAGTTCTTCTTGATTGTTTGTTTTGGATGCTTGGAGCTTAAAAACTCGTTGTAAATTCTGGTAAAATCGATGTTTATTTGAATTTTCTTCATCTGAGGTATATGACTGAGATATGCTATGAGGTGTAGACACAGCATTACGCCGCTCGTTTTTGCGTCTCTTACCTTCTCTGAACAGCTTTTATTAGACAAGGTCAGAGGTCAAGTTGACGATTTCGTAAGTACCAGTCTATGACTGCTTGTTTGTGTGTTTGTAGCACGATAACTCGAGAACGGAAGAAGCTACCAATGTCAATTACACCACGTGATTCAGTAGGGTGATGGCTAGGCTGATTAGATTTTGGTCAATCGGTCAAAGGTCAAGGTCACAGTGAGGTCAAAATTCCATTTTGATGGTTTGAATATAACTCGAGAACGGAAGAAGCTACCAATGTCAAATTACACCATGTGATTCAGGAGGGTTGTGGCTAGCGCTGATTAGATTTTGGTCAAAATCGGTCAAAGGTCAAGGTCACAGTGAGGTCAAACATCCAAACATTCGATTTTTGATGGTTTGGTACAGAATCATCGTAGAAACTTCTGGTTTGCGTCCTACCTTCTCTGAGACAGCTTTTATTAAGACAAGGTCAGAGGTCAAGTTGACGATTTCGTAAGTACCAGTCTATGACTGCTTGTTTGATTGTTTGTTTGTTTTGTTACAGGATATCTCAAAAAGTTGGGGACGGATTCAGATGAAACTTGGTGGATCACGTTGGTGTGTTGGCAGGATGAATGATTCGATTTGGTGAATCCGAATCCAGATCTAGACCGTCATTATTTTAATTTTGATGTAATTCTCACCATTGAGAGATCGGACCAATGACGATTTGACACAAGACACACAGACAAGACACACAGACGAGACACACAGACAGACACAAGACAGACACACAGACACACACAGACAGCACACAGACAGACAGACACACAGACAGACAACACACACAGACAGACACACACAGAGACGACACACACAGACAGACACACAGACAGACAGACACACAGACAAAGACACACACAGACAGACAGCACACCAGACAGACAGACCAGACAAGACAGACACAACAGACAGACACACAGACACAGACACACAGACACACACAGACACAGACACACAGACACACAAACAGACACAGACCAGACAGACAGACAGCAGACAACAGACAGAACACAGAAGACAGACAACCCAGACAGACAGACACACAGACAGACACACACAACAGACAGACACACAGACAGACACAGACACAGAAAGACACACAACGACAGACACACAGACCAGACACAAAACACAGACAGACAGACAGAACAGACAGACAGACAACCACAGACAGACCACAGACAACACACAGACAACACACAGACAGACACAGACAGACAGACAACACAGTACAGACACACACAGCAGACACACAGCAGACACACACAGCAGACACACACAGGCGACACACACAGAGACACACACACAGACACACACAGCAGACACACACACAGACAGACACACAAACAGACACAGAAACAGACACACAACAGACAACAGACACACACACAGAGACACACACAGACAGACACAGGCACCAAACAACCATACAACATAGAGAAAGTATATCAGGATCATATATCTCCTCACTCAGGAATTGTTACAAGCTTCCCCCTTCCGCTCGACTGGCATCTGCCATACATTTTTGACCATTTCTTGCAACCACATCTGTTCATGCAACCCCCTTTACAAGAACATGTGAGTAGGGTGTTGAAGCCTTTATGAGTGGCTTCAGCATCATTAAGTTGGGCTGCAACTTGCTCTCACTTCAATCCATCCATAGGTGAGAGGGGATGGGAGATTTGAGTGACCTCAATGGTATCTCCATTCCATGGTCTGGTAATGAGCCTGCTGTATATGCATTGCTGCATCCCTTGGAGGGGCAAAAGGTCAGTTGCCCTACACTTTTCAAAAGCACTACACGGAGGCCATCACAAGTCTCTGCAGCACCACTGCTGTACATCTTGCAGAGAAACTGCTCAGCCACTTCAATGTGCTCTGGTGAAGATCACCTTCTCGAGTCCGCTCTAGTTACACATTCTTTTTTTGTTGTTGTTGTCTTTCTTTGTCTTTCTAGCCTATTTGGTTCAAAAGTTATGAGAATTTTAAAATGCTATTTTTGTGTGGTGGCCATCTCCAAATCGACCATTTTGGATGTATAAATGAGTTGGAGAACTTGGCATCTGGGCTCATTGGACTTAGCAGGTGAAATCCTTCAGAAAAAGTGGTTGCCACGTTTTGGCAAAGATTCCTACAACTTGAATTTTTGTAGACATGCCAGGTAGGAACTAGTCTAAGGTAGGTTTAGAAAACTTTAACTTCAATCATTGTGGAGTTGGGATAAGACCACTCAAGGAGTATCTGGTTGGCGTAACGTTTCAAAACGATGACTGGGCAGGTGCAATTTTTCTCATTTTTGTATTCTTCTCGTGTCTGAGTCATTTCTGAGATTCACATAAAGATGGGGACGTGAGACGTTCTATCACAGGGAATATTTCGAGTAAGTAATGTCAACAGCCATGCGAGATTTGATTTTAAACTTTAAAGGATATTTGAAATGGTGATCACCAATTGGCTGAAAATATATAACTGCTGCAAATGAGATCTTTAGTTTTTGCTGCCTGCTCTCCAAAATTGTGGCATTCACGTATGCCACCATAAGGGAATAGTCTTGATTTAAAAAAAACGTGAGAAGTGCAACAATACAAGAAGAGGCGTTTTTGTGGAAGCGTGTACAGAGCTCTGCATCCTGGCAGGGCGTATTGCATGCTTATGAGAGTGGTTAAAGAGCAGGTTGTGGGTCACCAAACATGTTCTGAAAATTTATCAATATGATTATATTGTGCATTAAACAGTTGATGCAAACTATTGTGGTTGCCTAACTATTGGGAAAATTAATTTAAATTTAACTCGAAGTTGATATTTCTCGAGGCTGTTGAAAAAAACAGCCCGTGCCATATATAGATGTTGACGTCACGTTCTCCAAAACAAAGCGACGCTCACTCCTCATTGAAGAAGTGTCCAGTCAGCAGGCCGTTCTTTCACTTTTTTTGAGTTGCAACTGTCATATTATCCTTTTTTTATTTTGAATTATTGTAGAACAAAGTCATTTGGATATTTGTACATCATGCCTCGTATGTGTGTCGTCATGTTTTGCGAAAATGGCTGGAAAACGGGTAATCGTCCCACCGATTCCCGAAGGAATCAACATTCGCCGGCAGTCGATAAGATTTGTACAAACAAAAGGGCGATTTTCTCCCAAAGAAAATGGGTAAAGAGGACCCTTTGGATAGACTTGTCATTTGTGGTGACCATTTCACAGCGAGGATTACGAAAGCATAAACACATCCGATCACCACTCTGTGATATATTGTTGGTTGACAAGTTCTCCAGATACTGCTCTGTCACGAATCAATTGTTGAGTTTAAGTGAGAAAAACCTTGAAATGTATTCTTAAGAGTACATGGAAAAACACATAAATAAACTTTCTGAAAACACAAGCATGAAAAAATTTCTCAACAAATCAACTTATTGTTTGATTAAATTACTTTTTAACAGCATCAGCAAATTGGGCTATTTCATTTCAATTGTAAAAAATTGATCAATTTCCACTTTTTTTTCTAATCTGGTAGAATATTTCCCAATGAGGCTAAACATGTTTTGGTATTTATATGCCACAACAGTCTCTTGAAAGTTGGGTTGTTCTAACTGTTCACTTTCGCTGGGGTCAAGCTCAGCTGTCAGAAAGACTTAACGCCAAGGCTCCGGTGTATAATATATTTGGGTCATTATTGATTCATTCTATTTCTGACTCTTGATTACTAGGGTTAAAAATTATTATATCAAGTCACAGACGAATCAAACTTTACATTATTTTATGCATCGAACAAGAAAATGAAAATCTACAAACCAATCTGTCTGTGATGGAGTCTGTCAGTGTGAACTGCCGGGCAGTCAGTCCTGCCACTTGTACACGAAATAGGCCGTTCTGGCACTTACAAGTGGCTCAAATTTATATGGCTCAGGGCCAGAAACTCCATAGTATAAATTCCCATCATCCTCCGACTTGTCCTCGGCAATATCAGAATGAAAACATTCAATTTCATCGCCGCTGAAATCACACTCTGATTCGCATCTCGCCATTGTTCACACGCTGTTTGCCGAATGTTCACGAAGAACGTGACGTCATAGCATCTTCGGTAAATTCGGTCTGTTTTTCAATCACTGACAAAAGTTTTCTCAAAAGTTAATTTTAGCATATTTGAGTTTTCAAATGTAAGAAAATAATTGCCCAACGATTAATTATTAATGTGAGTCAACCTTCGAATCACGCGAGTCATCAGCGACCCAAACCTGCTCTTTAAAGTGTGCAAACTGCAGAAAAATATGGATCGATCACTTCAACACACTGAAACGTACAACATATAACCAATTGTAAACTATCAGGTGGTGGATACTTTTATTTACTTTTGTCTGTTCATCAATAAAAATGAATATTTTTCAACCAAAATATCCCTGTTGAATGAAGTCTCGGTGAGTTTGATAAAAATGGGGAACATCTTCATTCTAAATTGAAACGCACTTGTGTGTAACATTGGAAAGCACATGTCCCTTAATGGCTGTACACCTACACCTATCCTGATCATTTATCCTACCTCTTCACCGGAGGTGGATGGAGGTTATGTTTTTCACCCGGGCTGGTTTTCTCTCTCTGGCCTGTCTGTCTGTATGTTGTCTGTGAGCAGGATCTCTCAAAAAGTTATGACCGGATTTGTACTAAACTTGGCTGACAGTTGGGTGTGTGACAAGGACAACTGATTCACTTTTGGTGAAGATCCGGTTACGGATACGATAATTTTTTTTTAAGTGATTCTTTAACATTGAGAGATGGACCAAAAAGGACATTACAGCATGATATTTCAAAAAGTTGTGGACGGGTTATGACAAATTTTAGTTGATGAGTTGGGTCGGTGACAGAAAAAGCTGATTTGATTTCTTGAAGGTTCGTTACAATCCAGCCTATCGGTAGAATACAAAACGTAAACTGTTCAGCTTGGCGGAGGTATGCGCTCGACCGAGTGCCGTTCTAGTTGTTTCTGTTATTAAGTGTGCCACACCAATGGGTTTAATGCATATGTGTTGCAAGGGGGTACCTTTTTTTTTCTTTTCTTTTTTTTGGAAGATTTTCTTTCAGTCATGTCATCTTGCTCTCAAATTTCCTGCCTGTGAAAGTCTAGTTAACTTTGAGCATTCCTCTTATTTAATAATCACAGGTATTGATAAAAATGTAATGATATGAGTTCCTTAAAGGAATTCCAACACAGGAGGCCACGAGACCCCTCAAAGCCTGTACTTATATTGCCAATCTATGCGGGGGTTTTTTTGTCCGAGCTCTATCCTTTAAAACGTTGAGAGTCTAGCAAGGAAGCAGCATGCACCATGTTTTAAATCTTTGGTGTGACTCAGCCAGGTTCGAACCGCCTACCTCCCAGACTTGTAGTGGGTATTTAACCATTCTACACTGAGTCATTATCCCCACGCTTTTTGAAAAAAAACTGGGGGGATATTGTAATCGGCTCCATCTGTCTCTGTCTGTCGTCCGTTCGTCATGCTGTCTCCTCCTAAACGGTTTGGCAGAAATTCACCAAACTTCGTTTTGATCACCACATGGAAAGAAGGTGCAAGAGCGGATCATTGTTGGCCTCACCCCCTGGGGTGAGGTCAAAAGGTCAAATACCAAAAAAAATTCAATTGCAGGCACTTTTTGAATTTTTTTTAAATGAAATTAACACTGGAGACGCATGAAAGATGTAATAATTGTTTTGCATTTGACCCCTGGTTTATGTCCCAGGGGGTGGTGTGGTCCTCGTGTCACCGGGATCAAAAGGGGGGAAAAAATTAACTCAAAATTTGATATTGGGTCATTCCTGCTGGAACTGTATTCCTATTTTTCAACTTTGATTTTGATGGGAAGCGTGGGGATTTGCGATGGCTTGCCATCAAGTCCTCTAGTATTCTTTTTTTTTTTCCCACTTCCATTTATTTGAAACCCAAAGGCTTTATTGGTTGTTTTCCCTGAGAGATGATTGGCCAAGATCGAAAGATGTATGCTGAGCATCAGGTGGTGACATTTATCTGTTCCGTCTCCTTGTCGTTCCTTCCAGTTGGCTCTGTATGTCCTGTCGTTCCTGAACCTCGTGATCTTCTGAGGGCTGCACAAACCTGCCGTTACTGGCGGTCCTGGCTGAGGATAACCTTCTGTGGAGAGAGAAGTGCAGGGAGGAAGGTGTGAATGCTTTATTATTTATTGTCTATCATCTATCTCTCTGTCTGTCTACCTATCTCTTTATATTTTCTTTTATTGCCTTTGCCTCACATTTCTATATGCACTTATTCTATTTATTGCTTATGAATCCATTTTATTTTGGGTAGTTTGTACACTACCACATGTGTGGCATCTTCTCATCTTGTGCAGTTTGGTTTGCCATCCCCATCAGCTCAAAATACCTCATGAGCTCACTTACAGGGTATCGCATACATATCATTCCTTGGTCTCTTATCCATGTGTTCCTCTTCATTTTCACACTGGCAAGTTTCTGCAAGCTGGACCCATGGTGTGTATTTTATTTGAGGCTTTTGTTTTGCAAGGCGTTTTACTTTAATTGATACTCCATGCAATTTAAGGAACAACATCTTGTGTGAATAAGCTGTGGAATTTATGATATTTCCGAAATCAATTCCTGTGCTGCTTTCCCTTCAAAGTTGTCTCCAACAAATGGAGAGTTCATAAAGAGACCGTGAAGGCATCAGGCAAAATGTTCGCTCCGGCACTTGTCAGAGATCTGTAGAGCAATTGGAGATCTAAATTGTGTCATCGAGATCTATTTTTGTTGTAGACATGATCGAGGCTCATGCAAGAGCTAGAGCAGAATGGAAAGGAACAAAAGAAGGGAAATACCAACAGCAGAGTAGAAGAAAGAGAGAGTGAGATCAAGGGGAGTGGGGAGAAGGACATGGTGAACAAGCTGCCCACAAGCTGAATGAAACACAGCAAGAAGAGGAAGGGAAGTGGGGATGAAATGAAAAAGGAACAAACAAACCAACTATCAAATGGACAGAGGTGAGGGGGGGATCACAATAACCATGAAAAAGGGAGATCTTGGGAATGTGGTCATTTAGGGTAGAAGAGATCATGGATATGGATGGGAGATTACCTGAGGTAGTGGTGAACAGCTGTGCTGAAGCCCTGGAGGGAAGAATGGAAGTGGACAGACTGGGGGAGTTGGTTCCACAGATGAGAGAAAAGAGGAACAAATCAGTGGAGGTGAGCAGTGAGCCTTGATTTTGGGACTTTAACAAGCAGAAAGTTACTGCAAGACTGTGCTCGCCCTGCAAAAACCTGGGAGGGACAGTCAACAAAGGGCAGAGGCTGCAAGACTAAAAGAGAGGCGGTAGAATACAGAGAAGCCACCAACCTGTCTGAGATGTCAGAGTGACTGGCTGAGACATTCAGCTTCATCGCGGGAGATCCAATGTTTGAGGCCTTCCTTTCCATGGCATCATGAAGAGCAAAGTGTGAGGCAGGAGAGCCAGCCGAAAGGGAGAGGCAGTTCTCCACAAGCTGGGAATGAAGGACTTGCAGGTGATCAAAGGTTCTGATTGGCCAAGGAAAGACCTGCATGAAGGATGCTCATCAGCGGCTGCTTTCGAAGCCATCTTAGAAATAGGGTCTGCCCAGGAAAGATCATGGCTGATTCCATTCCATTCCATTGGGACCATTCTTGTACAGAGCGTCGGTCTACTGAAGCGGTCTCCTTGGCTAGTGAGCACAATCCTGGATGGGTTACTCCGATGCAGGATACTCGAATGGCTCAATCATCCAAGCAAGCTGGTACTCATTTTGCGACCTCGGAAGGATGACAGGCTGAGTCAACTCCACATAGTATTAATTAAATGGCCGAGCAGGTTTGAACTCAGGACCCTCGGATCCCAAGCCCACCACCCTAACCATTAAGCCAACACCAGGCATATGGCTGATGTTGAGGCCAAACGTTTGAGTGACATAACCTCTTCAAGTGGTTTGTTTCGGAAGTCGATGGGAGGGTTTGCCAGAAGGTTGTTCAGAGAGACAGGGTGAGTGTGTGGATTTGTCCAGTTTTGAAAGACATATTCTAAGTATTGAATCAACTCCTGATTATATCAAGGTCTGCAGAGAGGGAAGAGGCTGCTGCATGCCTTTTCTGAAGGTGAGAAATGATATAACAGAGGGTGGAATGATCAGCAAAGAGGTAAGCTGGATTTTCAGGGAATCAGAAAGATGTTTAATGAAGATGAGGAACAAGACTGGGCCCAAGACACTGCCTGGGAAACTGCAGCTGTGACATGGAGAGGGAATGAGAGGATCTGGTTAAAAAACTACACCATGACTCCGGGAGTTGAGGAAGTCAGTGATCCATGAGGTGACTTTGGATGCCTAAAGCAGAGATTTTGGGGAGATCAAGGTAGGGTGCCAGACTGTATCAAATGCTCAGATATTTAGAGTTGATGGTCATGATATTTGTTGCAATTATCACGTAATCTAATCTTGTCGCGCTTCCTGTTTCTCAGTTCTTTATTGGAGTTGCCAAAGTCTCCAGCTGATGTGTTCCATATTTTGTGAACACTGTAGAATGAAAAACTTTTCTTTTTTTTTAACTATTTGAGGGAAAATAATGCTTTTCGGATTAATTTAATTGTGATAAGCAGTGCTGGAGATATTTCAACTGTGAAGAAAAGAGATAAAAGTAGACGCCAATGGGAATGCCACTACCTCCATCACATGCAAACAAACAACCCCAGTGTGTATTTTTTTTGGTGGTAGTTTATACTGTGATTCACTCAGTCATATATTGTGAATCATTTAAGAGATGCTGCAACTGAACAATGGATTGTTTGATTCAAAGTTCACAAAAGCATGTTTACTGCCATGGGGAAGGAGTTGCTGTTGAAGTTTCGACCATTAGCCCTTCCGCTAATGAAATAAAGAGGGTAATGAACACTTTAATTCATGGTTGACACTCAAAATCAACTAAGAACATTATTTAAGGCTTCATAATAAACAGGTGGATCACAATTGTTCTCTTTCCTTTCTATTGACTGATAACTTATTGAAGCAATTGTTGGGGGGGGGTGGGTGGTACACATACCTTTGGGGTTCCTTCCCTTTGGTGTACGTATATGTTGTCGTGGTGCCAAACCCAGCGCGTTCTCTAACAACTGCAATCCAGGGTCATGAACGAATGTACAAGTCCACTACCACTCAAATGGATCTTTGCAGTTGGTGTCTGTGACTTCTGAGTGATGTTACAATGACCACATCAACAGCGTAACGTTTTTGAAACTTGTATTTCAAATAAACAGATACAAAGTCAAATGAGGAAGTTCACCTTACATGCAATGTCCAACTCCGATTCCGCATTGGTTTTCCGCTGCCCAGTGTCCCAGTCCTGTCAGCACAAACGTGTTCACCTCGTCCTTCAGGGCTGTCGAACCTTCGATTCCCGTTGCAGTGTTCTCTCTCGTACGCTGGCCATTCAGGAAGATTTCAGAAGCTAATGAATTCTTTCCCGATACACAATTAATGAGTTTTATCAACCTGATTATAATCCGCTCCACGCGTTAACAACCGCTCTGGACATTAACACCTCGTTCACTCATCAGAGTTAAATCGAGCACGGGTCGATCAAAACGCGTTTCTCGTCGCATGTCACCCGTCTCTCTACACCTCCCTCTCGCAGAACAATCCCGTATCATAGTATCACAGGTTTATATAGTATCACAGAACAATCCCGTGTCTTCCAGCAAATGTGATTCTTTCCGTGCTGAAAGTTCGTGAGAACATTCCAGCATCTTCACGAATCTCACCAGGCAGTTTACAATGCAATACTGCCATCGACAGTCAAAATCAGCTCATTACATCAAGCAGTTTATATTACAATTTACCGATGTGTGCGAAACGAAACTTATACATGTAACTCAATTTTAATCGTTCATTTACAGGCATTTACTAATGCTTACAAATACCACACATCTAGCTTTTAACTGGCAGCAATCATACCTTATCTATCTATCTATCTATCTATATATTACGATAACTCTCATCTTGTATGTATGTATGCATGTATGTATGTATGTATGTTCCCGAAATACAGCCAAAACGGTACACGATAGCGCAAATTTTTTGGGCCACCCTTACTTACCATTCTCCTGCGTGTGCAGTATCAAGTTTCGTTCAAATCGGGCAATGAAAAATTATTTAAAATCAATTCCCGATTCAGCCAAGTACTCTTCGGGAGAATTTGATCAATGCAAAAACCTCAGCGGTACAGTTCATTGAAGCTATCTTTATTTTTGTTTTCTTCAAATGATTATTTTTAAAATCTTAAACATTTGAAGAGACAAAGAACGATTTATTTTTAAGCATAAAATAAACATCGCCATTTTGATCTAATACTTCCGTGTTCATTAATAAATAAAATTGTGTTAAGAGAGATTACGCACAATATTTATTTCGACTTTCTTTTCTCCGTTTTTTTTTCACATTGACTCGCAATATCAAGTTTCGTTCAAATCGAGAAACGAAAAAAATTGTAAAAAAATCAATTCCCGTTTCAGTCAAGTACTTTTCGGGATTATTTGGTCAATGCAAACAACCTCAGCGGTATAGTTTGCTGGAGCTATCTTTTATCTTTTTTTTTTAATGATTTTTTTTATCAACCGCTGTCACAACGGGAACCAACGGGTTCATGGGTCATCTCGTATATTACTAAAACTCTCATCTTGTATGTTCCCGAAATACAGCCAAACAGTACACGATAGTGCAAAAAATTTACAGCATTTACTCACCATTCTCCTGCTGTGTGCAGTATCAATTTCATTAAAATCAGGCAACGAAAAAAATTATTAAAAAATCAATTCCCGATTCAGTCAAGTACTCTTCAGGATTATTTGATCAATGCAAACAACCTCAGCGGTATAGTTTGCTGGAGCTATCTTATTTTTTTTCTTGAATGATTTATTAAAAAATCTCAAACATTTAGTATAGACAAAGAACGATTCATTTTTAAACATAAAATAAACATCGCCATTTTGATCTAATACTTCCGTGTTCGTTGATAAATAAAATTGTGTTTAGACGCGTGCTTCGTTGAACAATGACTCCTGAGGTAAATGCTCAAATTTTCTTCAAGTTGAAGTTTGACCACTAAATAATATTAATTTTGGGTGTTTTCTTTTTTTTCATCAACCGCTGTCACACAAGAACCCAACGGTTTCAAGGTCGTCGAGTACTATCTAGTTGTAATAACTTGTTTGTAACTTTTTATATATATATATAATTTTTTTTATATTGTGGTATATATATATATATTTTTTTTATGTGTGTATATATATATATATATATATATATATATGTTTATATATATATGTGGTGTGTTGACTATTGTTTCTATCATTTTTTCAATACTGTACATATTTCTGCCCTTTTGGCTTTGCCAATTGCCCATCATTGTGACGGGTAAAAGCTGATGCCGGTTGTCATTCGGAAATATTGGGGAATGATCAGATGCTGATGGGCATGCACTTCAATTGTGTTATACTTGCACCTGACTTAATAGTGATGAGGGGTGTCTGAAAACCACCGGTGTAAATCATTCATGCCCTGGCACTCTAGTTACTTGTTTGCAATGCCATATTGTATTTAATTGAGTAATTATAAATAAATTTCTAAGCTATAATCTGGAAACATATTTTTCTTGTTAAGGATGTTGTTGTGGTTGTTGTTGTGTTTTTGGGGGAGAAGGGAGTTCCTCCAAATTTTTTCACTCGTTTCTCTGAGACTATAACATTGATAACCTTAACTTCAAATGATTGTTTCAAATAATGAGATATGGTTATTATTGTTGTTACCCAACAAGTGTGAAGTGAAAGTGGGGTTAAGCAGTTGGTTCACTTTGTCTCTACAGATGTCAGTTTATTTTCAAGGAACAACTTAATTGGTTCACGAGCGCCAGCCAGAGTGACCACTATATTCGTTATGTCTGTGTGTCTGTCTCTGTCTGTCTGTCCAAAGCATAACTCCGTGGACTTTGATCCGATCTTGATGAAACTTGGTTATGTGTTCGATATCAATGTCTAGTTGTGTTTTCCTGGATGAGGGTGTTGCCCCATGTGGCGAGCCACGCCAAAAAATAGCCATTTTTAGGGGTAGTTGGATTAAAAATCTATCTTCTCCTAGGGAATTGACTGAATGGATGGGTTCTTCGGTATTTGAATAGCAAAATGAATTATCTAAAACTTGTCGTTGTCCGATTTTTCATTTTCGTCCCAAGGTCAAGGTCACAAGGTCAAAAACTTAGAAAATTGTGAATTTTGACATAAAAATCATATGACCGCCCAAACTTTGAGAGCTAGGATGACAATTTTTTATGCATAAACTTGAGGTCATTCCCCACCAAAGTCTTGAAACCATTTTGCTCTATCTCAAACACCTTGCCCGTGGCGCCCCTTAAGCTTGTTTTTACGCTGATTTCATCAAGGTATGGATAATCCAAGGAGTGTGAAATGCCATACACCCTATATGAAGTTGTATTGTTCCTGGAATGTTCCGGAGGAAGTTTTGCACCAAAGGTCATAATCCTTGACCTTTGACCTTTAAAGGCCACAAAGGTCAAATTTTCAAAGTTGTGGGAATCGAACGGCGGTTTTCGACCTTCTTCGCCGAACTAACTCCAATAAGCTATAGCATGTACCCTGTTTCCTTTTTTAATGTGCACAACATTGTTTTGTGACCTTTAAAGGTTATGCAAAGGTCAAATTTTGAAAGTTGTTGAACGAAACCGCGTTTTCGACATTTTGCAGCTAATAACCTGTCACCCGTACCACATCATGTTGATCATTTTTATAACTTGGTCAAAATTATCACCATTTTGTCTCATCCTTCCTTGACTTCTAAAACAATCTACATCGTCAAATACCGCTCGTGAACCATTGTCGTCTTCAGACTTGTTTCAATTGAATTTCATATTTTTGACATTGCAGAACATGAATTGGAACGCGAATCGGAACACAAACTTGCTGTTT
>CM068954.1:137129180-137146620 GCA_035128595.1 Eptatretus atami | reverse complement strand
TGTGTTGAGAGAAGATTTGCGATCGCTCGGATGCTTAAACTCGTTGTCGAAATTCTGGTTCAAAAATCGGATGTTTTGGGAGACCGTTTTAGATTGATAAAAAATATTCATCGAAGCGTCAAAGGGTTCGTCCCATGATAAATTAATCTTGCATTGCGCTCGAGCAGGACTCACGGTCGTCCCATGATCTTTTTGCAGTTGCGCATCGAGCGACGTGTCGTGTTGAAATTTGACATTAGGTTTTGCATGGGAAGAAATGGAGATTTTTTGCTCGCTCGACGTTTACGGAGTTCGTTTTAACTTCGATTTATAATTTTTGTCTTCGTTTTTTTTGCGCGCTTAGGACGCTTTTTAAAAACTCGGTTGTCGATTGGTAAAAATCGGATGTTTGGAGACGTTTATAAGATTGTATAAAAAAATATTTCACTCGAAGGCGTCAAGGGTCGTCCCATGATGCATTGCGCTCGAGCAGACGTTCACGGGTCGTCCCATGATGCCCAGTGCGCTCGAAGCAGACGTTCACGTGTCCCATGATGCAGTGCGGCTCGAGCCAGACGCGTTGTTGATTGAACATTAAGGTTTTGCATGGAGAAAATGGAGGATTTTTGCTTTCGCTCGACGTTACGGAGTTCGTTTTAACTTCGATTTTAATTTGTCTCGTTTTTGCGATCGCTTAGGACCGTTAAAAACTCGGTTTGTCGAAATTCTGGTAAAATCGGATGTATTTGGAGACGTTTTAGATTGCTATAAAAAATATTTCACTCGCGCGTCAAGCCCAGTGATGGCTCGCACGTCACGGCGTCCCATGATGCAGTGCGTCGAGCAGAGCTCGGCGTAAGGTTCCTGTGCGCGCGAACGTTTGATAAAGATGGTTTAGTCTTACCAATAAGGTAAGTTGCGCTGACGCTAACCGGTCAGATTTGAATTGATGCGAATATTAGTTTTGACTTAATAAATGTGGTGAAATGGAGATTCTTTGCTATCGCTCGACGTTTACGAGTGTGTTTACAGCTATCGAATTCTAATTTTCCGGTTTTTGCCAGCGCTAGATCGCTTAAACTCGTTGTCGATTCTGGGTAAACGGAGTGAGATATAAGCGTTGTGTTCTAGCTAATAAATAGCTAATAGGGGAGTCTTGTATCACGCATTCTCCTTCTAAAAGTCATAACCTTTATCTCTGCATATCCTTGACTGGTAATTAGCTAATACTCTTGTCGAAATCGGAAAACAAAAATGGATGTTTATAGAAGAATTAGTTTTTATGTCGGTGCTCGATTATCTGGCTAACTAAGATTGTAATAGGGATCGAGACACACGCATACGGCTGTTTAATTTCGAATTTCAACTTCTTCCTTTGTACGTTGTGCTAATACTGCTTGTCGAATTTGTTAATTATTAGATGCAATGTTGTATGAGAGCGTTGGAGATCGATAGTTACATCTATAACTGCTGGTTTGCGGCTACTTTTTTTAGTATGTTGTTTGACTTTACGAAAGGTCAAGAGTTCGTACGATTATTACTATAAGTTATGTATGCTTCGTTCTTTTGTTTGTTGATGTTTGTTTGTATGTTTGTTGTTTGTGTTTGTTTAGGCACGATAACTCGAGAAGGAAAGAAGCTACCAATGTCAAATTACACCACGTGATTCAGGGAGCGGTGATGGTTAGTGCTGATTAGATTTTTGGTCAAAATCGGTCAAAGTGTCAAGGTCACAGTTGAGGGCAAACATATTCCATAATACATGTGGAGAAATGGAGTATTTTTGCTTCGCTGCTCGACGTTACGAGTTCGTTTTAACTTCGATTTAATTTGTCTTCGGGTTTTTGCGATGCTTAGGACGCTTAAAAACTCGGTTGTCGAAATTCTGTAAAAATCGGATGTTTTGGAGACGTTTTAAGATTGTATAAAAAATATTTCACCGGCGTCAAGGGTCGGTCATGATTGCAGTGCGCTCGAGCAACGTTCACGTCGCCATGTACAGTGCGCTCGAGCAGCAGCAGTGTTGAGTTCAGTTGTTTGCGTGTGCGCGTGACTCGGTGTTTTTCGATAAAGATGGTGTTAAAAGTCATTTTTTATCCCAATAAAGGTTATCGTCGCATGCCTGACCGCTAAGCCGTCGATTATGTAAAGATTGTTGGTGATGCCGATACGGTTTTGGCTGAATATATTTACGTGGAATGGATTATTCAGCTCTTGTTGTTGTTTTGGACTTAGGACCTAAAAATGTTGTCAATTCTGGTATGGATGTTTACTGAATTTCCATGGTATTATGACTAGATATGCTAAGTGTAGACATAGTTACGCCGCTCGTTTTGGCGTCTCTCTACCTTCTTGAACAGCTTTTCATTAGACAAGGTCAGAGGTCAAGTTGACGATTTCGTAAGTTACCAGTCTATGACTGCTTGTTTGTGTGTTTGTAGCACGATAACTCGAGAACGGAAAGAAGCTACAATGTCAAATTACACCACGTGATTCAGTAGGGTGATGGCTAGCGCTGATTAGATTTTGGTCAATCGGTCAAAGTCAAGGTCACAGTGAGGTTCAAATATTCCATTTTTGATGGTTTGTACATAAACTCGAGAACGGAGAAGCCTACCAATGTCAAAATTACACCATCGTGATTCAGGAGGGTTGATGGCTAGCGCTGATTAGATTTTGGTCAAAATCCGGTCAAAGGTCAAGGTCACAGTGAGTCAAACATCCAAACATTCGATTTTTGATGGTTTGGTACAGAATCATCGTAGAAAACTTCTGGTTTGCGTCCTACCTTCTCTGAGACAGCTTTTATTAAGACAAGGTCGAGGTCAAGTTGACGATTTTCGTAAGTACCAGTCTATGACTGCTTGTTTGTTTGATGTTGTTTGTTTGTTTTTGTTACAGGATAATATCTCAAAAAGTTGGTGGACGGATTCAGATGAAACTTGGTGGATCACGTTGGATGTGTTGGGGATGATGATTCGATTTGTGAATCCGAATCCGATCTGACCGTCATTATTTAATTTTGATGTAATTCTCAACCATTGGAGAGATCGGACCAATGACGATTGCTGTACACAAGGACACGACAGAACAAGACACACAGACGAGTACACACCAGACAGCACACAAGAACAGCACACACAGACACACACAGACAGCACACAGACAGACAGACACCATGCACAGACAACACACACAGACAGACACACACAGAACGACACACACGACAGACACACAACAGACAGACACACAGACAGACACACACAGACAGACACACACAGACAGACAGACCAGACAAGACAGACACAACAGACAGACACCAGACGACAGACACACAGACACACACAGACACAGACACACAGACACACAACAGACACAGACCAGACAGACAACACAGACAACAGACAGAACACAGAAGACAGACAACCCAGACAGACGACACACAGACGACACACACACAGACAGACACACAGACAACACAGACACAGAAAAGACACACAACGACAGACACACAGACCAGACAGCGAAACACAGACAGACAGACAGAACAGACAACAGACAACCACAGACAGACCACAGACAAACACACAGACAACACACAGACAGACACAGACAGACAGACAACACAGATACAGACACACACAGCAGACACACAGCAGACACACACAGCAGACACACACAGGCGACACACACAGAGACACACACACAGACACACACAGCAGACACACACACAGACAGACACACACAACAGACACAGAAAAACAGACACACAACAGACAACAGACACACACACAGAACACACACAGACAGACCACGGCACACAAACAACCATACAACATAGAGAACATATATCAAGAGATCATATATCTCCTCACTCAGGAATTGTTACAGCTTCCCCCTTCCTGCTCGACTGGCATCTGCCATACATTTTTGACCATTTCTTGCAACCACATCTGTTCATGCAACCCCCTTTACAAGAACATGTGAGTAGGGTGTTGAAGCCTTTAGAGTGGCTTCAGCATCATAAGTTGGGCTGCAACTTGCTCTCAACTTCAATCCATCCATAGGTGAGAGGGGATGGGAGATTTGGAGGACCTCAATGGTTATCTCCATTCCATGGTCTGGTAATGAGCCTGCTGTATATGCATTGCTGCATCCCTGGAGGGGGCAAAAGGTCAGTTGCCCTACACTTTTCAAAAGCACTACACGGAGGCCATCACAAGTCTCTGCAGCACCACTGCTGTACATCTTGCAGAGAAACTGCTCAGCCACTTCAATGTGCTCTGGTGAAGATCACCTTCTCGAGTCCGCTCTAGTTACACTTCTTTTTTTGTTGTTGTGTCTTTCTTTGTCTTTCTAGCCTATTGGTTCAAAAGTTATGAGAATTTTAAAATGCTATTTTTGTGTGTGGCCTCTCCAAATCGACCATTTTGGATGTATAAATGAGTTGGAGAACTTGGCATCTGGGCTCATTGGACTTAGCAGGTGAAAATCCTTCAGAAAAAGTGGTTGCCACGTTTTGGCAAAGATTCTACAACTTGAATTTTTGTAGACATGCCAGGGTAGGAACTAGTCTAAGGTAGGTTTAGAAAACTTTAACTTCAATCATTGTGGAGTTGGGATAAGACCACTCAAGGAGTATCTGGTTGGCGTAACGTTTCAAAACGATGACTGGGCAGGTGCAATTTTTCTCATTTTTGTATTCTTCGTGTCTGAGTCATTTCTGAGATTCACATAAAGATGGGGACGTGAGACGTTCTATCACAGGGATATTTCGAGTAAGTAATGTCAACAGCCATGCGAGATTTGATTTTAAACTTTAAAGGATATTTGAAATGGTGATCACCAATTGGCTGAAAATATATAACTGCTGCAAATGAGATCTTTAGTTTTTGCTGCCTGCTCTCCAAAATTGTGGCATTCACGTATGCCACCATAAGGAATAGTCTTGATTAAAAAAAACGTGAGAAGTGCAACAATACAAGAAGAGGCGTTTTTGTGGAAGCGTGTACAGAGCTCTGCCATCCTGGCAGGGCGTATTGCATGCTTATGAGAGTGGTTATAAGAGCAGGTTGTGGGTCACCAAACATGTTCTGAAAATTTATCAATTTGATTATATTGTGCATTAAACAGTTTGATGCAAACTATTGTGGTTGCCTAACTATTGGGAAAATTAATTTAAATTTAACTCGAAGTTGATATTTCTCGAGGCTGTTGAAAAAAACAGCCACGTGCCATATATAGATGTTGACGTCACGTTCTCCAAAACAAAGCGACGCTCACTCCTCATTGAAGAAGTGTCCAGTCAGCGGCCGTTCTTTCACTTTTTTTGAGTTGCAACTGTCATATTATCCTTTTTTATTTTAATTATTGTAGAACAAAGTCATTTGGATATTTTGTACATCATGCCTCGTATGTGTGTCGTCATGTTTTGCGAAAATGGCTGGAAAACGGGTAATCGTCCCACCGATTCCCGAAGGAATCAAACATTCGCCGGCAGTCGATAAGATTTGTACAAACAAAAGGGCGATTTTTCTCCAAAGAAAATGGGTAAAGAGGACCCTTTGGATAGACTTGTCATTTGTGGTGACCATTTCACAGCCGAGGATTACGAAAGCATAAACACATCCGATCACACTCTGTGAATATTGTTGGTTGACAAGTTCTCCAGATACTGCTCTGTCACGAATCAATTGTTGAGTTTAAGTGAGAAAACCTTGAAATGTATTCTTAAGAGTACATGGAAAAACACATAAATAACTTTCTGAAAACACAAGCATGAAAAAATTTCTCAACAAATCAACTTATTGTTTGATTAAATTTACTTTTTAACAGCATCAGCAAATTGGGCTATTTCATTTCAATTGTAAAAAATTGATCAATTTCCACTTTTTTTTCTTAATCTGGTAGAATATTTCCCAATGAGGCTAAACATGTTTTGGTATTTATATGCCACAACAGTCTCTTGAAAGTTGGGTTGTTCTAACTGTTCACTTTCGCTGGGGTCAAGCTCAGCTGTCAGAAAGACTTCAACGCCAAGGCTCCGGTGTATAATATATTTGGGTCATTATTGATTCATTCTATTTCTGACTCTTGATACTAGGGTTAAAATTATTATATCAAGTCACAGACGAATCAAACTTTACATTATTTTATGCATCGAACAAGAAAATGAAAATCTACAAACCAATCTGTCTGTGATGGAGTCTGTCAGTGTGAACTGCCGGGCAGTCAGTCCTGCCACTTGTACACGAAATAGGCCGTTTCTGGCACTTACAAGTGGCTCAATTTATATGGCTCAGAGGCCAGAAACTCCATAGTATAAATTCCCATCATCCTCCGACTTGTCCTCGGCAATATCAGAATGAAAACATTCAATTTCATCGCCGCTGAAATCACACTCTGATTCGCATCTCGCCATTGTTCACACGCTGTTTGCCGAATGTTCACGAAGAACGTGACGTCATAGCATCTTCGGTAAATTCGGTCTGTTTTTCAATCACTGACAAAAGTTTTTCTCAAAAGTTAATTTTTACATATTTGAGTTTTAATGTAAGAAAATAATTGCCCAACGATTAATTATTAATGTGAGTCAACCTTCGAATCACGCGTATCATCAGCGACCCAAACCTGCTCTTTAAAGTGTGCAAACTGCAGAAAAATATGGATCGATCACTTCAACACACTGAAACGTACAACATATAACCAATTGTAAACTATCAGGTGGTGGATACTTTTATTTACTTTTGTCTGTTCATCAATAAAAATGAATATTTTTCAACCAAAATATCCCTGTTTGAATGAAGTCTCGGTGAGTTTGATAAAAATGGGGAACATCTTCATTCTAAATTGAAACGCACTTGTGTGTAACATTGGAAAGCACATGTCCCTTAATGGCTGTACACCTACACTATCCTGATCATTTATCCTACCTCTTGCACCGGAGGTGGATGGAGTTATGTTTTCACCCGGGCTGGTTTTCTCTCTCTGTGCTGTCTGTCTGTATGTTTGTCTGTGAGGCAGGATCTCTCAAAAAGTTATGACCGGATTTGTACTAAACTTGGCTGACAGTTGGGTGTGTGACAAGGACAACTGATTCACTTTTGGTGAAGATCCGGTACGGATACGATAATTTTTTTTTAAGTGATTCTTTCAACATTGAGAGATGGACCAAAAAGGACATTACAGCATGATATTTCAAAAAGTTGTGGACGGGTTATGACAAATTTTAGTTGATGAGTTGGGTCGGTGACAGAAAAAGCTGATTTGATTTCTTGAAGGTTCGTTACAATCCAGCCTATCGGTAGAATACAAAACGTAAACTGTCTAGCTTGGCGGAGGTATGCGCTCGACCGAGGTGCCGTTCTAGTTGTTTCTGTTATTAAGTGTGCCACACCAATGGGTTTAATGCATATGTGTTGCAAGGGGGTACCTTTTTTTTTCTTTTCTTTTTTTTGGAAGATTTTCTTTCAGTCATGTCATCTTGCTCTCAAATTTCCTGCCTGTGAAAGTCTATGTAACTTTGAGCATTCCTCTTATTTAATAATCACAGGTATTGATAAAAATGTAATGATATGAGTTCCTTAAAGGAATTCCAACACAGGAGGCCACAGACCCCTCAAAGCCTGTACTTATATTGCCAATCTATGCGGGGGTTTTTTTGTCCGAGCTCTATCCTTTAAAACGTTGAGAGTCTAGCAAGGAAGCAGCATGCACCATGTTTTAAATCTTTGGTGTGACTCAGCCAGGTTCGAACCGCCTACCTCCCAGACTTGTAGTGGGTATTTAACCATTCTACCACTGAGTCATTATCCCCACGCTTTTTGAAAAAAAACTGGGGGGATATTGTAATCGGCTCCATCTGTCTCTGTCTGTCGTCCGTTCGTCATGCTGTCTCCTCCTAAACGGTTTGGCAGAAATTCACCAAACTTCGTTTTGATCACCACATGGAAAGAAGGTGCAAGAGCGGATCATTGTTGGCCTCACCCCCTGGGGTGAGGTCAAAAGGTCAAATACCAAAAAAAATTCAATTGCAGGCACTTTTTGAATATTTTTTTAAATGAAATTAACACTGGAGACGCATGAAAGATGTAATAATTGTTTTGCATTTGACCCCTGGTTTATGTCCCAGGGGGTGGTGTGGTCCTCGTGTCACCGCGGATCAAAAGGGGGGAAAAAATTAACTCAAAATTTGATATTGGGTCATTCCTGCTGGAACTGTATTCCATATTTTCAACTTTGATTTTGATGGGAAGCGTGGGGATTTGCGATGGCTTGCCATCAAGTCCTCTAGTATTCTTTTTTTTTTTCCCACTTCCATTTATTTGAAACCCAAAGGCTTTATTGGTTGTTTTCCCTGAGAGATGATTGGCCAAGATCGAAAGATGTATGCTGAGCATCAGGTGGTGACATTTATCTGTTCCGTCTCCTTGTCGTTCCTTCCAGTTGGCTCTGTATGTCCTGTCGTTCCTGGAACCTCGTGATCTTCTGAGGGCTGCACAAACCTGCCGTTACTGGCGGTCCTGGCTGAGGATAACCTTCTGTGGAGAGAGAAGTGCAGGGAGGAAGGTGTGAATGCTTTATTATTTATTGTCTATCATCTATCTCTCTGTCTGTCTACCTATCTCTTTATATTTTCTTTTATTGCCTTTGCCTCACATTTCTATATGCACCTTATTCTATTTATTGCTTATGAATCCATTTTATTTTGGGTAGTTTGTACACTACCACATGTGTGGCATCTTCTCATCTTGTGCAGTTTGGTTTGCCATCCCCATCAGCTCAAAATACCTCATGAGCTCATTACAGGGTATCGCATACATATCATTCCTTGGTCTCTTATCCATGTGTTCCTCTTCATTTTCACACTGGCAAGTTTCTGCAAGCTGGACCCATGGTGTGTATTTTATTTGAGGCTTTTGTTTTGCAAGGCGTTTTACTTTAATTGATACTCCATGCAATTTAAGGAACAACATCTTGTGTGAATAAGCTGTGGAATTTATGATATTTCCGAAATCATTCCTGTGCTGCTTTCCCTTCAAAGTTGTCTCCAACAAATGGAGAGTTCATAAAGAGACCGTGAAGGCATCAGGCAAAATGTTCGCTCCGGCACTTGTCAGAGATCTGTAGAGCAATTGGAGATCTAAATTGTGTCATCGAGATCTATTTTTGTTGTAGACATGATCGAGGCTCATGCAAGAGCTAGAGCAGAATGGAAAGGAACAAAAGAAGGGAAATACCAACAGCAGAGTAGAAGAAAGAGAGAGTGAGATCAAGGGGAGTGGGGAGAAGGACATGGTGAACAAGCTGCCCACAAGCTGAATGAAACACAGCAAGAAGAGGAAGGGAAGTGGGGATGAAATGAAAAAGGAACAAACAAACCAACTATCAAATGGACAGAGGTGAGGGGGGGATCACAATAACATGAAAAAGGGAGATCTTGGGAATGTGGTCATTTAGGGTAGAAGAGATCATGGATATGGATGGGAGATTACCTGAGGTAGTGGTGAACAGCTGTGCTGAAGCCCTGGAGGGAAGAATGGAAGTGGACAGACTGGGGGAGTTGTTCCACAGATGAGAGAAAAGAGGAACAAATCAGTGGAGGTGAGCAGTGAGCCTTGATTTTGGGACTTTAACAAGCAGAAAGTTACTGCAAGACTGTGCTCGCCCTGCAAAAACCTGGGAGGGACAGTCAACAAAGGGCAGAGGCTGCAAGACTAAAAGGAGGCGGTAGAATACAGAGAAGCCACCAACCTGTCTGAGATGTCAGAGTGACTGGCTGAGACATTCAGCTTCATCGCGGGAGATCCAATGTTTGAGGCCTTCCTTTCCATGGCATCATGAAGAGCAAAGTGTGAGGCAGGAGAGCCAGCCGAAAGGGAGAGGCAGTTCTCCAACAAGCTGGGAAATGAAGGACTTGCAGGTGATCAAAGGTTCTGATTGGCCAAGGAAAGACCTGCATGAAGGATGCTCATTCAGCGGCTGCTTTCGAAGCCATCTTAGAAATAGGGTCTGCCCAGGAAAGATCATGGCTGATTCCATTCCATTCCATTGGGACCATTCTCTGTACAGAGCGTCGGTCTACTGAAGCGCGTCTCCTTGGCTATGTGAGCACAATCCTGGATGGGTTACTCCGAGATGCGGATACTCGAATGGCTCAATCATCCAAGCAAGCTGGTACTCATTTTGCCGACCTCGGAAGGATGACAGGCTGAGTCAACTCCACATAGTATTAATTAAATGGCCGAGCAGGTTTGAAACTCAGGACCCTCGGATCCCAAGCCCACCACCCTAACCATTAAGCCAACACCAGGCATATGGCTGATGTTGAGGCCAAACGTTTGAGTGACATAACCTCTTCAAGTGGTTTGTTTCGGAAGTCGATGGGAGGGTTTGCCAGAAGGTTGTTCAGAGAGACAGGGTGAGTGTGTGGATTTGTCCAGTTTTGAAAGACATATTCTAAGTATTGAATCAACTCCTGATTATATCAAGGTCTGCCAGAGAGGGAAGAGGCTGCTGTGCATGCCTTTTCTGAAGGTGAGAAATGATATAACAGAGGGTGGAATGATCAGCAAAGAGGTAAGCTGGATTTTCAGGGAATCAGAAAGATGTTTAATGAAGATGAGGAACAAGACTGGGCCCAAGACACTGCCTGGGAAACTGCAGCTGTGACATGGAGAGGGAATGAGAGGATCTGGTTAAAAAACTACACCATGACTCCGGGAGTTGAGGAAGTCAGTGATCCATGAGGTGACTTTGGATGCCTAAAGCAGAGATTTTGGGGAGATCAAGGTAGGGTGCCAGACTGTATCAAATGCTCAGATATTTAGAGTGATGGTCATGATATTTGTTGCAATTTCACGTAATCTAATCTTGTCGCGCTTCCTGTTTTTCAGTTCTTTATTGGAGTTGCCAAAGTCTCCAGCTGATGTGTTCCATATTTTGTGAACACTGTAGAATGAAAAACTTTTCTTTTTTTTTAACTATTTGAGGGAAAATAATGCTTTTCGGATTAATTTAATTGTTGATAAGCAGTGCTGGAGATATTTCAACTGTGAAGAAAAGAGATAAAAGTAGACGCCAATGGGAATGCCACTACCTCCATCACATGCAAACAAACAACCCCAGTGTGTATTTTTTTTGTGGTAGTTTATACTGTGATTCACTCAGTCATATATTGTGAATCATTTAAGAGATGCTGCAACTGAACAATGGATTGTTTGATTCAAAGTTCACAGAAAGCATGTTTACTGCCATGGGGAAGGAGTTGCTGTTGAAGTTTCGACCATTAGCCCTTCCGCTAATGAAATAAAGAGGGTAATGAACACTTTAATTCATGGTTGACACTCAAAATCAACTAAGAACATTATTTAAGGCTTCATAATAAACAGGTGGATCACAATTGTTCTCTTTCCTTTCTATTGACTGATAACTTATTGAAGCAATTGTTGGGGGGGGGTGGGTGGTACACATACCTTTGGGGTTCCTTCCCTTTGGTGTACGTATGTTGTTCGTGGGCCAAACCCAGCGCGTTCTCTAACAACTGCAATCCAGGGTCATGAACGAATGTACAAGTCCACTACCACTCAAATGGATCTTTGCAGTTGGTGTCTGTGACTTCTGAGTGATGTTACAATGACCACATCAACAGCGTAACGTTTTTGAAACTTGTATTTCAAATAAACAGATACAAAGTCAAATGAGGAAGTTCACCTTACATGCAATGTCCAACTCCGATTCCGCATTGGTTTTCCGCTGCCCAGTGTCTCCAGTCCTGTCAGCACAAACGTGTTCACCTCGTCCTTCAGGGCTGTCGAACCTTCGATTCCCGTTGCAGTGTTCTCTCTCGTACGCTGGCCATTCAGGAAGATTTCAGAAGCTAATGAATTCTTTCCCGATACACAATTAATGAGTTTTATCAACCTGATTATAATCCGCTCCACGCGTTAACAACCGCTCTGGACATTAACACCTCGTTCACTCATCAGAGTAAATCGAGCACGGGTCGATCAAAACGCGTTTCTCGTCGCATGTCACCCGTCTCTCTACACCTCCCTCTCGCAGAACAATCCCGTATCATAGTATCACAGGTTTATATAGTATCACAGAACAATCCCGTGTCTTCCAGCAAATGTGATTCTTTCCGTGCTGAAAGTGTCGTGAGAACATTCCAGCATCTTCACGAATCTCACCAGGCAGTTTACAATGCAATACTGCCATCGACAGTCAAAATCAGCTCATTACATCAAGCAGTTTATATTACAATTTACCGATGTGTGCGAAACGAAACTTATACATGTAACTCAATTTTAATCGTTCATTTACAGGCATTTACTAATGCTTACAAATACCAACACATCTAGCTTTTAACTGGCAGCAATCATACCTTATCTATCTATCTATCTTATCTATATATTACGATAACTCTCATCTTGTATGTATGTATGCATTATGTATGTATGTATGTTCCCGAAATACAGCCAAAACGGTACACGATAGCGCAAATTTTTTGGGCCACCCTTACTTACCATTCTCCTGCGTGTGCAGTATCAAGTTTCGTTCAAATCGGGCAATGAAAAATTATTTAAAATCAATTCCCGATTCAGCCAAGTACTCTTCGGGAGAATTTGATCAATGCAAAAACCTCAGCGGTACAGTTCATTGAAGCTATCTTTATTTTTGTTTTCTTCAAATGATTATTTTTAAAATCTTAAACATTTAGAAGAGACAAAGAACGATTTATTTTTAAGCATAAATAAACATCGCCATTTTGATCTAATACTTCCGTGTTCATTAATAAATAAAATTGTGTTAAGAGAGATTACGCACAATATTTATTTCGACTTTCTTTTCTCCGTTTTTTTTTCACATTGACTCGCAATATCAAGTTTCGTTCAAATCGAGAAACGAAAAAAATTGTAAAAAATCAATTCCCGTTTCAGTCAAGTACTTTTCGGGATATATTTGGTCAATGCAAACAACCTCAGCGGTATAGTTTGCTGGAGCTATCTTTTATCTTTTTTTTTTAATGATTTTTTTTATCAACCGCTGTCACAACGGGAACCAACGGGTTCATGGGTCATCTCGTATATTACTAAAACTCTCATCTTGTATGTTCCCGAAATACAGCCAAACGTACACGATAGTGCAAAAAATTTACAGCATTTACTCACCATTCTCCTGCTGTGTGCAGTATCAATTTCATTAAAATCAGGCAACGAAAAAAATTATTAAAAAATCAATTCCCGATTCAGTCAAGTACTCTTCAGGATTATTTGATCAATGCAAACAACCTCAGCGGTATAGTTTGCTGGAGCTATCTTATTTTTTTTCTTGAATGATTTATTAAAAAATCTCAAACATTTAGTATAGACAAAGAACGATTCATTTTTAAACATAAAATAAACATCGCCATTTTGATCTAATACTTCCGTGTTCGTTGATAAATAAAATTGTGTTTAGACGCGTGCTTCGTTGAACAATGACTCTGAGGTAAATGCTCAAATTTTCTTCAAGTTGAAGTTTGACCACTAAATAATATTAAATTTTGGGTGTTTTCTTTTTTTTCATCAACCGCTGTCACACAAGAACCCAACGGTTTCAAGGTCGTCGAGTACTATCTAGTTGTAATAACTTGTTTGTAACTTTTTATATATATATATAATTTTTTTTTATATGTGGTATATATATATATATTTTTTTTATGTGTGTATATATATATATATATATATATATATATTTTATATATATATGTGGTGTGTTGACTATTGTTTCTATCATTTGTTTTCAATACTGTACATATTTCTGCCCTTTTGGCTTTTGCCAATTGCCCATCATTGTGACGGGTAAAAGCTGATGCCGGTTGTCATTCGGAAATATTGGGGAATGATCAGATGCTGATGGGCATGCACTTCAATTGTGTTATACTTGCACCTGACTTAATAGTGATGAGGGGTGTCTGAAAACCACCGGTGTAAATCATTCATGCCCTGGCACTCTAGTTACTTGTTTGCAATGCCATATTGTATTTAATTGAGTAATTATAAATAACATTTCTAAGCTATAATCTGAAACATATTTTTCTTGTTAAGGATTGTTGTTGTGGTTGTTGTTGTGTTTTTGGGGGAGAAGGGAGTTCCTCCAAATTTTTTCACTCGTTTCTCTGAGACTATAACATTGATAACCTTAACTTCAAATGATTGTTTCAAATAATGAGATATGGTTATTATTGTTGTTACCCAACAAGTGTGAAGTGAAAGTGGGGTTAAGCAGTTGGTTCACTTTGTCTCTACAGATGTCAGTTTATTTTCAAGGAACAACTTAATTGGTTCACGAGCGCCAGCCAGAGTGACCACTATATTCGTTATGTCTGTGTTGTCTGTCTCTGTCTGTCTGTCCAAAGCATAACTCCGTGGACTTTGATCCGATCTTGATGAAACTTGGTTATGTGTTCGATATCAATGTCTAGTTGTGTTTTCCTGGATGAGGCTGGTTGCCCCATTGTGGCGAGCCACGCCCAAAAAATAGCCATTTTTAGGGGTAGTTGGATTAAAAATCTATCTTCTCCTAGGGAATTGACTGAATGGATGGGTTCTTCGGTATTTGAATAGCAAAATGAATTATCTAAAACTTGTCGTTGTCCGATTTTTCATTTTCGTCCCAAGGTCAAGGTCACAAGGTCAAAAACTTAGAAAATTGTGAATTTTGACATAAAAATCATATGACCGCCCAAACTTTGAGAGCTAGGATGACAATTTTTTATGCATAAACTTGAGGTCATTCCCCACTCAAAGTCTTGAAACCATTTTGCTCTATCTCAAACACCTTGCCCGTGGCGCCCCTTCAAAGCTTGTTTTTACGCTGATTTCATCAAGGTATGGATAATCCAAGGAGTGTGAAATGCCATACACCCTATATGAAGTTGTATTGTTCCTGGAATGTTCCGGAGGAAGTTTTGCACCAAAGGTCATAATCCTTGACCTTTGACCTTTAAAGGCCACAAGGTCAAATTTTCAAAGTTGTGGGAATCGAACGGCGGTTTTCGACCTTCTTCGCCGAACTAACTCCAATAAGCTATAGCATGTACCCTGTTTCCTTTTTTAATGTGCACAACATTGTTTTGTGACCTTAAAGGTTATGCAAAGGTCAAATTTTGAAAGTTGTTGAACGAACCGGGTTTTCGACATTTTGCAGCTAATAACCTGTCACCCGTACCACATCAAGTTGATCATTTTTATAACTTGGTCAAAATTATCACATTGTCTCATCCTTGACTTCTAAAACAATCTACATCGTCAATACCGCTCGTGAACCATTGTCGTTCTCAGACTTGTTTCAATTGAATTCATATTTTTGACATTGCAGAACATGATTGGAACGCGAATCGGAACACAACTTGCTGTTTCATAGTACGTTGACTCTAAATTTGGCAAATGGTCGGATCTGGTCCCGGCGTGCATGTACACAGAGGAGTGAGGTCATTTGTTTTTAGGTCTGGTTCCTGGCAGATCTGGGCAGTTTGAAACAAAATTGAAAATCATTCCAAACAGGAAACTTGCTGTTTTTAGGGACGTCATAAAGGACACAAACAACGACAAATTAATTTAACATGTCAAATAAGCTGGTGTAAAAGGGGGGTCCATCAGCAGTGGTAAATTTCCAATTCAATGTTGTTTTGTTTTTTTTCTTCTGCAGCCTTTAAAACTTTTATTATATTTTATTAAATTATATACTTGAACACAGAAGAAAATAAATCACCTTGTTTACTCTTTTAAAAACCTCCAGTTTAGTAATACTTGGACAAAATTTTACCCCATCTCAACCGATCAAATTTGCCGCATGCTCTGAGGGCAGAGTTGGCAGAAGGTTCAGCTCTGGACTGCTCCGTTTGACCCATTGGATTCGAATTAAAATTGCCCTCACACCTGCAATTCAAAGTTCATGAACAAAGCTAATAATGTAGACCGTGATCAGAAACGCAAAGCAAGAGCTGAAAAGACCCTTCCCATGTCCTTTTTCTCAAGACTGCTTGGGTTAAGGTGTTCTATAAACTATCCATTTGTTGTTGTCATTGTGAGCTGTCAGGAGAGATTAGAGGTATGCACACTTTCCCCTGAGCTATCTTGCCTGGGTTCACATCTCATCCAGGCTATAAACTGTCACCCTGGGTTTTCACATTCAAGGCAATGCATCAGTGTGTACACCGTCCATCAGATAGACGTCAAGCCAGATGGCCTATTCTGCCATCACTGGTTGGTGGATGTTAATGATCCTACGTTGTCCTTCATGAAAATAAGTCGAGTTATCACTGGCACCCTGAACAAGTTACAAATTCATGCCTAAACTTGTAGGTAGTAAGTGGTCTGACACTTTGATATCCCTTGTTGCCAAGTTACATTGCTGGCTATCTTAGTGTGGTTGTTGTCTGGGCATATGTTGCCAACACTTAAACAAATTCATGTTCCATGGCAGTTCACACATTGCATTTGAATGGCAGTTTTTGACAATGAAGAGCGATTGTGACGATAATGGGTTTATTGTCATATAATCTATACTAGTGTGTGTGTGTGTGTGTGTGTGTGTGTGTGGTGTGTGTGTGTCAGTGAGTCTCCTCCATAACTCCAAACAATAAAACCTAGCAGCCTAAAACTCTGCATGCAAACTAAGAAAACTCCAAGGAAGTGCAGGAGTGAAAATTGGGTGTTTGGGTGAATTAAAACACACCTTTTGAAGATAATTAACGGCCTTATTTAATTATATCCTTCATCAGGCACATCCTCAGTCACCACTGTCCATGGGATCTTAAGGCGTCCCTAGGTACCTCGCTGGGGTCTGAAGCCGCCATGTTTTTGGCCTGCTCAACCTTGCCCTGACTTTGAACAGGCCGTAACGATTCTTAACGATAAAGTTTTTTTTTTTCACTTTCCTCACTCATATTTTTGAATGCCTTTCATCAAAGCTTTGAACCGCTGGGTACATTGCAATGCTTATAAACGCCCGGAGACATCAGCGTTCGATGCTTTATTTCATTTCCGCACATGAGATCTCCGTGAGATCTCTAAAACTAAGCAGAATTACAAAATGTATACTCCAGAATCGAACTACAAGCAGTAAGTGTGTGTGTACTGTGTGAAATTCGCATGCCAAGGGAGCCGTTTCTTATCAACCGTTTTGCTGGAGTGCTTAAGCCACTTGGCGAGCGCGCTCCAATATTCGCAGTCATTGAATACTGTATATCGATTGACTTGAACAAAGTTCAGGGTTCAATCGCCTGCATTGGCCGGCCATGTGTTGTACTGTGGTGCAACAGGAGGTGGCTGGCTCGCTGAAAATATCACCACACGACAGCGGAAAAACCAAGAAGTACGCATGCTCACTCTGTGTAGCCTGGATTTGAATCCCGACACAGCTATAAACTGTCATCCCGTTGTTTCACAAGCAGGGTGATTCACCAATGTGTGTG
>CM068954.1:137111259-137126248 GCA_035128595.1 Eptatretus atami | reverse complement strand
ATCCAACTTTTTGAGATATCCTCCTTACAAACAGACAGACAGCTGAAAACGTTACCTCCGCCCACCAATGGTGGACGGAGGTAATAACTATATAGATGTCTTGTTTTCGGACCTGTCCCCTTGGAGTTTTTCGTAAGGTCTATCACGTGGACATCTATTTGACGGGTTTCAATTTTTAGAGGTCCGTCGAGTTGTTCTGTTTGAAATTCGGAGAATCTGGGGAAAAAATTGACGCTTCTTTTTTTTTTAATGTGGGAAATGAAAACAGGTCCCTGCTGCTGGTTTGTGAGATGCATGAATACTATATTTGAAAGCTTCCCGGCCATAGGGAGAGGGGTTCAGAGCTATCCCCTTCGGTTTTTGCTGTCTTTTTCCCCGGATTTATTTTGATATCATGTGGGAACACCTCGAAGGACCTCAACACACCTCAAAGGGACCTTGACAATGCAAGCATGCATACTATATGGGACCCCTTGAAAGGTCTTTTTGGCTGTGTAGAAAGGAGGAGGGGGTGGGAAGAAGAGGGAAGTAGAGGGAAGTGGTTGAGAGAGTGGGGAGAGGAGAGAGGAGAGAGGGTGGGGGGGAAGAAAGAGTGGAGTTAACTACTTTGATAGCCTTTGAAATGCTCTATAGAACCCCTTCAAAAGCTCTTCCCAGCCATGGGGGGGGGGGCGGGGTTGCGCGTGGGGAGGGGGAAGAGAGGGGAGGGTGGGGGATGTTAGAGAGAATGGGGTTGAAGGGTGAGGGAGGGGAAAGGGGTGCGGAGAGACTGAGTCTTAGTCACATTTTTCATGATGTGTAATTTCCATGGGTCCCTGCCAGTATATATAATATATATATATATATAATATAATAATATATAATATATATATGTTATATAATCGTGATTGTTGTCTGTCTGTCCCACCCTGAAACATGCAGACACTCTTGGAGAGAGAGAAAAAATTAAGTAAAAGCTGCTTCAAATTAATCCAAGCCTCTGGGAAATTATAATTTCAATCAGACAAAAAAATATGTAACCTGTGCAGTGTATCAGTAACAGACCGCTGCCTCTATCACTCCCGAAAAAAAAGTATTTGCTGTGAAAAATATGTACCCTCCATTTTTTGTGCTTTTTCAACCAGCTTAAGAATAAAACGCTTCCTTTTCTTTTTTCTGAAAATGGCAAATGATTTAACTTTGCATTTTTGATTTCTCGTGTTTTTTTGATATATCCGTGATTTATCGTGGTATTTTCACGGGCTTCTGCTCGTCCTTCGTTATTAGGCACTTAGCCAAGCATTTAAACAAGCTTGTAGTTTCTTCTTTGAGGATAGTCTAATTGGCATTCTCCTCCTAATAAACACGAAGATGGTAAAGATCGTATGTATCATTTAAGATTTTGTAAAAAATAAATATTTTGCCAAGTATCGAGGCTCAAGAAAGAGTTAAACCTCTCCATTAGAGTCTGTCTGCATCTGAAAATAATAAAAATTTGTTTTCTTTCTCCTGCCTGTTTCATGTAAGTTGGCAGCTTCCCCAAACTTGTGTGTTGTCGGTGTGCTTGTCATCACTGAAATGTATTGTGTGACATGGTCGGAACATAGTTTGATCAAGATGGGGATAATTACCCCCTTCCTATGCCTGCTTTCATCGTAACATTCTTTTTCGAATGCACAAACTGCTTGATATTTGTGCCAGCTTTGTCAGTGAAATTGGACCCACGAAATGATGCACTACAAGATCAAATCTGCAAAATAGTTGTGTTCCTTCGGCACAGATTCATTTTTGCATGCCAGAAACCAAAACCCAAGTGCCAGTGGCAAAACAGTTGCACATATGCCTGGCAGAAAGCATTTCATTCTTTGCTGTGTGCTTCTTTTGTATCTTGTTCTGGTTCATGTTGAACCAGGAGAAACATGACATGTTCTACATGGATATTCAGTAGATTAAGAAAAATAGGTGTAATGCTGGTTTCGTGGAAAGAAAGGAAGGAAGAAGAAGAACAAGAAGAAAAGCTCACAGACGCATTTGTGAGAGCAATTTAAAGTATCCATGAAACTTTAAAGGACAGGTGTTCAGCCTGGTGTTGTAGCGGTTAGGGTGGTGCCTTGGGATATTCGGGTCCTGAGTTCAATCCCTGTTGTCCGCCAGGGGTTGATTCAGCCTGTCATCCTTCCGAGGTCGGCGAAATGAGTACCAGTGTATTGGTGATTGGGGCACTGCATCAGCGGATGTCCGTGCCCATAATTAATGATGCAACCTGCAGCCAAAAGGCTGCACACGAAGGGAAGGGGTATTGACATTTATTAATATCTGGTATTGGTGTGGTGCAAGCATGATGGCCAAATGGCCTCCTCCTGCGCATAATTTGCTTGTAAGATGTGCGCTTATTTATTTATTGGGTTGCCGAAATAGGTGACCCTTATTGTCAGTAATTCTGTCTGTTTGTTTGGATGTTTGTTTGGATGTTTGTTCGTTTGTCATCAGCATAATTGGTAGTAAACGTGGGCCGATTTTGACCAAACTCGGGTGGTAGGTACATCTTATGACCTAGTGCTTTGGAAATTGTGATGGTTGCTAGGGACGCTTTGTTCCCTAGCAACAACCGAAAAACCTTCAAAATCGGTACCGTTCACGCGAAATCAATTCCGAAAGCCATTATCCCACGTAGGATTATGAAATTTGGCACGAATGATCTACAGTGATGCTCTATCAAATATATTCTGGTTTTGTGATATATGGAATACTTTACCCGCAGCACCCCCTACAATTAGGATGCGCAAAAATTGGCGAAAATTGAAGGCCCCCTAGCGACCAGGTGAGGGCATCGATACGAATGAAACTTTGCAGGTTCATGGACTCAATGAGTACTACAACTTTGCCTCAGGACATATTGACCGATTTCGCTTAGGTCAGGGTCAAAGGTGAATTAGTGCAAAAATCGATAATATGCGAGAGCTGGAGGTGCCTTCGCGCCAAATGCTACTCCTCCTCGGGTTATGGTCGGATGGTCATGAAAATTCACACTAATCATCTGGAATACATTGTGCACAAACGATCGAGCTGGATTTTCAATTTAGATCTTTGTTCACCCACAGCACCCCCCCCGGACTTTGGGGATTTCCGATTTCAAACCGCATTTTCGGTACTTTTCATTCAAATGGATACCGAGTAGTTATCAGAAGATGGAACTGGATGAGATTTGATATGCATAATCTTAAGGTGATTCCCTATCCGCTATATGACATCCATTTTGCTCTATATCTTATAGTTTCATGCTCGGCGACCCATCGCCGCCTACCGGCTTGTTACTTGACGAAATCTACGATTTTGTCAAGTATGTTGGTCGGTTCAGTTTGTTGTTTGTGTGTACGTCTCGCTCTACAGGTCGCATTTCGAGTCGGAATGTCATGGAACTTCACCAGTGGACTTATTGGCCACCAGAATAGAACCCTATAACTTTTGGCATGTCAAGGTCAAAGGTCAAGGTCAGGAAAAATTCCTGAAAATTGTGAAAATCCGTATCTTTTAGCATGGGCCGATTTTCAAAAATTCATGTCTCCGCCAAATCTTAACGGATTCCTTTCAAATTTGAAACACGGACGTAGGGGGAGTATCTTGACTGGATTAAAAATTGGTCACATCCGTTACGGATTACGGAGGTGACAGGTATTTTAATTTAATTTTTTTTTTTTGTTTGTTTACCCTAAAAAACTGTTTAACCCCAAAAATACCTATTATCGCTCAATATTCTCGATGGTACGCGATCTTGTTGAATTTCGTCAAGTCCTGGCCCTATGGGCCATTTTTATTTGTTTGTTTGTTTGTATGCAGCATGTGGCTGTTTGGCTGCATCATTTTCTGTGGGCATGGCTGTGCCGCTGATGCAATGCCCGTTACCAGTAAGCTGGTACTCTTTTGCCGACCTCGGAAAGATGACAGGCACAATCATCCCATCTGGTGTTAATTAAACGGTTGAACAGTGGCTTGAACTAAAGTTCCTAAGATCTTAAGCCATCCATCTTAACCGTTAAGCCAACAACAGAGGATGCCCAGTCGGCGTCTGGCTTTGAAGGCCAACTTTTAAATGTGGCTTGCCCAAGAGAGATCATGGCTTTGAGTGAAACCCATGAGTTTGAATGACTGAAGTTCCTCAACAGGATTGTAAAGAAAGTAGATGGGAGGGTTTGTGGAATGGGAGAGAGAGAGAGAGAACAAGAGAGAAGAGGAGAGTCAGTCAGATTTCTCAGGATTGAAAGACATGTTCCAAGTGTTTGACCAGTTTGTAATTTTTCTCAAGGTCTGAGGAGAGGGAAGAGGCTCCAGCCTGCCTGTCTGAAGGATGAGATATGTCATGGCAGAGGGTAGAGCCATGAGCAAATAGATCAAGGGGATTTTCCAGACTCCAGAGAGTCAGATCATTTTTGAAGATCAGGAATAAGACTGGGCCCAGAACACTGCCTTTGAGTACTCAGGTCTTGATGGGGAGAGGAGAAGAAAAGGTTCTGTTGAGAGCCACACATTGGCTATTAGAGTGGATTAAGTCAGTAATCTGAGAGCTGGTGGAGTTGGCCTTGGACACCATAGCTAGACAGTTTGGAGAGCAATGTGGGATGTCAGACTGTATCGAAAGCTCGAGATATTTCCAGAGAGACAGCCCTGATGTCAAGTCTGATATTGAGAGCCTCCATGCACTGGTGGAAGAGTTGAAGCAGCATGTGCAAGGTAGCGTGATCTGGTCTGAATCTGAATTGATGATCTGAGATGAGACTGTTGGAGAAAAATAATTATTTTATGTCAACTGCGATGATGGATTCCATGACCTTGCTGATTTGATTGGAAGTAAGCCAATTGCTCTGTAGTTAAGGGGACCCATTTTGCACCAAGCAGATGGACGATGACCGATGGTGAATGACGGGGTGTAAAGGACAAAGAGAGGAAGTGCAAGAGCCGCAGAGCTCGTTTTCGGACACGTGAGCTGATGCTATCCGGTCTAGTTGTCGAGTCAGAGTCGAGGGTAGCCAGAAACTTTTCCACCTTCTCAGGTGCAAAAGACAGAATCCAGAAAAGTTAGGTACGACTGACTGGGAAGGGTGGGGAGACACACACACAGACAGACACACACACAGACAGACACACACAGACAGACACACACACAGACAGACAGACACACAGACAGACACACACACAGACAGACACACACAGACAGACACACACACAGCACACAGACGACACACACAGACAGACACACACAGACAGACACACACAGACAGACACACACAGACAGACACACACAGACAGACACACACACAGACAGACACACACACAGACAGACACACACACAGACAGCACACACACAACAAGACAGACACACACACAGACAGACACACACACACACACACACAGACAGCACACACACAGACAGACACACACACACGACAGACAACACACACACCCACAGACAGACAGACACAGACAGACAGACACAGACAGACACACACAGACAGACACACACAGACAGACACACACAGAACAGACACACACAGAAAGACACACACACAGAACAGACACACACAGACAGACACACACACAGACAGACACACACACACAGACAGACACACAACAGAACAGACACACACACACGACAGACAGACACACAGACAGACACACACACACACAGACACACACACACAGACAGACACACACACAGACAGACACACACACACAGACAGACAACACACACACACAGACAGACACACACACACACAGACAGACACACACAGACACACACACAGACACACACAGACGGACACACAGACAGACAGACAGACAGACACACAGACACAAACAGAGAAAGAGAAAGAGACAGGTTTCGGGACAAGATTTTGCAGGAAACACAGAATTGAGCAATTCAGCCTTCTCACGAGCAGAGTCGGCTGTGATGCCATTTGAAGTGAGGGAAGGGATGGAAGGGGAGCATACCCCAAAGACAGACCTGATAAGACACCACCAGGTTTTAGAGTAAGGGGATAAGTTTGAAAGCTCATTCTTGAGATTGGACAGATGTTGTTTTCTGGCTCTTCTTCAAGTGGACACACACTTGTTGTGGGCTTTGTGGAATGAAATGATCTGAGGTGGGCTTCGGTTGGATTTGCCTTCCAGGAGAAGAATGCAAGTTAGTTCGAAGCAACTGCCTCACCACAGGATTCAGAGTACCAAGAGCAGGAGGATGAGTAAGATAACTGATGATGAGATGGGATAAACCTGTGCATAAGAGAGAGCAGATTTCTGTTGAAGAATTCCCAGGCTGAATTAATATCAAGGGTGGTAGATATAAGAGACCAGTCCAAGTGTGATGTCTGCTTGCAATCATTTCCAGTTTGCCGGAGTGAACTTCCAGACTCACCGATGCTGAGGCTCTCTGAGAATGGCCAGGGAGATGATCTTCACAAGCACATGATCAGATGAGCCAATTGGGGCAGAGGATGAGCATAGATATATTGGTGGGTAAGTTTGTCATTGCCAACTCCAGAAGGGAAGGGAAGATTTGCCATTGAGAGAAATCTGGGTGGATTGAGTTAGTCCCATGGAGTTATAGAAGTCCTTTGCAGAAGTGCCTTTTAGCATGGTGACGATTGAAATCATCACATGTTCGTAAGAGAGAGTTGGGATGAGTGATTAAAAAGTTGGATGGAGTTGTTTTTACAGAATCCTTCCAACCATGTCATCTGAGAGAGAAATGTAGATGGAGTCGTCACTGTTGGTAGGACGGTATAACACACAAACAAACATGAGGTGAGAGCGGAGAGGAAGTCGCAGCCAGAAGTTTGGGAGAGGTTGTGGTTTGAGAGGTGTAAGAGTCCTGGGTTTTGGGAAGTGTAAGAGCAGTACACGGATGGTGAGAAGTGGAGTTCTTGATGTATAGCACAACTCCGCCGCCAGGATGGTGTTCAGGTCGATCAAACTGGAGGAGACAACAGCTAGGGCGAGACACGAAGGAGTCGTGGACATCCTGTGGGAGGAGGGATTCTGTAAAACAGATGATTAACCAGTTTATTGGCAGCGGCCTGGAGTTGGAACGGAGGCCTCGTATGTTGAGTTCCACACAGTTAGGGATGGGGGAGAGGAGCTGCTGATGGAACGTATCTTGTTTTTTCTTCTTCTTTAATGTGCAGCGCACGACTGTGGCTTACATCATAGTTGTGTGCAACAGTGCCACTGATGCAGTGTTCCCTGTAAATTAGAGTAGGAATTTGTGAATGTTTCAAGGTGCCGGTGATGACTCGCCCACTCTTCTGAAGAACACCGTGGGATCCTTAACCTCCACCAGCTAATGCTAGCAGGCGGGATGCCCGGTTTAACGTCCCTCCGAGGGACGCCACGTGCACTAATGGATCTCCCTGCCTGCACCAACACCAGGATGGCATTTTTTAGCTGGGTGGGAATTCAAACCCAGGCTTGACACCCCATAAGCGAATGTGCACACCTCTGGGATATCCTGCCAGCCTCTTGTTTTCCCTAATCTCTCTGTAAGCTTTGCATACATCATGAAATATTTGCACATGTTATTATTATTTGGCATTGACATTTTTTGAGCCAAATGCAAACAAAACTCGGCAGGTCTTTGTAGGCTGTGTCCATATTATAGGAAATCGTCATATTAAGGACACCTTTTATTTGCTTACTGGTCTGAGAGTCTGCCTTGGAACCAGAAAAAGAAAACATCCTTTAATCCACTCACTGTGTTGTGTCCCTTTCCTATAATTCATTTCTAGTTCCTGTTGAGTCTTGGCAATTACAGGAACATAGATTATCTGTGTCTGATTAATTTTCCACATCAGGTGACCTTGTGATTTAAATCATTTTACAATAACAAGTAAACCAATTGCCATTCAAGCAAAAATAAGTGCCATTAGTAGCTTCAGGCCAGGCTTAACAATGGTTAAAGTAGACCAAAGCAATATAGCCTTTTGAGGACTTGGGCCATTTGCTGTTGTAAAGCCTCTTGGCATTACATAATCTAGTTTAACACCGGAAATTATTTGACTGCCTTTATGGCACAGTTTCCTCGGGCAAAGTGAAACAGCAGCAGTTTGGATTAAATTAAATGTACTTTTAAGTCCAACTAATATAATCTTCGATACAATTCTTCTTTTGATTGTTCATTTTTTTGTACGACTATTACTACTGCTACTACTGCTACTGATACTTCTGCTACTACTATTACTGCTATGACTATAACTATTACTCCAAATAATTCAACCTTATTGTGGAGGAAGTTTGGCCTAAATCTTGCACAAACAGCCTGGACAGGCTTGACTTTCGAATGGAGCTCGTCGTTTGTTCAGGATGCCGACAATAACTCGCCTACTCTTTGTGAATGGAACAGTGGGATATTTAACCTCCACCAGCTACTACTGGCAGACAGGACACCCGTCTTAAGTCCCATCTGATGGACAATGGGTGTACTTTGTGATGCAATACCCTGCCTGCGAAGCTTCCATCTTCTTGGAGTTTATAGTCAGGTCAGGAATCAAAACCGGACTCTGATTCTGATGTGCCATACTTTGTTACAGAGCGTCAGTGCTGCCGAATCAGTTTCTTGGCAAGGGTTATACTGGGTGGTTTGCCGTTGCCTTCCCAGCAGTAGTTTGAACAGGAATTTGTCAGACGGTTCATTTTTTGTGAATTCAACTATGAACTGGAACGGCACTCGGTAGAGCGCATAGTCTCGCCTTGCGCACTCATTCTGAACACAAATCCATTGTTAACTGAACACGCTACTATTGTGGCACACTCCTATTATGGCACACTCCTATTACCATTATCTGTAGCTTTATTGATTTATTCACTAGGATATTTAGTGACCACTTTTGTGCACATTAAGGGTAAATTGCATCAATGAAGATGAATATGAAAAAGATGAAGATGAATAGTCGATCATATGTATGTAGTTTCGCATCGATCTGTTAGGTGGTTCTAGAGAAGGTTTTTATTTTTTTTTATTTTTACGGTTTTATTTTTCAATCCATTATGGCCATCAGACCACGGGACCGATGACGTCATAAATTTAATTCTTCACTTGCATAGGGTCGTTTATCATGCACATTCATTTTCAGATTTTTCGTATAAGTATTTCGATTCGACCAATTATGGCTGGAATCCCACTTCACCGAGTACGTCGTCATTATCACCAGATGTATCCCATGGGAGTTTATGACATATGCCAAGTTTCAATTCTTTTCATTAAGTGGTTTCGGGAGATGTCCAATTTTTTTTTTCCTTTCACCCAATGTCTCTGCTATACCATGTCACCTATGACATCAGAGTTATCAATAAAATATTCTCCATGGGGAGTCTCTCTGATGTTTAAAGTTTCGTATCTATCAAACAGGCGGTTGCAGCAGAGAATAAAAATTAAAGCGAAAATATATGGATGTGGAGACAGACAGACAGACAGGGGCTTACAATAGTCTCACAACCCCTTCAGAGCATTACTAAATATTGACAAAACTGGAAATATTTTCTGGTAATGAAACATTTTTATATTTGTGAGTTCCCCTCCTCCCTCTGAGTTGGCTTTGTCGGCAAGAACTATCGTGGATATAATGTAATGGTAGTTGTGCTTTGGGCAGAAAAGTATAAATAAGTAAGTAAATAACCTTATGACGAGCATTGCGTATTCAGTCATTTGCCTTGAGCGCTTCACTCGTGAGTGCTTAATCAATCGTCCAGGACTTGGCATCCTTCTGGAATGCTAATCTATTCCAACAAAAAGTTAATGGATGCCAAATGCCAAATTGATGACGAGAAACAAAAATGTCGATTTTCATGGTGAACACGGCGAATGCTGAACCCATTTTGATTTGCTTGTTTTGTGTTGCCATCAGAACATGAGGTTCCTGATGCTGTGGTTCCTGATGCTGTGCTACAACGTGTAGCATTGCGCAACTGTGCCGTCGTGTCTGTTGCCTCCTTGTGACATTTTAATTGGCATTGAAATACTCTGTTTCCATATTGATCCTCGTTTTGGAGGTAATACATGTTCCTTCATGGGTCTTCGACAATTGAAAAATATAATGGTAATTAAACAAAAAGACAACACCACTAACGAGCACAATGCCAATATGTGATGTCATGGGAGGGAACCATTCCCGTCGAAATACTGATTGGCAGCAAAAATGCAAGTTTGAAGATGAAGTTGTCGTGCATTTGAATTTGCAATATGATGGTGGCAAAGTATGAAGGATGCTTTATTGCCGTCCCCGAGTTTGTGGATTCAAATCTGAGTGAAGGCAGTATTCAACCAAAGATCTTGATTTTTTTCCCTTGGAAGCTCAGCTCGTCTCGGCAGATTTACCACGTGTCTATGAGATTGTTGAGGCAGAGAAACGAATCACCCAGTTGGCTAACTTATGACCTTCAAGGATCCTTTTTTACCCCCAAAGTTCATTTCTGATTATCTTTCTCTTTTACATCAATTGGACTCATTGGGGTTGGTGTTTTTGATGCATCGAATCAAAAAAAATAATTAATTGCCAGTTATTTTCCTTCATGTCAGCGATAGTAAAGTCATCATGGTGTTGGTGGGACTCTTGCATTCGGTGACCGTGTGTGTCATTAATTGAGATTTCACGAGTTTTAAGAAATTGAGAATTAACAAATGGCAAGTTTCGATCTTGATCTCTGCCACCGAAGGTGGACGAAGGTTGTGTTTTCACACCTGTTTGTCTGTCTGTCTGTCTGTCTGTCTGTCTGTCTGTGAGCACCGTATCTAAAAACTTTATGGATGGATTCGGACGAAGCTTGGTGGACAGGTTGGGTGTGTGACAACGATGAATTGATTCAATTTTGCTGAAGATGAGGATCCGGAGACGATGATTTTTTATTTCTTTTGCACGATTCTTCACCATTGATAGGTTGGGCCAAAAAATTATATGTAACATGATATTTCAACATGTTGTGGATGGATAAGGGCAGAATTTGTTGGATGAGTTGGGTAGGTGACGAGAACAAGTCGATTAGATTCTTGGTTAAGGTCTGGATGCAGATCCAGCCTATCAGTGGGATACAAAACGTAAACTCTTCGGTCTTGCATCGATATGTGATCTACCGAGTGCCGTTCTAGTCTTTTATATGAGATAAAGTAGTGCTTGGCCATGTTGATCTCTTAACTACAGCAGTGGTCATGAATGAATGAAAAGTCAGATAGTCGAGTAATCCGACATCAGCCTGGACACTATTGTGCATTGCATCCGACTGTTCTATGTGCGGCACGGGTGATTTGATTTCTGTGTGAATTCCTGGGGATGAATATTCCTGAAGAAGAGTCATCTGGATCTGCATTACTTCAAACTGTGGTTGAATATGATCCGATTTGAATTGTTCTAATTCATTATTATCTGCTGGATTGCAGAGTATTCTGTCCTTCAAATTGGCTGTCCACATGCTTGCACTTGCTGGTGGACATTAAAGATCCCATGTTACCCGATGCAAAGAGCAGATCTTTGGGCCAGTGTGATCGGTCAATGCAGATGCTGCCGATAAATTGAATCAAATATGAATATTATGAGACGCTTGAGTGTTTAATGAAGTTAATTGGGTGTTGAGGTTGTATTTTAATCATACATTTGTTAAATGCTTCTAGATCTAGAGTCTGACAAGTTAAGCTGATATGGATTTGAGAGGTGTATGGAAGCCTCTCATTGTGCCTTGAGCCACGTTGTTGGCGTATACATTGCTTACAATTAGACTTGTGGGTCATACGCTTACTAACAGTTCAAACGAGATTTTGTTGAACCACTTACCTCGTATCCTTTCACTTTGTTTTGTAGTTTAACCTAGCCACCCAGTTGCAGTCTGTTTTGGTTGCAGGGAAAGAAACGTCATGTGCACATCTCGCTTGTGCAGCAGCTGGAAGAGGAGCGGGACTTTCGCAGGCTGTGATAGGCATGTTTACGAATGCAAAAATCTGGGCCGTGAAAGCCACAGATGTGCCAGAGAAACTGCTCGATTAATAGCAACGAGCTGTCAGTGTTTCATCTGCTGCTCAGAGGCATCTTCTGTTTTGTGAGGACGTGGTGTAGCATTCCAAAGGTTATAGGTTTCAATCCATCATGTGCAGCAGCATAACTTAAATTAGAAATACATATGGTAACGTTACTTTTGAAATATAGCATATCTGTCATTAGATGGAGAACCTATCTGGTTGGGGGGGTAGAGGTTTCATTTTCGTGTTTTCATTTCCTTCTCTCGTATTGTAAGTATCGATGTTTCCTCATTTATCCACCGAGGTACTTTTCACGTTCTTACTATTTCATGGAACTCTTGTGTGGAGAACAAATGACGAGACATTCTGTTTTCCTGTCGTTGAACTTCAGCATATTCTGCCCTCGTCCACCACTTGATGTAATTTATGCACTGGGTGACATTACTGGCCCAGCTCACTTCCTCGGTAGATCTTGGACCAAACATGGGGTACAACTGGGTGTCATCAGCATATAAATGCACTTGAAGACAACTAAGGATTCGTCACTCCTTGGGTGTCGTTTCGCTGGTCTCTGTTTATGCTCCGACTGAGGCGAGTGATCTCACTGTGAAGGATGCATTCTACGCCCGTTCGAGTCTATGGTTGATCAGTGCCCCAGACGAGATACACTTCCAGTCTTGGGGGATTTCAATGCATCGACTGGAACTGATATGGATGGTTATGAGACGTGTGTTGGTCCCCATGGGTTAGGAACTATGAACCAGAATAGCACTAAGTTCCTTGACTTTGCAAGAAGTCATGGACTTAGGGTGGCCTGTTCATTGTTTCAGCGCCCCAAGCTCATTGCTGGACTTGGTATTCCAACGCTGGGTGTGGCAAAGGAGATTGACCATGTCCTCGTTGATGGTCGCTGGAGGATGATCCAGAACTGCAGGGTCTACCGGAGTGCTCAGTTCCTCAATACTGACCACCAGCTTGTTGGAGCAACTCTGAATTGCACCTTAAATCCAGGAGAATGGTACCATCCCAGCCAGGCTGGATGTTGGCAGCTCAAGGATGGAGGGTAGCTGAGGAGTTTGCAACAAGCTGAGTAGAGATTTGGGTGCTTTGGAAGGTCCTGAAGAGTTGTGGAGTGCCTTCAAGACCACCGTCCTTGATGTTGCCGGTGGATGTCTTGAACTCACCGTAGGGCAAAGAAAATTTTTGTCTCTCAAGGGACACTGGATACCATTGACCAGAGTCGCAGGCCAGGCTGAATGGCAGAGCTGAGCTGTTCAGGGAGCTGAGGCGTAAAACTGTACGTGCGCTAAGGGTGGGCAAGGAGGCCTATGTGCAAGGAATCTGTGAGGGGGTAGAGCATCACCGTGGTCAAGTGATTCTCGTCCTGCTTACAGGGAATTCGCGCATTGCGTTCATCCAAGCCCATCCCTCGGTGTACTGCAGTTTCAGTAGAGGGTGGTAGGCTCTTGACAGAGGAGTCCGAAATGAGGGCCCGCTGGGCCGGTTGCTTTGAGCGGTTGTACCAGGCTGATCCACCAGCTGTCGAGTTGGACATCAGGGTGTTACAATCCCTGTTGCTGACCCTCCAATCAACTGTGGTCCACCTTCGCTTGTGGAAACACAGGCTGCGGTGAACCGGTTTAAAATGGGGGTAAAGCTCCAGGGATCTGTGGCATCCATGCTGAACTTCTCAAGGCTGGTGGAAATGCTGCACTCATGTCGTTGCATGCAGTTCTGTGCTCTGCCTGGAACACAGGCATCATCCCAAGTGACTCGAAGAGGGACCTTGTTGTCCCTCTCTGGAAAGGGAAGGGTGATCGCCAAGACTGCAACAACTACCGAGGGGGACGCTGCTCTCATGCCAGGCAAGTCTTTGCTCGGATAATTCTTGATAGGGTTCGCCACCATCTGCTTGAGCACCAGCGTCCAGAGCAGTCAGGCTTTACACCAAAGAGTCAACGATTGACCGTATCCTTGCTCTTCGGTCCTCACCGAACGCAGACGAGAGTTTTGGCAGGGGCTGCTTGCAGCCTATGTTTATCTCTGTAAAACATTCGATTCATTGAATCGGGATGCCCTCTGGAGGATTCTCTGTCTTCGTGGAGTGCCACTAAAACTGATTGATCTGATGTCTGAACTCTACTCTGGTACTGAGAGTGTTGTGAGATGTGGTGGTACCATCTCTGACTTATTTCCAGTTGTTACTGGAGTTTGCAGGGGTGTGTACTGGCCCCCACACTTTTCAGCACTTGTATGGACTGGATTCTAGAGAGGATGTCGAAGAGATCAAGCTGCGGTGCATTTGTTGGGAATGTCAAGATCTCTGACCTTGATCGCAGATGATGCAGTCATCTTTGCGGAAACTTTAGATGTACTTTTGGGGGCCCTCGGGGTGCTGAATGAGGAGTCGGAGCCGCTGCGATTTCGGGTTCCTGGGTCAAACTAAGATCCAGGCTTTCAATGACATAGTGGATGCTGCTGTCCTGTCTGTGCCTGTTTGTGGTGGGATGTTGAGGTCGTGGAGAGATTCACTTACCTTGGCAGTGATATTCATGTCTCTGCTGGCTGTGAGTCAAAGGTCAATAGACGTCTGGGTCGGGCTGGGGAGTCATGGATTCACTGGATAATGGGTGTGGCGCTTGCCGGTACCTGTGCAGGAGACGAAAGTCCGAGTCTTCAGGTCCTTGGCGCTTCCAGGCTTGCTCTATGGATGCGAGACTTGATTCTGACCAGGATCTGAGACGGAGACTTAATTCCTTTGGTACCAGGTCTCTTCGGAGAATCCTGGCTATCGCTGGTCGGACTTTGTGTCCAACGAGCGGTTGCTGAGAGAGAGACTCAAATGAGATTTATTACCTCCATAGTCCGTGAGCGTCAGCTGCGGCTGTGTGGACATGTCGCTCGTTTTCCTGACGCTGATCCTGCTCACCAGATTCTCTCAGCGAGGGCGTCTCCTGAGTGGAGGAGGCCAATGGGCTGACCACGTGCCTCGTGGTTGCAGCAGGTTGATCGGCATCT
>CM068954.1:137087224-137097450 GCA_035128595.1 Eptatretus atami | reverse complement strand
ATTATTTGCGTGACGTGTTGAATAATGATGTGCAACCAGCAGGCACTCCGCTGCCTGGCGGGAGTACCCATCTCGGCCCACCTTCGGTGGTTAATGTGATGCAGAACATTCCAGGAAATGCACTTTATATTTTTGTCATTTTTGGAAGAAATTTTATTGATTACAACATATGGTAAAACAAAGGAAGATGATTTGTTAACACCGGCCACGACTAAAGGTGGCGCAATTTCACGCACACGCACTTACATGCAAACACACACACACACACACACACACACACACACACACACACACACAACACACACACCACACACAACATACATACATACATACATACATACGTACACTCACATACATACATAGGTACATGCATACGTACACACAAAAATACTCACATATACATCCATGCATACTCACATACATACATGCATATATACACGCATACATACATACACTCACATACATGCATACTCCCACATACATACATGCATACATAACATACACTCACATACATGCATACCCCACATAATACATGCATACATACACGCATACATACATACTCACATACATGCATACTCCCACATACATACATGCATACATACACTCACATACATGCATACTCCCACATACATACACGCATACATACATACTCACATACATGCATACTCCCACATACATACTCACATACGTACATACACACGTACACACACACACACACACACACACATAAATACTCACATATACATACATACATACATACATACATACATACATCATACTCGATACATACATACTCGCATACATACACTCACATCCATACATGCATACATATACACACATGTACACTCACATACATACATACATACTCTCACATAGATACTCACATACATACATACATACATACATACATACACTCACATACATACATACATACATACATACTCACACCATACACACACATACATACACTCACATATACATACACTCACATCCATACATACTCACATCCACACACATACACCCACATGCATACACACATACACTCACATACATACAAACTTACATACATACATACACACATACACTCACATACATACAAACTTACATACATACATACACACACTCACATACATACAAACTTACATACATACATACACACATACACTCACATACATACAAACTTACATACTATACATACACACAATACACTCACATACATACAAACTACATACATACATACATACACACGTACACTCACATACATACAAACTTACATACATACATACACACATACACTCACATACATACAAACTTACAACATACATACATACATACACACATACACTCACATACATACAACTTACATACATACTACATACACACATACACTCACATACATACAAACTTACATACATACATACACACATACACTCACATACATACAAACTTACATACTACACCACATACACTCACATACATACAACTTACATACATACATACATACACCATACACTCACATACATACATACATACACACATACACTCACTACATACAAACTTACATACATACATACACACATACACTCACATACATACAAACTACATACATAACATACACACACACACACATACATACAAACTTACATTACACTCACATACATACAAACTTACATACTACATACACACATACACTCACATACATACATACACACATACACTCACATACATACTCACATATAAACACTCACATACATACAAATATACATACACACATACACTCACATACATACAAAAACTTACATACATACATACACACATACACTCACATACATACAAACTTACATACATACATACAACATACACTCGCATACATACAAAGTTACATACATACATACACACACACTCACATACATACAAACTCATACATACATACACACATACACTCACATACATACAAACATACATACATACCATACACACATACACTCACATACATACATACACACATACACTCACATACATTACACTACATATACACTATACATACACTCTCACATACATACTCACATACATACACACATACACTCACATACATACACTCACATATACACTCACATATACACTCATACATATACACTCATACATATACACTCACATATAACTCATACATATACACTCATACATATACACTCATACATACACTCTCACATACATACTCACATACATACATACATACATACATACGTACACATACATACGTACATACATACATACGCCCACATACATGCATACATACACTTACTTACTACAGGTATTGGACAAAAAAAGGAAACACCTGGATAAATGAAGGACACCAAGTATATTGAAAGCAACGGCTTCCACACAGGTGTGGCCCATGTATTAATTTAGCAATAACATCCCAGTATGCTTCGGGTTATATATAAAAATGTTGCACATGCCTGGTTACCTATAATTATGGCTAATGTGACTGAAAGAGGAGACATCAGTGACTTTGAGAGAGGGGTGATTCTTGGGGCACGTTTGGTAGAAGGTTCAGTGGCAAAGACAGCTCAACTTGCTTAGGTTTCACAAGCAACGGTGTCCAAGGTGACGTCGGAGCACATGTGGTCACCCAATGGTTTGATGATGAGCATGACACTGTCGTTATCCATATGTCACGGCCTTCTCAGTCACCGGATCTGAACCCAAGTGAGTATTTATGGGATATTGTGGAACGACACCTGAGACGGCATTTTCCACCTCCATCAAACAGGTGTGAGTTGATTGACTTTCTTGTGGAAGAATGATGCCGCATCCCTCCTGCAGAATTCCAGACGCTGGTGGACTCGATGCCACGGCACATACAGGCTGTACTGGCCGCACATGGTGGCCCAACGCTCTATTAAGTGACTTTACATTTGTGTTTCCATTTTTTAATCCACTACCTGTACATCCATCCATGCATACATGCACTCACATACATAGATGTACACACATGCACAGACACATCCATCCATCCATACATACATACATACATTTAGCCATGTACACATATGCCCCATTATCGACAGATATCGATCAACTTCACCATGTGTAACATCAATGTTTTATGGGTGCTTCTGGAATTGAGTGGTTGCTGATTACTCATGTATGATTCGAAGGAGAAACTGTTGTGCAAAGAAACAAATCTATTGTGCAAAAACACTTGTCGTATTAATACGGTAGTTTGCTTTGGCTTTCGGTACGACTATGCAAGGATTGTCCCTTTACAAAATGTTCAGATCACTATCACAGAGAATGCCTGTTTGAAAGACAATTTGAATACGACGTTAAGCATTCAGATCCAAACATCAAGTCAGTGTATTCTAAATAGTTAACAAAGCAACGCCTTTTATTCGTAAAATAAGCTACTGCCAACATGATGGAGGTCACAACCGCTGATGCTCAGGTGAACACAATAAAGAGCTTAACATTTGTCAACACGTCATCTTGCTATCTTGGGTACAACACTTGGCAATGATAGATCTGTGTGGACCACATGGAGAGTAACTAAAATGAGTGGAGGTTTCAACCATCTCTGTCGTTACCTCTGCCACTGAAGGTGGAAGAAGGTTATTGTTTTCACCCCTGTCCGTCTGTCTGCTGGTTTGTTTGTTACTTGCGAAATCGAAGATTTTTCACATATATTGGTTGATTTTGTGTGTTATTCTGTGTGTCTATCTGTCTCTGTCCATTTGTTTCTTGCAAAATCGAAGATTTTTTTCCCAAGTATATTAGTCAGTCGATTTGGTTATTCTGTCTGTTTGTCAAGTTGTCTGTCTGTCAATCGCCTACAGGTCGCAATTCTAAACCGATCGTCACGAAACTTCACTAAGTTGTAGAGGTCGTCTCAACTGAGAAGCCTATTGTTTGAGATCAAAGGATAAAGGTCATCTTGGGGTCGGATTCCTAAAATCGACATGTTTCATCCGATTGACTTGAAATTTGAACAAGATTTGCATATCGCGTCAGATTTGGGAACCCAACTATTTTTGAGATCAAAAAGTCAAAGGTGAACTCGAGGTCAAACTTCTAAAATCATCAAATTTCATCTGAAAAATCGTCAACTTTCATCTGGTTGACCTGGAGATTAAGCAAAAATTGCATAGTCCATCACTGAATTTGGAAAACAACTATTTTTTGAGGTCAAAAGGTCAAAGATCAACTCAGGGTCAAACTTCTAATATCATCAATTTCAGTCTGAAAAATAATCAATTTTCATCCAATTGACCTGAGCTTTGATTAAGATTGTGAATTTTAATCTTAATGAAATGAACAATTTCATGTATCCATGGCAACCTTTGGAGAGGGGGTGGGTTTTGCACGTATCGTGTTCTGCACGATGTATTTTTCTTGTTACTTACAAAATCGAAGACTTTTCAAGTATATTGTCAGTCGAGTTTGTGTTCTAGACTACCTTAGTCTCAGGTTTTCCGTCTGTCTGTATGTCCATCTGTTTGTTGTAGTAATGGACAGCTCTGGAGGCCAGAGGAGTCAACCGGTTTTGATGAAACTTGACTGGTAGGTTCATACCAGGATCTAGTTGTATGCTTTTGAGCACCGTTGCTATGAACGCCACCGTTGCCTAGCACGGGACTTTGAAATTTTGAAAAAATCCGAAAAATATTTTTTTATATATTTTTTTCAAAAATCAAAAATTGGCTTCCGCGCTTTTATTGCGTACTATAATCAACCTCTTTGTCCAAAATTTCAGCCCGATCCATTCAAAACGGTATGACTAGTATGCAATTATATAGCGACCACCCATGTCGCCTACCGGCTTGTTCCGTCTGTCTGTTTGTCTGTTTGTCACCTACAGGTCACAACTCTAAACCGATCTTTACAAAACTTTACCACATGGAAGAGTTTGTCATAAGTGAGAAGCCTATTGTTTTTGATATCAAAAGGTCAACGTAGGCCAAAGGGCAACAACCTCGATGAAATTTCTAAAATCCTCAATTTTCATCCGATTGACTTGAAATTTGAAGAGGATTTGCACATCACGCCACTGAATTCAACCAGCCAATTATTTTTGAGGTCAACATCAGCCGAATTTCTAAAATTGTCAATTTTTATCTGATTGACTTTCAATTATAAGAGGAGTTGCATATTTGGTCATTGAATTCAACCACCAATTATTTTTGAGGTCAAATTTGTTTGATGGATTTTACTTGTATCGTGCTCTGCACGACGTCGTCTTCTTCTTCTTGTTTGTTTGTTTGTTTGTATGTCAATCGCCTACAGGTCACAATTTTAAACTTATCTTTACAAAACTGGACCACATGGTAAAGTTTGTCATAAGCAAAAAGCCTATTGTTTTTGATGTCAAAAGGCCAATAGGTCAACATAGGCCAAAGGTCAACAACTTCGTCAAATTTCTTGAATCCTCAACTTTCATCCGATTGACTAGAAATTTGTTCAGGATTTGCATATCAGGTCACTGAACTCAACCACCAATTATTTTTGAGGTCAACATAGGCCTAAAGGTGATTTGGTGTGCAACACCAAAGGCCCTCTCAACATAGGCCAGATTTCTAAAATTCTCAGTTTTCATCCGAGTGACTTGAAATTTGAAGAAGTGTTGCATATTTGGTCATTGAATTCAGCCAACAATTATTTTTTATGGTCAACGTAGGCCAAAGGTCAACAACTTTGGTGAGATTTCTAAAATCCTCAATTTTCATCCGATTGACTTGAAATTTCAAGAGGATTTATATTTCCGGTCACCGAGTTCAACCAGAATTATTTTTGAGGTAAAATTTGTTTTATGAATTTTGCAAGTATCGTGCTATGGACATCTTTATTTTGTCTGTTTGTTTGTATGTTTGTGTGCAAGATATCTCAAAAAGTTGTGGATGGATTCGGATGAAATTTTGTGGGCAGGTTGGGTGTGTGATAAGGACAAACTGGTTAGATTTTGGTGAAGATCTGGATCCGGATCCGGCTCCTAGAATTTTAAAAGTGATTCTTCATTATTGATAGTGTCAAAAGCGATAAAAAGCATGATAATCTCAAAACGTTGTGGACAGATTCGGATGAAACTTGGTGGACATGTTGGGTGTGTGAGGCGGAAGAATTCATTCGATTTTGATGAAGATCTGCTTCCGGATCCCAAATCGATTAATTTTTTTAGTGATTTCTTCACCATTAAGAGATGGGGTCTAAAACAATATATAGCATGATATTTTACAATATAATGGGCCCCGATATATTCCTGCTGTATCAGGCATTGAGTGGCGGAAGTATCGCTTGACTAACCTGGATCTCCTTTATTTTCTGTCTGTCACATGTCTCCCTCGCTCTTCTTACCAATACCTCTCTTCCTCCCTTCCCTCCCCTACCTCTTCTCCTTCCTCACCACTCTACTTTCTTCTACCCCTCTTTCCCCTCCCTCTTTCCCTCCCCTCTTTCCCCTCCCCTCTCTTTCCCTCCCCTCTCTTTCCCTCTTCCTCTCCCTCCCCCTCTCTTCCCTCCCTCTCTTCCTTTCCACTACCCCTCTCCCCTCTTCTCTTTCCTACCCTTCTTTTCCCTTACCCCTCTTTTCCTCTACCACTCTCCTTTCCCTACCCTTCTCTTTCCCCTACCCTTCTCTTTCCCTTACCCCTCTTTTCTCTACCACTCTCCTTTCCCTACCCTCTCTTTCCCCTACCCTTCTCTTTCCCTTACCCTCTTTCCTCTACCACTCTCCTTTCCCCTACCCCTCTCTTTCCCCTACCCCCTTTTTCCTATCCCCTCTTTTCCCTTCCCCTTGCTTCCGCCATAGCGCTCGCTCTCTCTCTCTCTCTCTCTCTCTTCTCTTCTCTCTCTCTCTCTCTCTCTCTCTCTCTCTCTCTCCTCTCTCTCTCTCTCCCTTCCTCTCTGCACCCAGCCTCTGCATCACTTCCTCTGCATCACTTCCTCTTCCTCTCTTTCCACTCCTCCGTCTATCCCCATCTCACACCCTCTTTTGCCCAGCTATTTTCACGCTTAAAATAGATTTCTGTAGCTCAGCCGTGGTCTTGCTGTCCATTATGATCATTGTATGCTCTTTATTTGAGAGAAACTGCTTCCGGACACTCTGTGCTTTCACACCAAAGGCCTTGTCAATTAGAAGTAGGGTGAGAAAATAGATCGTCACTTGATACGTCTTTTCAGGCATTGACCTTTTACCTTGTCCGACTATAATCTGGAGCATACTCTGTGATGTGGGTTTATTGGTTTCAAGTTGTTTTGTTTTTTTCTTTTCTTTTTTCTTTTGTTGAGCAACTATTTTCAATACATCTCGATAAGACTATCCATGCGAGAGTTTCAATGAACTTGCAGCGATTCCTCACATTGCTTTGCCCTAGCGGATTTGTTCTGACATCATCACTAGCTAATGTGTCCAGCCTGAAACGTGTGTGCAATTGTATTCGAGAAGCTTGCCTGCAGGAATGTGATATGCCGCCATTTGTGAGATGAAAGCCCTCATGAACGAAATTTAGAAGAATGCACAAGCATGTGTTAGATCCATAACATTTTTCATCCCAATGGATTTGTTCGTCACAATGTCATGTTAGATTCGTCAACAAGCGTTCCTTTCTTTTGTGCAGAGTTTATTTCATAGCCGTGTGTTTTGTTCTTTCTGGGTGGTTTCAGTTTCTGGAACCTTCAATACCCATCTCTACCTTGGCCACTGAAGGTGGATGGGGATGATGTTTTCACCCTTGTTTGTCTGTCTGTCTGTCTCTGTCTGTCTGCTTGTTTGTGAACAGGATATCTCAAAAAGTTGTGGAGAGATTATGACAAAACTAGGTGGATTTGTTGATTAGGTGACAAGAATAAGCCAATTGGATTTTGGTTCAGGTCCAGCTGCAGATCCGGCATATCATTGGGATACAAAACGTAAACTGTTCAGCCTGACGGAGGTACGCGCTCTACCGAGTGCCGTTCTAGGAATAGTATTATGTTTTTTGTCTCCCAATTTGTAGCAATCCTTCTTTGTTTGAACACTTCACTTTGTCATTGCCTCGTCTGTAGGCCTGGAGCAACCTTTGCATGTAAAGAGAAGAAAAGCAACAACACCGAACTTTACGTACAGCCCATGGAAGAGTGCCTACATGCGGCAACACCGGATCGACATGAACTGGCGATGTGGAGAGATAAAGCCTCCAAAGGTAAGTTATCTATTTTAAATCGTGCTGCATGTCACCCGAGCAGGTGTGCCATTTCATCAGCAACTTGGATTGTTCATTCATGGCAAATCATTGATTTCTCGTGCACAAGCTTGCAACAAAGCTCCATGTAATAGTTTGATTGCTTAACCTGGAATGTTGTTCTTCGTTTTTTAAGCTTTGGCTGTATGTGTAACTTTACACGTTCGCAGGGGATGTAAATTGCTGCAATTGCAGACTCAAAATGTAATAATATTTCTCAGATCGACTTTTTATTACACCCCATCTCTGCAAATTAAGAACAAACTGCTGTACTAGACCCAGATGCATTGAGGATAACTAACGCATGAAGAATGTATGCAAGCTGCTTGGATAAAATGAAAGCAATAAGATCTGAGAAGTGGAAAGCACAACCACATTAAAATATACCACTATAGCAGATAAGACTGTAAAATGGGTTGGGAAACGAGTTTGTGCCATCTTGCCAGTTGCAATCTCCTCAAAAGCTACCATCATGCCCCGAAGGACCTGTCCTAGCTTGGCACAATATTGGGAGGAAGCCCATCAAATGCTTAAACCCAAGGACCCACAACACAAAGACGGATGCAGGAGTGTCATTGAAGATATTGTGTCATTAGCCAGAACCTTCATTCATTCTTGCACACAGGGGAGTCGCAGGGTGTAAGTATCTGCAGAACATTTGCAGAATAAAATCCAGCAGAAGCAAATCCTCACAATGACACTACAATGCACCGATGTCCTATGTCAGCAGGACATTTGGGCTACATAGGTGCACGGCAGTCCAAGACAATGTTAGAGAGTTAATACGTAACATTTTAGATGCAGTAAATTGCTCATCGTTGCACTGGCAAGGTTTTAAATGAACTGCAGTGCCTCAAAAAGTTTTTTTTTTGCCAAACAATGGCTCTCCAAGGAGCTGGTACCAAGTCGAGCTTTCACTGCCGGTTGTGTATATAGGTTGTGCCATGGGACAAATGATTACTTTTATTAACTTGCGTCAGGAATGGCCCCGTTCTGGAGGAGCAATGATTCCATATTATACTGTTTTTGTGCAATATCGAGGCTCCGTGGAGGATTGAAACGGCAGAGGTTGTGGGGTTATCGACTGACACATAAGGGGATCGAGTGGATAGTCGACGTTCATACAAACATGACATCAAAGTAAAGTTGGGATCTGGCAGGAGGTGAGCAGGAATAATAATAATAATAATAATAATAATATAACTAGAACTGCCACTTTATAACTGCTGGCAGTGATGACCGGGTACCCAGTCCGTCCGCCTTTGACACAACATGAGACTTAATACACAGTCGCAAGTTTCGCATTCATAGGATAAGCGGTGCCAGAGAAAACATTATTTAATAGTGACACAAACACAGGCCTCCTTTGAGACGGCGCGGAACAGACGAGTTACGAACCGGGCAGCACAAAGCGTTCAATTTCGTTATTACTGGCTACCAGATTTAAATAATTAAATAATTCTGGCTGCCAAACCGTGTGACGATCAGGTTGAAATTTTAAAATTTTCTTGGGTTTTTCTTTGCCGTTTGGTCGTTTTCTGTCCGTTGCACTTCTTCTTTTTCTCTCTTTCCCCAATCTCTGCATTCCCTTATTCTCCCTTTTGCATCAGTTTCCTTTCTATACCACTTCATTCATACTCAACTTTTCATCACCTCCGTTTTCTTTCCTTTTTCTGTTCCATTTTGTTCCTCCGTGATTCATAGTCTTTTTGCTTCCCCCACTGGTTTTCAGTTTAGTTCTTTCACTTTCTTCTTTCACATTTGTCTTCCTCTCATCTTCTCGCTCACATGTCGCCTAAATTTATAAAATTGACAGCTTTCGCATATATAGATGCTGGTTCCAGAGTAAACATTTAATTAATATTTATCCTTCAATCCAAGATGGCGGCCAAACCATGTGACTTATGATGTCGTAATTTTTACCACATGTGCAGACACGATGGTGGATGATAATTGCAAATTTTCGCTTCGACAGGTTTGGTAGTTCCAGAGAAAACATTATTTAATATTATT
>CM068954.1:137060454-137080670 GCA_035128595.1 Eptatretus atami | reverse complement strand
GGTGGAGGTCGGGGTGGGGGGGCATTTTTTTTGTCCGTTTTCAAATGGAAGATACATATGTTGATGATTGGAAAGCTTTCCAGTCATGAACTTCAAAACGTCCACAGTGATCCAAAAATAAATCGAATAGTATCGAGTGCACAAATCCCAGCGTTAAAATGATACTCCGGCACTGCTAACACACATTGAAAAGATAACGTGGGACTTGTTTTGTAGTTTTTAACATTGATTGAAAGCATAAGATATTATGATATTGTTTATACATAAATAATCTCACAAATTCAATTTATTAGATTTGTGTTTAAAAGATGGTGAAGGAATTTTCCCAAACAAAATATAAAATAATACAAGTCTGGAGACGGCGATGGTTCACGAGCAATGTACACGGTTCGCCTTTTTTATTTTTTGAACCTTCGAGGGACGCCACGGGCAAACTGGCGGAATCGGGAAAAACGTAAATGATGAAAGTTGTAGTACTCGAAGAGCACTACTTGCATACCAACTTTCATTCGAAACAGTTGAAAACCCGAGGAGCTCGATGCCCAATTTATTTATTTTTTTGACATTTTCTAAGTTCATGACCTTGTGACCTTGACTTGGGACGAAAATGAAAAATCGAGCTCCGTGGGCTATGCAGGTGCCATTGGGCTAACCAAATACCGAAACCCCTGCCAGATTCGACAAACCCCTCGGAGAAGATGTAACTTGAAACCGCTACCCCTAAAAACACATGTTTTTTTGGGTGGCTCTGCCCATAATGGCCGCAGCACGCCCATTCTCCGGAAACACAACTAGATCATGATACAACCTCGCACCCTAATTTTATCAAGATCGTCAAAACCCACGGAGCTATGCTCGGACGACAGACAGACAGACAGACAGACAGACACCACCCATAACGAATATAGTGGTCACTTACTGACTCGTGAACCAATCAATTTACTGACTCGTGAACCAATCACTTACTGACTCGTGAACCAATAAAATTTGTGTGTTGGTTGCTGGGTATAAATAGATCGGCCTATCCAAAGTCTGATACACCCTCCCCCAACAAAGTACCGTTTGTAAGGGGCACACGCAGGACAGAGAAAATTATGAGATCTTGCTATTTTTCTTATTTTGGAACGTATTGGGCTGAAAACCATTTTCTGGAAATTCAATTCTGTATTTAAAAGTATTCGGGACTAATATTTACACTTTGTTTTGATTTTAGGCCTATAGTCACACTACCAGGGGGCAAGCCCCTAAAAAACGACAGGGCCAACAACATTCTCCCCATTGCCATGATCACAGCACATTTCTTAAAATATACCTCAAGGCTTGTGGATTTACTTTTGTTTCATAAAGAAAAGGATGATTTTTTTTTAAAAATACACTTATTATTCACAAGTCATGCTTTATTGAATTTGATCTGTTGATTTATAAATTATGTTAATGGAAAAAAATAATCTCTCGCAGAAGTTCCCTGAGATAAATTATGTTGATTGCCGAAAAGTGAGCTGAGCAGTTTCGTTCTGTGCCGTTTCGTACCGTTCTGAGCTGAGCCGTGATGTGACGAACTGTTCCGTGCTGTCAACCGTGACATGACGTGATGGACCATCTGAGCCGTGCCATGCCGGTCCATTCCGAGACGTGACAAACTGTTCCGTGCCATGAGCCATCACGTGCTGTCCTTGCTGTGCAATGTCGAGCCAAGCCATGTCGTGTGCCGGACCGTGCTATAACATGGCGGACAGTGCCAAGTGAGACCGTTCTGAGCTGTGCCATGACATGTGCTGGATCATGCTGAGCTTTTGTAAAGAATGCTGTGCCGTGTGCCAGACCGTGCCGTGATGTGACGGACAGTTCCGAGCCGTGCCGCGCAATGCCGTGCCGTGACATGAAGTGACATGTGCCAAATCGTGCTGAGCCGTGCCATGACGTGATGTGCACCGGATCGTGCTGTGTGCCAGATCATGCCAAGCAGTGACACGACGTGCCGTATAATGCAACTCACAGGCTTGTTGATTTACTTTTGTTTCGAAAAGAAAAGTATGATTATTTTCGAAATATATTTATCAGTGTTAACGGAATTTCAAATGACTGAGTAAATTAACTCACCCATGTAAATATAATTTTTACTTCAAAGGAAAATTACTAACATCTCACCTCCAGCATTATAGTTGTGAAAACAACTGGAATGGCCATGCAATCAACCCAAATTCAGATGCGTGTAGTAAAACCTTTGGATGCAATAAATTCACCAATGTGTGGTTCTTTGTCTTTAGTTCGTCTTCACATTGTATCTATTAGTGTGTTTTTGGTGGAAGCAATTTTTAGCAGGATTTAAGTGTGTCAAATGCATAGACTTCATGGGACTGACATCTTGTGTCTCTGTGACCACGTCGACACTTTACGTGAACAAAACTAACACCAAATGTCTTCACAGCAGCCATGACTTCTGTTGGCGGGTCGTTAATACAGTACCTATCCAGGGTCCATTTTCCGACTGTCAACGAGACACCATCGATGTGTCGGCAGGTCGATTGTGCAACTTTAAAAAATTGTCAATAAAACTTTCTGACCCTTTAACTGAAATAAACCGCCACTGATTTTCTCTGTTGGGACCACAACAGTCAGCAATGGCATAGAGTAATGCCATGCAGATTGCTTGACAGCGGACATTAAACGGCCACCTGGAAAATGCCCCTCCGCCCTAAATCACAAGCGATTAAAAAGAAAAAAACACATTGGGGTCGGGAGAAAATTTTGCTGTAGGTCAGGTTACCGGAAACTCAGCATTTTTTTTAGGCCTAATATAATGCTCTATGAATACATTTAGTAACTTGCACAATGGTAAACCTAAACCCAAACTTCATTGCTTTCACAAAATCTTGGTGTTGGCATATAGTGGCTGTTTTATCATGGATCAGGAGCCTCTAAAGTTAACAACCACATGAGTGCTTTTTTTGTATACAGTGTCAAGATTTGTGGAGGAGCTCGAACACAGAACAGTAATAGGACGTGACAGAACAGAAATAACATCATAAAGAGGGGTCGGGGGGAGTGCGTGGGGAAAAACACACTAACAGCAGGGTTGAAGAACAAAATAGAGGGAAACTTGGAGGAAGAAGGGACATTGGGAAGAATACGTGCCAGGAGAGGACATGGGGTGAACAAGATGGAAACATCGACAAACTCTCAATCACAGAAGCCGAAGAATAAATGCGGAAGAAGCAGAAACGGAACAAAACATAAATGAAGCTGAGGGAGCAGCGGGAAACCTTGTAACCTGTAAACACGGAAAGAGATGGGAGGGTTGATCAGGGCAGAAAATAACATGGTTTGGATGGGGGATGCGAGTGAGCAGATGTCTTGGAGGCCTGGAGGAAAGAATGAGATTGATCGAACTGAGGCAGTGATTCTGGATTTTGGGAGTTGAACAAGAAGAATTACTGCAGATCGCATGCACCCTGCAGAAACCTTAGGGGGTGCAGGGCAGAGGGTAAAACACCGTAAGAGCGTGGAAAGGGTAGAGGGTGCAACACCAGAAGAGAGGCAGGAGAAGACAGACCACCATCCTGTCTGCAATGTGAATGTAATAGGCCCACACACTCAGCTTCATCCTGAGAGTGTCTGATGATTTTGAAGACCATGGTTTGAAGGTGTCGGGGGGGATCCAAAGGGGGAGAGCAGTACTCCATCAATTTTCGGATGAAGGCCTAATAGGTCGAAGATAGATGGAGGATGCCCAGTCAATGTCTGGCTTTGGAGGCCAACTTAACAATGTGGTTTGCCCAAGAAAGATCATGGATGATGGTGAGACCCAAATGCTTGAGTGACTGAACTTCCTCATGAGGATTGTTAAGGAAGTAGATGGGAGGGTTCGCCTAATGGTAAAATGCTTGCGAGCCATTTCACAACCCAGCCGTTATGCAGATAGCTATAATCAGTCTGGGTTGGTTATTGCGTTGCGATTTGCTTCTCACCCTGGCTGTTGTTGGTTGTTGCGCTTCTGCTTCTGTCACTGCAGTAATCTTTTATTTTCATTTTAGCTCGTCCTCTGTTGTCATTTTTTTGCTATATGTGGTCACAATTTAATGGTTCATTTGAAAGCAATTTCCCAATGTACTCTCTTGTTTAACATCCAAGTTCCACCACTAAAGGGATTTGTTTTCTGTTTCAAACAGGACTGCTTGTCTCACAACAACCTGTGCTGAAACGGTCGTTTTGCTCATTTAAAAAAAAACTCATCTGTTTGCATTTTTGCACCGTCTCCAAAACTTCAATTCCCTTAATTATCCATGCGTTTAAAGCTTGTAACTGTGAAAGATCTGTATTATTGTCACCCAACGTACATGATTGTGCTGCGTGGTTGTCAAGTGGCTAAAGCCTCGTTGCTTTCCCTCACTGACATGGGTTCCATTGGCATGGTTGCTTGTAAATTTTCCACACACTGCTATAGGGTGGTGACCTGGCCGGGGAAAATTGTATCCGTGTAGCATTTGGGAGATTTTGTGAACACCCTGACACGCTGTCTGTCGAGAGTGAGAGGCGAGTGTATGTTATACGTGATTACACTCCGACACATCCTCCATGCAATATGTTGTGCTCGTCTGAATCCGAGAATGCATTTTCGTCTCATGGACAAGTTTCAGTTTTTATACCAATTGTAAATACATCTCATTAAGGAAGCTCAGCATTGGTGGCTAAGAGAGATGGATGCCCCCTGTCTCGAGCTTGCATCAACTTAATGGTTTGAATTACGATTGCCGTACATTCTTGAATGCATTCTTTATTTTCTCCTAAGTGTCTGCCTCTGTCATTATTGCCAAATGCACGACACGGCTTGCCGCTCCTAATGAAGAAACAACTCTCCTTTTTACATTGCCATAAATCCTTGCCACTTTGTGTCCTGTGGAGGCCGCCAAAGTGCTTGGAAGCTGCTTCGTCCTTGTTTTAGTCACTGATGAAAATTCCACAAGGTGTTGATTGTTGTCAAACGGTATGTATGGTGTGTGTGTGTGTGTGTATGTGTGTGTATATATGTGTGTCAGGTATGGGAGCATGTGCCAGAGCAGTGCGTCACTGCGTCCACTTTCCGTGGGTCAGGAGCCTCCGTCTGGCCATCCCCCAGGCAGATGCCTGGCTCATCCCCATCTCATTGAGATACTGATCAACCTGCTGCAACCACGAGGCACGTGGTTGGCCCATTGGCCTCCTCCCCCACTCACGAGGCTCTCTCACTGAGAGAATCTGGTGAGCAGGATTGGCATCAGGAAAAAGAGCCACATATCCATACAGCTGCAGCTGACACACACAGACTATGCAGGTAACAAATGTCATTTGCATCTCTCTCAGAAACCACTCATTGGACACAAAGTCCAACTAGCGATAGCCAAGGATTCTCCGAAGAGACCTGGTACCAAAGAAATTAAGTCTCAGATCCCTGGTCAGAGTCCAACTCTCACATCCGTAGAGTAAGACTGGAAGCACCAAGAACCTGAAGACTCGGACTTTCGTCCTTCTGCTCAGGTACCGACAGGGCCACACCCCATGATCCAGTGAATCCATGACTCCCCAGGCCTGGCTCAGACGTCTATTGACCTCTGGTTCACAGCCAGCAGAGATATGAATATCACTACCAAGGTAAGTGAATCTCACAGTGACCTCAATATCCTCACCACAAACAGGTACAGATAACATGGCAGCATCCAAGATGTCATTGAAAGCCGGGATCTTAGTTTTGACCCAGGAAACCCGTAATCCCAGCGACCCCGACTCCTCATTCAGCACCTCGAGGGCCCATCTAGAGTCTCCACAAAGATGACTACATAACCTGCGAAATCAAGGTCAGAGATCTTGACATTTCCAAACGATGCACCGCAGCTTGATCTCTGCGACATCCTCCCCATAATCAAGTCCATCCAAGTGCTGAAAAGTGTGGGGGCCAGTCCACACCCCTAACGAACTCCAGTAACAACTGCAAATAAGTCAGAGATGGTACCACCACATCTCACAGCACTCTCAGTACCAGAGTAGAGTTCAGACATCACATTGATCAGTTGTTGTGGCACCCACGAAGACCAAGAATCCCCAGAGGGCATCCCGATTCACTGAACAATCGCTTTACAGAGATCAACACAGGCTGCAAACAGCCCATGCCGAAACTCTCGTCTGCGTTCGGTGAGGACCCGAAGAGCAAGGATACGGTCAATCGTTGACCTCTTTGGTGTAAAGCCTGACTGCTCTGGACGCTGGTGCTCAAGCAGATGGTGACGAACCCCATCAAGAATTATCGCGGCAAAAACCTTGCCCGGCACTGAGAGCAGCATCACCCCTCGGTAGTTGTTGTAGTCCTGGCGATCACCCTTTCCTTTCCAGAGAGGGACAACAAGGCCCCTCTTCCAATCAGTTGTGATGATGCCTGTGTTCCAGGGAGCACATAACTGCATGCAATGACACGAGTGCAGCATTTCCACCAGCCTTGAGAAGTTCAGCATGGATGCCACAGATCCCAGGAGCTTTACCCCATTTCGACCAGTTCACCGTCGCCTGTGTTTCCACAAATGAAGGTGGATCACAGTTGATTGGAGGGTCAGCAATAGGGAAAGTAACTCCCCTGACATCCAACTCAACAGTCGTTCAAAGATCAGCCTGGTACAGCCACCCAGCGGGCCTTCACTTCGGACTCCTCTGTCAAGAGCCCATCACCCTCTGCTCTAACTGCAGAACACCGAGGGACGGGCTTCAAGGATCCCAATGCACAAATTTCTCTGTAAGCAGGACGAGAATCACTTGACCACAGGTGATGCTCTACCTCTCACAGATTCCTTGCACATAGGTCTCCTTGTCCACTCTCAGCGCACGTACAGTTTTACGCCTCATCTCCCTGAACAGCTCAGCTCTGCCATTAAGCCTGGCCCTGCGACTCTGGTCAATGGTATCCAGTGTCCCTTGAGAGACAAAATTATTCTTCACACTTCAGTGAGTTCCAAGACATCTCTCGGCAACATCAAGGACACTGGTCTTGAAGGTACTCCACAACTCTTCAGGATTCCTCAAAGTACCCAGACCCCCCAAATCCCCACTCCGCCTGTTTACAAACTCCTCAGCTACCCTCTCATCCCAGAGCTTGCCAGCATCCAGCCGAGACAGATGGATTTCATTCTCCCGGATTTAATCTGCAACATCAGTGTTGCGACTACAATTCTTTGGTTGCTATTGAGGAACTGCGCACTCCTGTAGACCCTGCAGTTCTGGATCATCTTCCAGTGACAATCAATGAGCACAGGGTCAATCTCCTTTGCCACACCACCAGCATTGGAATACCAAGTCCAGCGATGAGCCTGTGGGTGCTGAAACCATGATCCAGCCACCCTAAGTCCATGACTTCTTGCAAAATCAAGGAAGTTAATGCTATTCTGGTTCACAGTTCCAGACCTATGGGGACCACCATATGTCTCATAACCAGTCGATGCATTGAAATCCCTATCAGTTCCATTCGATGCACTGAAATCCCCCAAGACTAGAAGAGTATCTTGCCTGGGGCATTGATCAGTCACAGACTCGAGCATGGCATGGAATGCATCCTTCATGGTGAGATCACTCGCTTCAGTTGGAGCATACACAGAAACCAATATGAAACGACACTCAAGGAGTGATGAATCCTTCGTCTCATATGCCATTGACCGGTGTTACCTCAATTATCATTGGAGTCAGCTTCTTGGACACAGCTACAGCAATTCCTTGGGCATGGTAACCATCCGAGCGACCAGACCAATAGTAGGTGTTACCCCCGCCATTATCTCGCCACTATCCGGTCTCCGAACCTCAGAGAGTGCTGCAATACCGATGTTCAAACGCTTGAGCTCAGATGATATCAGAGACAGGTGATCATCCTCTCTTAGGGATAGGACATTCCAGGCACCCACCTGAAGGGACCTCTTCAGGTTCACCAAAGGAGACGCCATCTGGTGTACGACACCACAGCACCACTCCGCCACACACCACCGCAATCTGACCCAGGAAGTTTACCACGTGTTTTTCCTCCCATCATCAAATAATGGGGGTCCTGAGGGCTTTACTCCAATCCCGTCATCCGGTGAGCTGCTCTGCGAATGGCAGCAGCACACGAGGTACTCCCATGGAGTGAGTTTTCAGTTTTCTTTGCTTTTGTGGGTTTTGCAGAATGAAGTGTTTTACTCTGGCTGGAATGCAAATCCTACCACCAAACTCCGTAAAAAAGTAACCCAACTGCAGGAGGACGTCCGCAAACACAGTTGGGCACTATAAATGGATGGCTGTTGGCTCACATGGAGCTCCTCCACCCTTTGACAGGTTTTGTTTTTAATCCTGCTGGGAGTAAAGATCCATTCACCCTCCTCACCAGGAAATCTGGTGGGGGAGATGGTTTAGTTACCGACAGCCCGACCATGACACCGGTTAGTGCAGGCTTACATGGTAACTGTAGCAAGTGACAGATCTAATCTGGCTTGACCTGGGAATTCAGGACTTGGATGTATATGTATATCACCTGAGAAAAACTTTAGAACAACTATCTTATTGGCTACAACACTTTCTTTAAGTAGTATGATGGAGATTGTGGTGGTGGTGATTTTGGCGAAATGTCCTTTGCTGCAGGTTTTGAAAGGTCACGATGACCATGTCATCACGTGCCTGCAGTTCTGTGGAAACCGGATTGTCAGTGGTTCCGATGACAACACACTCAAAGTGTGGTCAGCCATCAATGGAAAGGTGAGCCTGCCTGCACCATCATGCAGATCTTAAATGTTGAGAGCTTTGACCTTGTTTCCTTGAAGCATTATTGTGCTTCTTAAGTTGTTTTAGAAAACGTTTTGTCTGAAAACTGCTATTCAACATTGTCTGAAAATCGAGTCCTTGACGTGAAGCAAAATCTGGAAATTCAGGACTTGGACATCAAGTCAACTTAGTTTTTTGACCAAGGCTTTAGTCCCAATGTGTGTTCGATGGTGGTACGAGGTTACAACAGGTGATCAGTAGTCGTTCTTGGATTATATGAAACAACTTTGCTGCATTATGATTATTGAGAATTTGCTTGGCAAAATAAGAATTTTTCTACCCTCCCCCCCCACTCCCTCCCCATTAAAAATGAACAAATTGGCATCTTTGGAATGAATAGCAATCATTGGGATTAAGCCTGATGTCACGAGAGCCTTCAATCCAGCCCCTCCCCTCCACCATTATCAATCTATCTGACCTGTTTGGCTCAAACATCTCCCAAAATGAGGTTACTTGGCTGTCTTACAATCAACATCATGACTGATATAATCAGTGGACCACCTTTTGGAAAGAGTCTCACATCATTCGGAAGATGAAGCACGGCTCAGAGCCTCAAACTCACCAATGGCCTTTCTGTTGACCACAAATATCTCAATTTTGGGTGAATGGACTCGGGGTTAGAAAATTGTTCCTGCTTTTTATGGAAAAGCTTTTGTTGCTTTTGGTTCTGGGTTCCTTCGTGATCAGATACCACCTCCTTTGCTCTTTGAAATCTGAGGATACTTGCATCGAATTGTCTTTTTAAGTTTTTGTTTGTTGTTGGTGTTGCTTTGTTTGTAATATATTTGCGCATCACTGCAATTGCGTCCGCGCATGCTTTTGTGGTTTGTGTGTACTCGTGTGACCTCATCCTTGCCGCGTGTTCTTGTGGGTCTGGCTTTGGGTCAGTAGCTGTGCTTCCTTCCCCCTGCTCTTTTCCTGTTCGCTCCCATGCTTGATTCCCCAATGTTCCACTGTTGAAACATTACCTTTTTTCCACTCCGTTGCCTCACTCTCACGTGAAACTCAACTTTGTGGAGGAATTTTAAAAAGAATAATACTCGTCAGGTATTGTCCATCGGGTGTGTACGTCAGAGCATGCTTCTTGGAATCCAAAATATTTAGACCATTATGCTGTTCGGCAAGTGATAATCATTTTACACCTAAACATTTTTTTAGTTTAATTCTCCACTGAGGTTTATCACTGACCTAATGTGGTGACATCACCACCTGTTGGGTCTGCCATTTTGATGGTCATCCAGATTGTAAACAATCCGCATCTGGATCGGGATCACTTAAAATGTCTGAAGAAATATCTGCAACTGGAAGTGGCTGTTGCTTATCTTATGTTGTTAGTCATTCAGATAAGTAGAGCAGGTACCGGTACATCCAGAAATTAGAAGTCGCTGGGGTCTCAGATCCCTACAACTTGCCAAGAAACTTGCTAACCCCCATGGAGGATCACGCTAATGCGGAGCAATTCCCTGGCCCACAGTACCTCGATATCTACAATTATCCAGCAACCATTTCCAACTGCTCCACAAATAAAAGGGGACTATGAAAGCTTCAAGAGTCTGGACGGCTACAAATATTTTAGGTTCATGGAATACAGACTTTGAATGTGTCAGATAAAAAGAGGATGCTGGTGATGTCCAAAGTAAGTAGCATCCTGATGTACAGTTATAAACACACTGGCTTGTCATAAAACTCTGTGGGGCTGATTGACTATCGTGATCGTGCTCCATCGTGCTGTGAAGAGGGAAACTTCTATCAACCGGTTACTCACTAGAGTCCTAGCTCTTTTACAACTACATTTGAGCCATCCCTCATCATCTAATTTGCGATCTTAATATTGGTCATAAAGCCTACCCTCACCAATGAATGGAGAGTATACTGGAAGCTGGGTGAATTATAAAAAAGTAGTTGTGCCTACGTGTCACTTTGCTGGTGGGTTTAATCAAAAGACAGCATGTTGTACTTCACAAACATATTGTATGTCTATCTGAGTGTCGATCATGTGAAACGAGTGAAAAAGGATCTTTGATAACACCAAGTTGTTGTTTCTGCTGTCATCATGGCTGTGGTGGTGGTTGTTGTTTGTGTGCTCCTTCTGTGTCCATCATGCGTTATTCTAAAGGGTTCCTACTGTTGTACCGAACAAGTCTCAGGCATTGAAAGTAGCAAGAGTGTAGTGAGCAATTAAAAAACATTCAGTGTGCCGGTCAAGTTTCAAATTGTGGATTAATTATCAAAGGCATGTGATCTTGTGACGTCACGTGAGAAACCTCTTTTAGGCCATGGGCCAGACCAGATTTCGGTATCACTTGGGCAGGCATGATGTAGTTGCGATTTTTTTTTAATATTCCATATCTATGGAACATATTTTGATAACTGTTGCTGGATGGTAGATTTGGGGTAGTTTTCAGAATTTTAAGGGAAGCGTCTATAGAAACACACTGTTATTATCTATCTTATGCTGCTGAGATTGACATATGATGTGTAAAGAAATGATTTAACAGCTTTTTTACTCCTGGGTTTTTTTTTCGTTTTTAAGTCACCCTTCAGCCAGAAATTTGAAAAAAATCGTTTGTTTTTATTTTAACTTAAAAAAAAAAGTTATATTTTTCAATTTTGCACAAATTTGGATTTTTCACCACTCATTTTATTCGAAATTACATTTCAAAAAGGAGACCAAGACATCATAAAACAAGAAAAAGAGCAATCGGAGATTGCAGACCCTCGCCAGCACGTGTTTTGCGTGGTGTTTGTGTCGTGCTGTGTTATGTAATCAAAAGTAGACATAACTAGAACTGCCACTTTATAACTGCTGGCAGTGATGACCGGGCACAAAGACGTCCCGCTTTGATGCAACCCCACTTTGAATGGACACCTGACCCTGACCTATAACGTTTATTATTATTCAATTGAATTCAGAATGGGATTAAAATACATTCAATTCAAATCAAATGGAAGACCAAATCGGTACAGTCCTGCATTGGAGTCATCAGAAGGAACCCGAACAAGCAAAAAGCAAAGACGAAGTCATCAGGAGGAACCTGGATAGGATTCACATTTCACCTGTTACTCCTCTACCCTCAAACCCATCCAGGCACAGCCAAGTGAGCCTTATTCAAAAATAAATAAATAAAAGAACCCAGATCAAAAAAATTTAAATAATTTGGGCTGCCAGACCATGCATCCGATCAGGTTGAAATTTAAATATTCCCCATCACTACCAAATCATAATTGTGAGGTTTCACATCGATCGATGAAGCGGTTCAAGAAATTTTTTTTTTTTTTTAAGATTTCCGCTTAATCCAATATGGCTGTCAGACCATGTGACATGAATTATTCGTGAATACCCTGCTATTCTCGAGGCTTGTGGAACATTTGAGTGAAGTTTCCCCTCGATCTGTCTCACCGTTATGGAGAAGATTTTAAGTAGGTTTTCAGGTAAATCCAAGATGGCTGCCAAACCATGTGACCTATGACGTCATATGTGTGAACGTTTTGTTCCACATGTAAAGTTTCGCCTAGATCTGTTCAGCCATGTCGGAGAAGATTTTTTAAGGTTTTTTTTTTAACAATATGGTTGCTGAATCACATGACTGATGACATCAATTTTTTTCTGTGGACCAATTTATCCCAAGATGACCCTAAAAAAAATTTCATACTGATCGGACGTTGCCTTCTACATATGCAATTATGACGTCACAACAAAGGCACCTATGATGTCATAAAAAAAAATCGCACTTATTCCCCATGAGGAGTACTTGCCATATGCCAAGCTTCAATTTTTTCCTTGGTGCGGTTTCAGAGATAGAGGTCCAGTTTTTGTTTTTTCCAACATGGCTGCCACAGCACATGACCTATGATGTCAAATTTATAACTAAAACATTCTACATGAAAAGTCACTCAAATGGTGAATCTTATGTCTCAATCCGTCAAGCGGTTGCGGAGAAAAACATGAAAGTTCTGTGCGGACACACAAACAAATACACAAAAAAATGAAGAATCACTCAATGACACTTGGAAAAACAGAACAAAGTAGAATGGCGCGATGGCACTCAGAAGAACACATGTTTTGTGTCCCATTTTGATAGGCTGGATCTGAGCCAAAATCGAATTGGCTTGTTCTTGTCACCTAACCAACTCAAATCCACCTAATTTTCTCATAACTAGTCCACAACTTTTTGAGACATCATGATGTATATAGTTTTTGGCCTTATCTCTCAATTTTAGAAATTCGGCCTGTGTTCACCTTTTGACCTTAAAAATAATTTGTGGTTCAATTCAGTGAGCTGATATGAAAATCCTGTTTAAATTTCAAGTCAATCAGATGAAAATTCACAATATTACAAATTTGGTCTATGTTGACTTCAACAATAGTTGGTGGTTGAATTCAGTGACCTGATATGCAAATCATATTCAAATTTCAATGCTATTGAATAGAAATTTACAATCTTAGAAATTTGGCCCATGTTGACCTTTTGGCCAAAATTCACCTCAAAAATAATAGGTGGTTGAATTCTGATATGTAAATCCTGTTCAAATTTCAGGTCAATCGGATGAAAATTGAGGATTTTTAGAAAATTTGGCCAATGCTGCCCTTTTTGGTCGACTGAATTTTAACAAACTTCAATGTGGGGCCGTCGCAGGGTTAGTGATGACAATATCTGAAAATTTCAGAACGATCTTTCGAGCAGTTTGGGCCAAACAAACAAACAAACAAACGTAGGCGATCAACATACTTGTCAAAAAAAATAAATAATTGCCAACTAACAAACGGACCCAAATGCAATACCCTCTCCTCCGGCGAGGGTAATCACACAATAACATTATATTGGTTAATTTTCCACATAACACAATCTTGCAATACATATGGAATATTGCAGACCCACTACCAAACAATCAAATTAATCATAACACAGCCCGAGTGTAGTTCTAAAGGAGATCATGCTGTTCATCTTGTCCACTGAACTCCCATACGTGTACATATATACGCCCAATAAAATCTGCTGAGAACGAGAAGGGCACTCGCGAGAGCGCACACCTCCGCCACGTAATGTGCCTGATCCACGAGAACATATCGGGCTCATTACATTTTTGAAATATCATGCTATGCAGTGCTATATCGTTTTTGGCCCTATCTCTCAATGGTGAAGAATCACTTTAAAAATGAAAAAAAATTTGTAACCAGATCCAGATTCAGATCTACACCGAAATCGAATCAATTCGTCAAGGTCACACACCCAACGTGTCCACCAAGTTTCATCAAAATCCGTCCACAACTTTTTGAGATATCGTGCTATATATTTGTTTAGCCCCATCTCTCAATGGTGAAGAATCACTTTAAAATTATCAGATCTGGATTCGAGTTTGGGGAATCTGCACCAAAATTGAATCAATTCTTCCTTGTCACACACCCAACATGTCCACCAAGTTTCTCTGAATCCATCCACAACTTTTTAGATATTATGCTCTATGCAGTCGTGGCCAAAAATATTGGCACCTTGCACTTTTTCAAATAACTCACCATTTCCTCCAGAAATTTTTGAAATTAAAAAAATCTTTTGGTACCACATACTTATTTCTTTGTTATTTGATAAAGCACATCATCTCCATGTTGACAGAAAACAAAATGAAGCCTTCAAAGAAAAGAACACCATCCCTAAGTCAAACATGGAGAGGTTCAGTGATGTTTTGGGGTTGCTTTGCTGCCTCTGGCACTGGGTGCCTTGAATATGTGCATGGCATCATGAAATCAGGAGATTACCAAGGCATTTTGGAGCACAATGTTCAACCCACTGTCAGAAAGCTGGGTCTCTGTCGAAGGTCATGGGTCTTCACAACAGGACAATGACCCCAAACACAATTCAAAAACCACCCAGGAATGGTTCAAGACAAAATGCTGGACTGTTCTGAAGTGGCCAGCAATGAGTCCAGATCTAAATCTCATTGAACACCTGTGGGGAGATCTGAAAACAGCAGTTGGGAGAAGGCACCCTTCAAATCTGGGAGAACTGGAGCAGTTTGCACAAGAAGAGTGGGCGAAGCTGCCGGTTAGAGAGGTGTACGAAGCTCATTCATGGCTCTAGGAAGTGCTTGACTGCAGTTATTTCCAAAGGTTGTGCTACCAAATATTAAGTCTGGGGTGTGAATAATTTTGTTAATGCCATTTCTATTTATTTTCTGATTTAAAAGGATATATTAAGTTCTGAATCACAAAGGTTCTGTAATATTAACAGTGAAATATAGAATTGTGGAGACCAAATACTTTTGTCAATTTCAACTTATTTTTGGAGAAAATTGTGAGTTGTTTGAAAAAAGTGCAAGGGTGCCAATATTTTTCACCACGACTATCATTTTTGGCCCTATCTCTCAATGGTGAAGAATCACCTAAAAAATTCGAGTCGTCGGATCCGGATCCAGATCTTCTCCAAAATCTAATCAGTTCGTCCTTGTCACACACCCAACCTGTCCACAAAATTTCATCCAGATCCATCCAAAACTTTTTCAGATATCCTGCACACAAACAAACAGACAGAAAGGGGTGAAAACATATCTTCCTTCACCTTTGGTGGCAGAGGTAATAATGACACACATTTTGCTTAGAATGATGGGTTATAATTCATCATTTCACTCATTTTCATCGTCATCTCTATCATCAGTCACCTCATACAACTGCGAATTCTTCTTCTATTTTCTGATTGCTACATGTCTGGAGCTTGCATACGTTTGTGCATGGCATTCCATTGTCAAGGGACGTGCAGCTTGACAGTTTGCAGGAACAAAGGTACTTGCATGACAACAGTTCCAAAACTGCATTTGGGGCTTCCTCTTTTTCTTGCGTATGGCAACTTGGCTGCTGGGTAGCTATCACTTTGTTGGTGTGCGAGTATGCCGCTGATGCTGTGCCCCTTTACCAGTACACTGGTACTCATTTTGCCGACCTCTGAAGGATGAGAGGCTGAGTGAACCCAACCTGGTGTTAATTCAGCGGCTTTCGGAGCTTGAACTCAGGACCCGAAGATCCAAAGCCAGCCACCCAAACCACTAATCCAACACCAGGCTGCATTCATGGTTGGAGGAGTGCATATCCACTCGTTGACCAAATGGCTGTCATCATCTGTTGTCACTTTCAAGCCAGGCACAAATGGCTGAGTCTGGAGGCAGCACTTCCAGATTGATGCTTGGTAGTTGGCAAGAAGAACATGCAGGTGGAGGCAATCTCAACATGATGGAAGCTGGCTGGACTCGACCTCTCCACATTTGGCACAGAAGAGTTGGTAGTGCAGTTCATTCACATCATCATTGCTGGCACTTGTTGCATACATGTTGCAGGTAAACCGCTGTATGTTCTGGTACAGTTGTTCAGAGACTTCCCCTGACTGACCAAGTTGGCTGAAAGTTTTCTGTTATGTGCTGCCTTTTTCATCAATTTCAAGGCAACCAGTTTCCCGCAGCCTGAGAAGGCACTCACAGTGTCACAGCCTGTAAAGGCATGTAATCCAATCAGGGCATCCAACCAATGACTCGACATCTGTCTCATCTTTCTCAATGCGGGACATTTGGAGGTCGTGATGAGCCATCTTGGAACCTCCTCGGCCAATCATGTCTCTCAACTCTCTTAAGTATGTACTCCTGTACTCGGCTGTCAGGTAGTACTTGCGTACAGCTCCTGGCTTCACATTTGGGTGTCTTTGTTTACGGTTTCCTCAATATTCTGGTCGACAGGAATTCGCCAAAAGAGGTTCATGGAATCAAGCTGAACTGAAAAGCCTCCTTTCATTAATTCAGCATGCCCATCTGGGTGTTCAACGGGCAGTTGGGTCATCTGAGCATAGTAATATGGGGGGTAGCGTGCGTAGTTCAGCCAGTCATGTGCTAAGCACCAGGGGATCATTTCACAAATAGAAGCCAGGTGTAGAATCCAGTCTCCCTCTCTTGGTGCTCGAAGGAGGCTTAGCAAAATTTCAACCATGTCCAGATAGGACATCCAGAAACTTTAGAGGCTCTTATTTCCTCCATGGAGGATTGCTCAGTAAATTTCAAACAGCTCCATGATGCAGGCACATGACCTGTTTTCGAGAACCTGCTTCAGCGACGAATGTGACACATCTTTGCAGGGGTTGCTGAGGGTTGTCAGTATTTCATCTATGTGAACCACATCGTCACTGCGGGTGGCTTGCAACCATGAGAGGAAACCTTTCCTTGCCAAGCTGACGAGTGCCTCGTACACTACCTAATGAAGTCTGACAGCCCGGGTATACTTGCAACCATCCATCACTCCAGTTATGGAGCTTTCAGCAATCACACCTGACTCAATGCACACATCCTGTAATCCAGCATCCTGGAATCACTTTCCAATGGTTGCCAGCAATGTGCATATGGTGTGAAATACTCCAAGCCTGATGATGATGGTCTTCATCTTGAGTCATGATGTTAAAACCTGTCCAGCTGCTCATTAACTGATCTTGTTCTGATGTGCATGCCAAGATCCAGCTAACGAGGTTCTTCACTCTGGCTGACTGAACCACAGCTGTGGTATCAACCTCTACACTTGTGCTTTTTGGTGGTGGCCCCTCTCGTTGTCCAACGTTGTTCATTGGTAGCTTTACTGCTGGACAGCTAATACTTCTCGTCTTTGTTTATTCAACCGAGGGCAGGACTTTGGCTGGCTGTGGGTTGACTGGCTTGGTTTGTACAGCAATAACATTGACTCTGTGAGATGTCCCCTCACCACCAATGGTCTCTTAAAGTCAGTCAATGTTGTCCCAGGCCAAGATTGTGAATACTCCAGGATGGATGTTTGTAAGAAGGGCAGCATCGCCTTCTGCCAGTGACAGTTTTTGCAGACACAGGGCTGTGTCAATATCTTCCAACCTGGGAGGAGGATACACTGTGACAAAGTCGTTTCAGTGTATGTATCAGCTCGACATTGCCTGTCAGCATCTTGATTGCAAATGGCAGAATGATGTGCTTTGGGGGTTTCGTCTTGCCATAGGTAATATCATGGACCATATCTTCCCCAAACGAGCTTAAAAGCCATTGAACTCTTTGGGATGCATGGCTGTTGTCCTTGGCACCTTTCAGGAGATAGTACAGGAATATGGTGATTGACTTTGGTAGGATGTATTCACTCTGTTCAACGTCTGGTATCTGTGGTGGCCACATATGGGGGAAATCATGGTTCTTGATAGCTACTCTCATCTGCAATGCTGCCTTGGCTACAAAGGCGGCTTCACTAAGTGATTTCAGTGTGTGTAGTTCTGCTTTCAGGGACTCGTTGACCTTTGAGAGTTCACACATCGATAGGTTGTCCAGACAGAGGAGAAGTTTACCATTGTCATCAGGAAAGATGTGCAGTGCTCCAGCAAATTCACTTTCCAGCTTTCGACGGATGTGCTTCTTTGTTCAATCCTTCACAAGGACAATTTCAAGTGAGTTCATAGATCCAACCAATCTAGATGAATGGGTCGGCCTTTGATATCACTTGGGGGTTTGCAAAAACAGCTCATTCCTGATAAATTTCAGGACTAGTTTGTTGTACGAGTGATTTAGAGCAGCATCATATTGATCTCCATTCGCATCTTTCTCGTTAGTCACATTGCTGGCAACATTTTCCTCTTGTATATGATCAGTAGCATGACCTGTGATGGTGACCCTCAGCAGCTACTAGGTCTCTGCTGACAATAGCAATCACTCGGTCATCCATTTTCTTCATGGCTGCGATCCTGATAATAGCATCTGCTCGTAACTCATGACATTTTGTGAGAGTCTCTCTTGTCTTCTGCCCTTTGAGAAATTTGTTGGCTTTCTGATGAAATATGCACTTGTTCTTGTAAACTTAAAAATAACTTGAGTATTGTCTCGATGACTGCCTAGAACTGTCATCGTTGTCAGGCTCTTTACTTGTGTTTTGTTTTAAGGGATGATATCAATAAGTTTCTTCATCATGAAAATACTGCGACATTTTCGGTGTTAGTGCACTGGCAGGGTTTCTCCTGCCGGAAAGTCTTAATTCATGTTAAGAATTGGGGCATATTGTCTTATTTCAGCTGCCCTTAGCAAAGTTTTCCACGAGTCCATGTTTTGTGGTGACACCAACGTTGAATCTGGCTCATCATCAGAGCAGTAGATGATTTGTGTTTATGCATGTGCTGCTCTTTGATGACAAACACAGTGTATGATTTGTATTTGTGCACTTTGATGACGAACTGCCACTTCTCTCATCAGTATCCATTTATTTTAGGCAGTGTTTCTTTACCTGCAAAATACAAATTGCAATTATATTTCCTGCACAAGACAGATATTCATTTTATATCTCACGAAAATGTTCCAGAACGGTGTGGATGAATAGTGGGATCGCTATTATGTGATTACATCCGGCTGGAGCATGGTAGCTTTGTCAGGTGAATAGAATATTTGTGAAAGGTGAACAAAGGCCTGCGACGTACGGGTATGTCGCACGACGCAACAGCTGGCAGCCACCTTTCTGCTAATTTGTGTTCAGGCCATTCAATGCCATCCATGTACGGGCAGTGTGATCAACTGGGTGTGTTAATCATTCCAAAAAGTATTGAGATGTTATTATACCAACCATCACGATTGAATTTCAACAACTGAAAATTATACAAATCAGGGAGAACACAGTTTAAACTCAAGAAATACAAGGAGCTCTGGAACACAACGTTCACTCAGTCGGCCATCTTGTAATCTATACGTATACGGGAGCTAAATGGGCAAAGCCGTTGAGCCAATTTGATTGTTTAGTATTGGGTCTGCAACATTCTATATGCATTGTCAGGTCAGGTATGGGAGCATGCAGCGGAGCAATACGTCGCTGCGTCTACTTTCCTTCGGTACTCCAGGGGTCTCCGTCTGGCCGTCCCACAGGCAGATGCCTGGCCCATCTCCATCTTCTTGAGATACTGATCAACCTGCTGCAACCATGAGGCACGTGGTCAGCCCATTGGCCTCCCCCCACTCACGAGGCTCCCTCACCGAGATAAGCTGGTGAGCAGGATCGGCGTCAGGAAAATGAGCCACATGTCCATACAGCAGCAGCTGACGCTCACGTACGATGCAGGTAACAAATATCATTTGAGTCTCTCTCAGCAACCGCTTGTTGGACACAAAGTCTGACCAGCGATAGCCAAGGATTCTGCGAAGAGACCTGGTACCAAAGGAATTAAGTCGCCATCTCAAATCCCTGGTCAGAGTCCAAGTCTCACATCTGTAGAGCAAGACTGGAAGCACCAAGGACCTGAAGACTCGGACTTTAGTCCTCCTGCACAGGTACTGACAGCGCCACCCCCATGATCCAGTGAATCCATGACTCCCCAGGCCCGACCTAGACGTCTGTTAACCTCTGGTTCACAGCCAGCAGAGACATGAATATCACTGCCAAGGGAAGTGAATCTCTCCATGAC
>CM068954.1:137024520-137038544 GCA_035128595.1 Eptatretus atami | reverse complement strand
TAATTAAAACACCAGATGGATGATTGTGCCTGTCATCTTTCCGAGGTCGGCAAAAGAGTACCAGCTTACTGGTAACGGGCATTGCATCAGCGCACAGCCATGCCCACAGAAAATGATGCAGCCAAACAGCCACATGCTGCATACAAACAAACAAACAAATAAAAATGGCCCATAGGCCAGGACTTGAGGAAATTCAACAAGATCGCGTACCATCGAGAATATTGAGGCGATAATAGGTATTTTTGGGGTTAAACATAGTTTTTAGGGTAAACAAACAAAAACAAAAAAAATTAAATTAAAATACCTGTCACCGTCCGTAATCCGTAACGGATGTGACCAATTTTTAATCCAGTCAAAGATACTCCCCTCCTACGTCCGTGTTTCAAATTTGAAAGGAATCCGTTAAGATTTGGCGGAGACATGAATTTTTGAAAATCGGCCCATGCTAAAAGATACGGATTTTCACATTTTCAGGAATTTTCCTGACCTTGACCTTTGACCTTGACATGCCAAAGTTATAGGGTTCTATTCTGGTGGCCAATAAGTCCACTGGTGAGTTCCATGACATTCCGACTCGAAATGCGACCTGTAGAGCGAGACATACACACAAACAAACAAACTGAACCGACCAACATACTTGACAAAATCGTAGATTTCGTCAAAGTAACAAGCCGTAGGCGGCGAGGGTCGCCGAGCATGGAAACTATAAGATTATAGAGCAAAATGGATGTCATATAGCGGATAGGGAAATCAACTTAAGATTATGCATATCAATCTCATCCAGTTTCATCTACCATATAACTACTCGGTATTATTTGAATGAAAAGTACCGAAAATGCGGTTTGAAATCGGAAATCCCCAAAGTCCGGGGGGGTGCTGGGGTGAACAAAGATCTAAATTGAAAATCCAGCTCGATCGTTTGTGCGCAATGTATTTCAAGATGATTAGTGTGAATTTTCATGACCATCCACCATAACCCGAGGAGGAGTAGCATTTGCGCGAAGGCACCTCCAGCTCTCGCATATTATCGATTTTTGCACTAATTCACCTTTGACCCCTGACCTAAGCGAAATCGGTCAATATGTCCTGAGGCAAAGTTGTAGTACTCATTGAGTACCATGAACCTGCAAGTTCATTCGTATCGATGCCCTCACCTGGTCGCTAGGGCGGCCTTCAATTTTCGCCAATTTTTGCGCATACCCTAATTGTAGGGGGTGCTGCGGGTAAAGTATTCCATATATCACAAAAACCAGAATATATTGATAGAGCATCACCTGTAGATCATTCGTGCCAAATTTCATAACCTACGTGGGATAATGGCTTTCGAATTGATTTCGCGTGAACGGTACCGATTTTGAAGGTTTTTCGGTTGTTGCTAGGGAACCAACGTCCCTAGCAACATCACAATTTCCAAAGCACTAGGTCATAAGATAGTACCTACCACCGAGTTGAGTCAAAATCCGCCCACGTTTACTACCAATTATGCTGATGACAAACGAACAAACATCCAAACAAACATCCAAACAAACAGACAGAAATTACTGACAATAAGGGTCACCTATTTCGGCAACCCAATAAATAAATAAGCAACATCTTACTTCTTTACAAGGATTACAAGGAAATTATGCGCAGGAGGAGGCCATTTGGCCCATCATGCTTGCACCACACCAATACCAGATATTAATAAATGTCAATACCCCTTCCCTTCGTGTGCAGCCTTTTGGCTGCAGGTTGCATCATTAATTATAATGGGCACGGACATGCCGCTGATGCAGTGCCCCAATCACCAATACACTGGTACTCATTTCGCCGACCTCGGAAGGATGACAGGCTGAATCAACCCCCTGGTGGACAACAGGGCTTGAACTCAGGACCCGAAGATCCCAAGGCACCACCCTAACCGCTAAGCCAACACCAGGCTGAACACCTGTCCTTTAAAGTTTCATGGATACTTTAAATTGCTCTCACAAATGCGTCTGTGAGCTTTTCTTCTTGTTGTTCTTCTTCCTTCCTTTCTTTCCACGAAACCAGCATTAGACCTATTTTTCTTAATCTACTGAATATCCATGTAGAACATGTCATGTTTCTCCTGGTTCAACATGAACCAGAACAAGATACAAAAGAAGCACACAGCAAAGAATGAAATGCTTTCTGCCAGGCAATGTGCAACTGTTTTGCCACTGGCACCTTGGGTTTTGGTTTCTGGCATGCAAAAATGAATCTGTGCCGAAGGAACACAACTATTTTGCAGATTTGATCTTGTAGTGCATCATTTCGTGGGTCCAATTTCACTGACAAAGCTCGGCACAAATATCAAGCAGTTTGTGCATTCGAAAAAGAATGTTACGATGAAAAGCAGGCATAGGAAGGGGGTAATTATCCCCATCTTGATCAAACTATGTTCCGACCATGTCACACAATACATTTCAGTGATGACAAGCACACCGACAACACACAAGTTTGGGGGAAGCTGCCAACTTACATGAAACAGGCAGGAGAAAGAAAACAAATTTTTATTATTTTCAGATGCAGACAGACTCTAATTGGAGAGGTTTAACTCTTTCTTGAGCCTCGATACTTGGCAAAATATTTATTTTTTACAAAATCTTAAATGATACATACGATCTTTACCATCTTCGTGTTTATTAGGAGGAGAATGCCAATTAGACTATCCTCAAAGAAGAAACTACAAGCTTGTTTAAATGCTTGGCTAAGTGCCTAATAACGAAGGACGAGCAGAAGCCCGTGGTAAAATACCACGATAAATCACGGATATATCAAAAAAACACGAGAAATCAAAAATGCAAAGTTAAATCATTTGCCATTTTCAGAAAAAAGAAAAAGGAAGCGTTTTATTCTTAAGCTGGTTGAAAAAGCACAAAAAATGGGAGGGTATACATATTTTTTCACAGCAAATACTTTTTTTTTCGGGAGTGATAGAGGCAGCGGTCTGTTACCGATACACTGCACAGGTTACATATTTTTTTGTCTGATTGAAATTATAATTTCCCCAGAGGCTTGGATTAATTTGAAGCAGCTTTTACTTAATTTTTTCTCTCTCTCCAAAGAGTGTCTGCATGTTTCAGGGTGGGACAGACAGCCAACAATCAGCCGATTAAATATATATATTTATATATATATATATATAATTATATATACTGGCAGGGACCCTGGAAATTCCACATCATGAAAAATGTGACTTAAGACCTCAGCTCTCCCCGCACCCCCTTTCCCCTCCCTCACCCTTCACACCCCATCCTCTCATTCTCTCTACATCCCCCACCCTCCCCTCTCTTCCCCCTCCCCACGCGCAACCCCGCCCCCCCCCCCATGGCTGGGAAGAGCTTTTGAAGGGGTTCTAATAGAGCATTTCAAAGGCTATCAAAATAGTTAACTCCACTCTCTTCTTCCCCCCCCCCACCCTCTCTCCCTCCCCTCTCCCCACCTCTCTCAACCACTTCCCTCTACTTCCCCTCTTCTTCCCACCCCTCCTCCTTTCTACACAGCCAAAAAGACCTTTCAAAGGGGTCCTATAGTATGCATGCATTGCATTGCTCAAGGTCCTTTGAGGTGTGTTGAGGTCCTTCGAGGTGTTCCACATGATATCAAAATAAATCCCGGGGAAAAAGACAGCAAAAACCGAAGGGGATAGCTCTGAACCCCTCTCCTAGGCGGGAAGCTTTCAAATATAGTATTCATGCATCTCACAAACAGCAGCAGGGACCTGTTTCATTTTCCCCACATTAAAAAAAAAAAGCAGTCAATTTTTTCCCCAGATTTCTCCGAATTTCCAAACAGAAACACCTGACGGACCTCTAAAAAATTAAAACACGTCAAATAGATGTCCACGTGATAGCCTTACGAAAAACTCCAAGGGGACAGGTCCGAAAACAAGACATCTATATAGTTATTACCTCCGTCCACCATTGGTGAGGCGGAGTAACGTTTTCAGCTGTCTGTCTGTTTGTAAGGGGATATCTCAAAAAGTTGGATGGATTTGGATGAAATTTGGTGGACAGGTTGGGTTGTGACAAGGACTAATTGCTTAGATTTTGTTGAAAGTCCGGATCCAGAACCGGAAAACTTAATTTTGTCAGCGATTCGGCACCATTCATAGGTCAAAACGTTATGTAGCACGAAAATCTCAAAAAGTTGTGGACTGATGGATGAAATTTAGTGGTCAGGTAGTGTGTGACAATGATGAATTGATTTGATTTTGGTGAAGATCTGAATTCAGATCCGGGGAGAGGCATGCGCTCTCATTGAGTGCCCTTCCAGTTTAAAAGTGCATTTGTTTGTCCAAAAACAACTAATTTTGTCCAATTTTTCTCGGATTTGTTTTAGTCGCTCTTCAACTGTGCAGACAGTCAAAAAATGACATCACAAAAAAATGATATAAGAATAAATTGTGGCACAGCTTAAAAGGGTTCAGCTTTGTGAGGCCTCAAAGCACTGGAAAGTTTTAAACGTTAATAGAAATCAGAACACTGATTCTGACTTTATCTTTCTCAGGAAACACTAGTCTCTACAATATCCACACATACAACCAATAATGTAACCAGCACCGACGAGAACTGCCACGGAGCAAAATAATGGAGGCAATTTGATTTTGAAGCCCCTCTGGGCAGACAGACTGGCTGAGAGTGTGTGTGTGTTGTGTGTGTGTGGTGTGTGTGTGGTGTTGTGTGTGTGTGTGTGTGTGTGTGTGTGTGTGTGTATGTATGTATATATATATAATACTATTAAAATACATATACAAACAGATATATAACATATTACACACACATATATATATATATATATGATATATATATATATATATATATATATATATATTATATAGTATATACATTATATTTTTTCAGGATATCTCAAAAAGTTGGAGGATTTGGATCGAAATTTGAGTGGACAGGTGGTTTGTGACAGGACTAATTGGATTAGATACAAATAGATTATAAATATATAATATATATATATATATTATACAACACATATATAATACATACATTATATACAGGAAAAATATACAGTATTAGTAATATATATATATACATACATATATACAGGAATATACAGTATATATATAATATATACATACAAAAACAGGAAATGATACAGTCTGTAATATACTATCATAATATTATATCATATCATATATATAGATAGATATACCGTACATACTATACATTCAATAGATATGGTGTTGTCGTCTTTCGGCTGCTCCCAGTTAGGGGTCGCCACAGTGGATCATCCGTTATGCATCCGCATTACTTGATTTGGCACAGGTTTTACGCAGATGCCTTCTGACGCAACCCTGCGTCACCTCTTACGACACAGGTGATAAGGACTTGGTTCGCCGATGATTACGGGCTGCCCTACACCTCTCTTTAGGCACGGCCCAGTAAAAGAGCTCCCGTCCTCAAGGCGCATCCATCCAACCCCAACTCACGACGTAGCCGGATTTTACAGGGCGCACGCCACTACGCCCGGCCGTACTCTTCATCATATATATAATCATATATATATATATTATATATATTATATATATACATACACACACACCCATAGGGGTGGGAGCATTTAAACCCATGTTATCTTTCTGGCAAAGGTTGTGTGCATCGCATGCATGCTCATACATGCAGCACCTTTGCCACCCCCACTCCAAATCTGATTCGTAACATGCTATCCCGCAACAGAGGAGAGGAGTTGGTTTGGGGGCCAGCAAGGTAGCGATGAAAGATGAGAGATAGAGGGGTGGAGGGGGAGGGAGGGAGAGACAGAGCAGAGAGTAGAGAGAGAGAGAGTAGGGGGGGGTCAGTGATGAAAAGAGGGGGAGAGGTGGTAGGAGAGAGGCGGGTAGGCGTTGGGAGAGAGGGTGAGGGGATTCTGGAGATGTTATGCCCAGTTTCTGTTCCATTCCGAGAAACAACACCACAACATTGGTGAATCAACCCTGCTTGTGAAAACAACGGGTGATGACAGTTTATAGCTGTGTCGGGATTCAAATCCAGGCTTCACAGAGGTGAGATGCGTTACTTCTTGGTTTTTCCGCTGTCGTTGGTGATATTTTCAGCGAGCCAGCCACCTCCATGTTGCCACCACAGTACAAACATGGCCCGGGGCCAAAATTTTTTGGGGGGGCCGGGGGCCCCCAAAAAGCCCGGGAAATTTGGAAAAAACCCTGAAAACTTTTGGTTATTTCCAAAAAAGAAAAGGGGGTCAATCGATATACAGTATTCAATGACTGCGAATATTGGAGCGCGCTCGCCAAGTGAGCTTAAGCATCCAGCAAAACGCGTTGCATAAGGAAACGGCTCCCGTTGGCATGCGACATGTCACACGTCACACACACTACTGCTTGTAAGTCCATTCTGGAGTATACATTTTATGTAATTCTTGCTTAGTTTCTAGAGATTTCAGCGAGATCTCAATGTGCGGAAATGAATTAAGCATCGAACCTGATGTCTCCGGGGCGTTGTATAAGCATGCAATGTACCCGCGTCAAGCTTTGATGACAGGCATTCAAAAATAATGAAGTGAGGAAAGTGAAAAAAAAAAAAACTTGTATCGTTAAGAAATCAGTACGGCTGTTCAAAGTCAGGGGCAAGGTGAGCAGGCCAAAAACATGCGGCGTTCCAGACGCCCAGCGGTACCTAGGAACGCCTTAAGATCCTATGGACAGTGGTGACTGAGATGTGCCTGATTGAAGGATGATAATAAATTAACGGCGTTAATTATCTTCATAAGGTGTGTTTTATCCACCCAAAACACCCATTTTTCACTCCTGCACTTCCTTGGAGTGTTCTTAGTTTGCATGCGAGTTTTAGGCTGCTAGGGTTTTATGGTTTGGAGTATGGAGGAGACTCACTGACACACACAACACACACACCACACACACACACACCACACACACACTAGTATAGATATATATGACAATAACCCATTATCGTCACAATCGGCGTCCTTCATTGTCAAAACTGACCATTCAAATGCAATGTGTGAACTGCCATGGAACATATTTGTTTAGTAGGTTCAAAAATATGCCCAGACAACAAACCAACACTAAGATAGCAGAATTGTAATTAGGCAACAAGCGGATATAAAGTGTCGAGACCACTACTACCTACAAGTTTAGGCCATGAATTTGTATAACTTTTCAGCGGTTAGCCAGTTGATAACTCGACTTATTTTCATGAAGGACACGATAGGATCAGTTAACATCACCAACAGTATTGGCAGAACTAGGCACATTCTGGCTTGACGTCTCATCTGAATGGACGGTGTACACACTGTGCATTGCCTTGAATGTGAAAACCCAGGGTGACAGTTTAATAGCCTGATGAGATGTGAAACCAGGCAAGATAGCTTCAGGGAAAGTGTTGCATTACCTCTAATCTCTCCTGACAGCTCACAATACAAAACAAATGGGATAGTTATTAGAACACCTTAACCCAAGCAGGTCTTGAGAAAAAGGACATGGAAGGGTCTTTTTCAGCTCCTTGCTTTGCGTTTCTGATCACGGTCTACATTATTACGCCTTTTCATTGACTTTTGAATTGCAGGTGTGCAGGGCAATTTTATCGAAATCCAATGTCAAACGGCAGCAGTTCCGAGCTGAACTTTCTGCCAACATCTGCCCTCAGCGCTGCCGGCAATTTGAACCTCCGGCTTCCGCACCGCCTGGGTAAATTTTGTCCAAGTATACTAAACTGGGGTTTTTAAAAAGAGTAAAAGGTGATTTATTTCTTCATGCGTTCAAGTATATAATTTAATTAAAAGTATATAAAAGTTTTTAAAGGCTGCAGAAAGAAAAAAAACAAACAACATTGAATTGGAATTTTACCACTGTGATGGACCCCCTTTTACCACAGCTTATTGACATGTTTAAATTAATTTTGTCAGTTGTTTGTGTCCTTTCATGACGTCCCTAAAAACAGCAAGTTTCCTGTTTGGAATGCATTTTCAATTTTGTTTCACTGCCAGACTGACCAGACAGACTAAAAAAACAAATTGACCCTCACTCCTCTGTTACATAATTGCCGCCCGGACAGATTCCGACCAATTGCCATTTAGAGTCAAGTACTATGTGAAAACAGCAAAGTTTGTGTTCCGATTCGCGTTCAATTCATGTTCTGCAATGTCAAAAATATGAAATTCAATATGAAACAGTCTGAGACGACAATGTTCACGAGCGGGTTATTTGACGTATGTAGATTGTTTTTAGAAGGTTCAATGATGAGACAATGTGATAATTTTGACCAAGTTATAAAATGATCAACATTGACTGTGGTACGGGCTGACAGGTTAATTAGCTGCAAAAATGTCCGGAAACCCGGTTCGTTTCAACAACTATTCAAAATTTGACCTTTGCCTACTTTAAAGGTCACAAAACATGATGTGACTTAAAATAAGGAAAACAGGGTACATTGCAATAGCTTATTGGAGTTAGTCGGCGAAGAAGGTCGAAACCCGGTTCTCGATTTCCCACAATTTTAAATTTGACCTTCTGTGGCCTTTAAAGGTCAAAGGTCAGGATTATGACTTGGTGCAAACATTTCCTCCGGAAACTTCCAGGAACAATACACTTTCATATAGGGTGTATGCATTTTCACACTCTTGGATTCTCCATACCTTTGATGAAATTCGCGTAAAACAGCTTGAAGGGAGGCGCCACGGCAAGTGTTTGACGATAGAGGCAAAATGGTTCAAGACTTTTAGGTGGGGACATGACCTCAATTTATGCATAAAAAATATTGTCATCCTTAGCTCTCAAAGTTTGGGCCGGGTCATATGATTTTAGTCAAAATTCACAATTTTCTAAGTTTGTGACCTTTTGTGACCTTGGACCTTGGGAACGAAATGAAAAATCGGACAACTGAAAGTTTTAGAAATTCTTTTGCTATTCAATACCGAAAGAACCCATTCCATTCAGTCAATTCCCTAGGGAAGCTAGATTTTTAATCCACTTACCCCTAAAAATGCTTTTTTGGGCGTGCTCCGCCCACAATGGGGGCAACATGCCATCATTCAGGAAAACACAACTAGACATTGAATATCGAACACATAACCAAGTTCATCAAGATCGGTCAAAGTCCACGGAGTTTGCTTTTGGCAGAGACAGAGGACAGACACACAGACAATAACATATAGTGGTCACTGCTGGCTGGCGCTCTTGTGAACCAATTAAGTTGTTTCCTTGAAAATAACTGACATCTGTGCAGACAAGTGAAACCAACTCTTAACCCCCTTTCACTTCACACTTGCTTGGGTAAACAACAATTAATAACCATATCTATTATTTGAAACAATCATTTGAAAAGTTAAGGTTATCAATGGATAGTCTCAGAGAAACGGAGTTGAAAAAATTTGGGAGGAACTACGCCTTCTTTCCCCCAAACAACAACCAACAACCACAACAACATCCTTAACAAGAAAATATGTTTCCAGATTATAGCTTGAAGAAATGTATTTATTAATCATACTCAATTAAATACAAATTGGCATTGCAAACAAGTAACTAGAAGTGCCAGGGCATGAATGATTTACACCTGTGGTTTTCAGAAACCCCTCATCACTATTAAGTCAGGCTGCAAGTATAACACAATTGAAGTGATGCCCACCTCAGATTGTCATTCCCCAATATTTGCCGACTGACAACCGGCATCAGCTTTTACCCTGTCACAATGATGGGCATTGGCAAAAAAGCCAAGGGCAGAAAATGTACAGTTATTAAAACCCATTGATAGAAACAATAGTTTAACACACACATATATATTACATATATAATATATATATACTATATCATATATATATATATTATATATATATATACACCACCATAAAAAAAAATATATATATATATACACACATAAAAAAAAATTTATATATATATTAAAAAAGTGACAAACAGTTATTACAACTAGATAGTACTCGACGACCCGTGAACCGTGGGTTATTGTTGTGACAGCGGTTGAGAAAAAAGAAAAACACCCAAATTTAATATTATTAGTGGTCAAACTTCAACTTGAAGGAAAATTTGGCAATTTTACTCAGGAGTCATTGTTCAACGAAGCACGCGTCTAAACACAATTTTTTTATTCAACGGAACACGGAGTATTAGATCAAAATGGCGATGTTTTATTTTGTTTAAAATGAATCGTTCTTGGTCTTATAAATGTTTCGAGATTTTTTTAATAAATCATTTAAGAAAAAAAATAGATAGCTCCAGACAAACTTATACGCTTGAGTGTTGGCATTGATCAATATCTGAAGAGTACTGACTGAATCGGGAATGATTTTTTAATAATTTTTATGTTGCCTGATTTTTTACATGAAACTTGATACTGCACACGCAGGAGACATGTGAGTAGAATGCTTGAAATTTTTCTTGCACTATCGATGTACCGTTGGCTGTATTTCGGGAACATACAAGCCTGAGCAGTTTTAGTATATCGAGATTGACCCATTGAACCGTTGTTCCGTTGTGACAGCGTGATACTAAAAAAATCATTTAAAAAAAAAGATAAAAGATGGCTCCAGACAAACTATACCGCTGGGTGTTTGCATGAAGCCAATAGATGCCCGAAAGAGTACTGAGGCTGAACGGGAATTGATTTTTTGACAATTTTTTTCGTTCTTCTCGGATTGAGAGCGAAAACTTGGATATTGCGATCATGTGGGAAAAAAAAACGGAGAAAAGAATAGTCGTCGAAAATTATTGTGCGTAATCTTCGTGTTACACAATTTATTTATTAGGGATGAAACGAAGTATTAGATCAAAAATGCGATGTTTATTTTATGCTTAAAAATAAAATCGTTTTTGTCTCTTCTAATGTTAGATTTTAAAATAAATCATTTTGAAGAAAAACAAAAAATAAGATAGCTTCAATGAAACTGTTTACGCTGAGGTTGTTATGCAATTGATAGAATTCTCCCGAGAGTACTTGGTCTGAATCGGGAATTGTTTTTAATAATTTTTTCATTGCCTCGTTTTGAACGAAACGTGATACTGCACACGCCAGGAATGGTCAGTAAGGTGCCCAAAAAATTTACTGCGCTATCGTGTACCGTTTGGACTGTATTTCGGACATACATACATACATGGCATACTACATACAAATGAGAGTTTCGTTAGATTATAGGTAGATAGATAGATAATAAGGTATGGATTGCTGCAGTTAAAGCGAGTGTTGTGTATTTGTAAGCGATAGTAAGATGCTTAAATGAACGCATTAAAATTGAGTTACAGTATATAAGTTTTCGTTTCGCACACATCGGTAAATTGTAATATAAACTGTTGATGTAAATGAGATCTGATTTTGGGGACTGTCGATTGGAGTATTGCATTGTTAAACTGCCCTGGTGAGATTCGTGAAGATGCTGGAATGTTCTCAGACGAACTTTTCGCACGGACAGAATCACATTTGCGGAGACACTGGATTTTCTGTGATACTATATAAACTGATACTATGTACGGGATTGTTCTGCGAGAGGGAGGGTGTAGAGAGACGGGTGACATGCGACAGAGAAACCCGTTCTTGATCGACCCGTGCTCGATTTAAACTCTGTGAGTGACGAGGTGTTAATGTCCAGAGCGGTTGTGTACGCGTGGAGCGGATTATAATCGTTTGATTTAAAACTCATTGATTGTTGTATCGGGAAGAATCAATTTGAGCTTCTGAAATCTTCCTGATGGGCCGCGTCGAGAGAGAACACTGACACGGAATCGAGGTTCGACAGCCTGAAGGACAGGTGACACGTTTGTGGCTGACAGGACTGGACACTGTGCAGCGGAAACAACCAATGCGGAATCGGCAGTGGACATTGCCATGTAAAGCGTGAACATTTCCTCCTTTGACTTTATGTATTGTTATTTGAATACAAAGTTTTCAAAAACGTCATACGCTGTTGATGTGGTCATTGTAACATCACTCAGAAGTCACAGACACCAACTGCAAGATCCTTTGAGTGGTAGTGGACTTGTACAGTCGTTCATGGACCCTGGATTGCAGTTGTTAGAGAACGCGCTGGTTGGCACCACGAACAACATACGTACCCCAGGGAAGGAAACCCCAAAGGTATGTGTACCACCCCACCCCCCACAATTGCTTTCAATAAGTTATCAAGTCAATAGAAGGAAAGAAAAGAGAACAAATTGTGTCCACCTGTTTATTATGAAGCCTTAAATAATGTTCTTAGTGGATTTGAGTGGTCAACATGAATTAAGTGTCATTACCCTCTTTATTTCAATTAGCGGAAGAGCTAATGGTCGAAAACTTCAACAGCAACTCTTCCCCATGGCATAAACATGGCTTCTGTGAAACTTTTAGATCAACAATCCATTGTCCAGTGCCAGCATCTCTTAAATGATTTCACAATAATTGACTGACGTGGCATCCAGTATAAACACCACCAAAAAAAATACACACTGGGGTTGTTTGTTTGCATTGTGATGGAGGTAGTAGGACATTCCATTGGCGTCTACTTTTATCTCTTTTTCTTCACAGTGAAATATCTCCAGCATGCTTTATCACAATTAAATTAATCCGGAAAGCATTATTTTTCCTCAAATAGCTCTAAAAGACAAGAAAGGGTTTTCTCTCCTGCAGTGTTCACAATATGGAACACATCGTGAGACTTTTGGCAACTCCAAATAAAGACTGGAGAAACAGGAAGCGCGACAAGATTAGATTACGTTGATATTGCAACAAATTTTCAATGACATCACTCAATTATCTTGAGCATTGATACAGTCTGGCACCCTACCTTTGATCTCCCCAAAATCTCCTGCTTTAGGCATCCAAAGTCACCTTCATGGATCACTGACTTCCTCAACTCCCGTCAGGGTGTAGTTTTTAACCAGATCCTCTCTTTCCTTCTCCATGTCACACTGCAGTTTCCCAAGGCAAGTTGTCTTTGGGCCCAGTCTTTCCTCATCTTCATATAAACATCTTTCTGATTCCCTGGAATCCAGCTTACCTCTTTAGCGAATCATTCCACCCTCTGCTTATATCATTTCTCACCCTTCAGAAAAGGCATGAAGCAGCAGCCTCTTCCCTCTTCTTGCAGACTTGATATATAGGAGTTGATTCAATATTAGAATTATTGTCTTCAAAACTGGACAAATCCACACCATCACCCTGTCTCTCTGAACAACCCCTTTTGGCAAACCACTCCCATCACTTTCCGAAACAAACCACTTGAGGGTTATTCACTCAAACGTTTTGGGCCTCAAATCAGCCATATGCTGGTGTTGGTGGTTAGGGTGTGTGGGCTTGGGTCGAGGTCCTGAGTTCAAAACCCTGCTCGGGCCATTTTAATTAAAGACTAATGTGGAGTTGACTCAGCCTGTCATCTTCGAGAGTCTGGCAAAATGTAGATAAGTACGCAGCTGCTGCCTTGGATGAGTTGAGCCATTCGAGTGACCTGATCGGAGTAAGCCATTCCAGGATTGTGCTGCCAGTAGCAGGGGAGCCGCTTCAGAGCAGCGGAGCGCTCTGTACACAGGAGAAATGGTCCAATGGATGGAATGGAATCAGCCATGCGATCTTTCCTGGCAGAACCCTATTTCTAATGGCTTGAAAGCCAGCGCTGGATGAGCATCCTTCTTGCAAGGCTCTTTCCTTGGCCAATCAGACCTTTGATCACCTGCAGAGTCCTTCATTCCCAGCTTGCATGGAGAACTGTAGCTCTTCCCTTTCGGCTGGCTCTCCTGCCTCATCATTGCTTTATGATGCCATGGAAAGGAAGGCCCTCAACTATTGGGTCTCCCGCCAGATAGAAGCTGAATGTCTTCAGCCATCACTCTGACATCTCAGACAGGTTGGTGGCTCTCTGTATTTACCGCCTCCTTTTTAAGTCTTGGCGGCCTCTGCCCTTTTGACTGCCTCCCAGGTTTTGCAGGGCGAGAACAGTCTTGCACAGACTTTCCTGCTTGTTAAAGTCCCAAAATCAAGGCTCACTGCTTCACCTCCATGTTTGTCCTCTTTTCTCTCATCTGTGGAACCAACTGCGCCCGCGATCGT
>CM068954.1:137007277-137023520 GCA_035128595.1 Eptatretus atami | reverse complement strand
AGTTAAAACGACTACACGACACACGGACCACTTATACAGTTACTACCTTAACAAGACACCGGCGCCACTACAACGCATTCGAGCACCGAAGCAAAAAAAGACGCCCCAAAGGCAAGGGAGTCAGACTAGGGCCCGTGGGCCTAATGCGCGGGAACCGGATGAGCGCCAGGCCACGAGACGAAGGTCCTACCCGCGCCCTCGTGGCGAGCCGCCAGAATGTCGTCTAGCAGCGGCGGTTTCGCGTGGGACACTGCTGGTTGTGAGTGGGAACGGGGCCCTTGTCGCACTCGTCTCAGCGCGGCGGGAAAAATGGGGATATGTTGATGCTCTGGGGAGGGAGTATGGCTTGGCTTGCTGGATTCCCGCACGCGACCTCCAGCGTCCACCTCAGCCGTGTCGCACTCCGCAGCGTCTGCCCCAACCGATCTCGCTCACCGATCTCCTCGAGCTCCGTCGTCCAACGACCCAGCCCAACCTCGACTCTCACCGACGACTGGCTCCACCGACCACTCCTCCACGATATCCTCAACTCTGTCTCCGGAATCTCCCCACCGACCCAACTTCTCAACTGACCCCACCGAATCTGCTGCTCCCACCGACACTCTTCTATACTGACTGCTCACTCACTGCTTCGCTCGCCTTTTTATTGGCCTTCGGGAACCCACCATATGCAAATTATCGGATCGCCAAACGACCTCAGGGAGCGAGCCAACGCTCGCCGATAGGACGGAGAAAACAGGGGGCGTGTATCATTCCTGAATTCCTCAAATTTTGCACTATGCGATTTCTCAGGCGCGGTTGGAGGCGGCGTGCCAAGCCGCCCCGCGCTCTGATTGGTGATCAGATTGGCGTGCATGAACATTCCTGATCCGATTCTCCTCAGAAAACCGCCTGCCATCTGACTCGCGTCTTCGCGTTGTTCTCGCTGAAGAACAGCTCGACGCCTCGGTCGTCCACAGGTGGCAGCCTAGGGAATGCCGTAGGAGAAGTGGTGGAGGGTTTTCGCGCGTGTCCGATGGCCATGGCGTGTTGGAATGGCGTGATGTGAGGTTGCGGTAGCGAGTGGTGAAGGTAGGTTTTTGCTGCTGCGTTGTTGTTGTGTGTTTGGCGTGGGTGGCTCAAAACAAAGTGATTTAGAAACAGAAAAAAACGCCTAACTCAAAGGATCGCAGCTCCGAATGAATCACATTAATTCCCTCTATACAATGGGTTTTGGGCTAACTACACATCGTACTTAAGAAATATATCTCAACCTACGGACCTTTATGGTTGGTTGCGATTTCCAGAGCCGTAAACAATATATAAATGAAAAACTATTATTATAAATCTTGTGGGTATCTGCTTCTGGAAAAAAACTCTTCCATAAATCTAGGTTCTTGTGTAGTTACAAATAAGAATATTGTAAATTTACTTAAAAAAACACCCGTGATACGCATTGTAAACAAACACAAGAGCAATAAGACCTGGAGAAGTAAAAGGTGAAGAATTAATCAACTATATTTCAAGTGGAGGAACATATGCGATTGAGGAATGAAGGTCAAATATTGTGAGGGGTTCTTTGTTAAATAAATATTCAAATTGTATAGAAGTGAGTTAAGGAAACTAAAATCTGGGGCTTGATATTAGAAACTAATCCAGAGGAATAAGACAAATTATTAAACAATCTGAGCGGGAGTGAATTTTATCATATGGTGTTTGATGTTGATGGAAGGAAACTCAAGCAAACTGTATGAAAAAGCAGAGAATGCAAGTATTAGTGAAGAAGAAAATTAACAACTCGTATTAATGTTAATAAAGAATTGATGAATTATTTAAAGAAAAGGATTATTTGAACACATTCTGACCCTTGTGATGTAAAAGAAAAGGAAAATTTCACCTTTGGATCTTTACAATTCATTAAATGATATTTTCCAATAAAGTAAATGGATGGAAGAAGAGCAAGAAGATTTAGGGAACAAATCAAAGAGTTGGTTTCAAAAGTTGCAAAACAACAGAAGACATAAAAGAAGAACGCAGACAAAAAACTAACGGGTGAAGAAGCATTTGAAAGAAAACAAGAGAAATTTTTAAAACACTTTTTAAAACACTTTCCACAGAAAAAAATTATAGATTGTTTCCACAGTTCCACAATAAAATATACTCCGATGAAAGCTCCAAATGTAAAAGATTTTCAGTCAAATGAACGGAGGAAGAAATTAGAGCATATAGGAGAATTAGGAATATGATGATGAAAGATTATTTCAACCAACTGGAAGAGATTAATCGACCCCACTGATTATATGTGAATGCTCTTCAAAACATATGAATATTCAGACGGATTCAAAAAAACAAAGAGCAGGACTCATTCCAACAGAACAACCAGCAATATTCATCTTGTTGCAAGAAAAGTATGATATTTAAATGAGAAATTAAGGTTCTGAGTTCTTTCACCTCCTGTTCAAACTAACTCCGAGAATTAATGTTTCTTCTCACAAAAGATGTGGACAAAGGTATCAACTGTGAGGCGAGAATCAAGGTATATTGATAACCCATTGGATATGAAAAAATGATTGATGATAAAGTATATATTGATCGCTTGAACTCTGTTTGATTTTAGGGTTATTCTTTCTGGTAAAAGTAGGAAGAATGAGAAGGAGAAACACATTAATTCAGCTTTAAGTATCCTTGGTTCAGTGTTAGTTTTCTTCCAAATGACCCATCAACAATTAGTTAATAGACTGTTTGTTGTAGGCAGTAGAAGGCTGAAATAACAATTGTTTTAATGAAGCATCAGCCATTTTAGACCAGTTGATGAACATGGAAAATAAATTAATAAATACAATATAAAGATATTTATCTCAATTAAATAAACAGATGAGAAGCACAACCTGTAGTTCAATTCACAACAAGCGACCCACACATCTTCATTCCCATACCCACTACAACTTGACACAACAAAAGATTATGAGGCATCTTTATTGTTCTTGGAAACTTATAATACTCTATTTAATATAACCGAGAAAAATGACAAGTTTAGTTATAATCGCGGAAGTGGATACAAAACGAATAACAGTTTCTAACCCGGAGCATATGAGATTTCTCAATATTTCCGAAAATTGCTCGTCTTATGACAAGAAAGGGTGGATGAACCAAAAAATATTGTTATTAGACATCACAAAACATACTCAAAATCAACGATTACTTAAAAATAAACTACAGGTGATTTCACAATTGAAATTCCATTAAGAGAGTATTGGGTTTACCCTCAAAAAAGATTGAAAACTAATGGACGTTTACAGTGATAATCGTCATTCAAATATTCCCAGGAATAAATTCAGTATTAATTCACTGTGATTTATTGATAGCGCTATAATGTGAATAAAGAACAAATACAATATTTTCATTCAGTTGCATACTCCAACCCAATGGTTATAAATTCAATATGGAACCTAAAAATTGGTTTATCTCCCGTGTCATGGAAAAAACCAACAACAGAGTAAATTTAGGATATACCGACGCAAGATAATCGTCATGATTTCTTGTTAATGGAGAAGTTATATCTATAGAATTCACCTACGTGAAGTTTTCCAATAAATAAAATACGATGGTTATTGGAAGGAAACAACGAGTTGGGAAAAATATAAAATAATTACAGGGATGGATGTTCCTTCCACCATACTACCAAGTGGTGACAGGTTATGTATCTTGTAGAGGATACCTATAAACCTAAGAGACAAAGGGGTGTCGGCATCAAATTTAGAGTGAATGGAATAATTGATACTCTAATAGGTATGCGTCAAACTATTCTTAAACATAAAGACCTAATTGCGTTCAACTGCTTCTTGCTTGGGAAATGTAGCAGGATGCTGTAAAGAGCATAAAAGATGCCCAAAAAGGAATCTCCAATAAATTACAACAATTAAGAATTAAAAAAGGCAAACTCAGTTGTCCCCAGAGAACGACAGAAAATAATATAAAATACTGGGTCAGGGTTTCAAAAGTTTTAAACATCTTTTTTCCTAATATAAATACAAGTATGAAAGCAATTGATAGTATCTATGATTTGGATGATACTATTATATATCTCAAAAACTCCATAAAAAAGAAGATTATCTTCAAGGTAAATGCAATAGACTGGAACAGACTGGAATGCAATGGTACAAAAGTTTTGAAAATAAATGAATCAACAAACCTATTTGGGAATCTTATCGAAAAGTTCTTGTTGTGTAAATTTACATTCAACTAAGTGCTGGAATAACACAAACGCGACACTCGTAAAATGATTTCTTCTGGAAAATGTTTGATATGTGCGTTTGTACATGTGGACAACAAGAAAGTTGAAGCGAGTTGATTATGTCCTGCTGTATCTGAAATGATGAAATTTACAACTATATTCATTCGTGATACGAATGGAAAGGGGCTGTTAGGTTTTATTCCTATATGTCAACGGGAACAAAACACAGACCTGGATATAATCAAAGGAAAGGAAAGTATAAGCATGATACAAAAGCAGGTAATAGTTTTACCTGTGCAGTTCCCTTAAAGGTATATTGGATTTTGTGATTCATGATAAAGTTCTGTATGGTCTTAAATTAGTATTTCAACTAACAAAGAATGATAATGTGAAATAGATTACTTTTTGGTGTTGGCTAGTGCTTTGTGATGCAGAATTAAATTTGTAATGATTGAAATGAGTTGGTATATAGTGAATATACTCCTAATCTTAAAAACCAGAAGAGATGTTGATAGAAGACTTAACTCAAAGAAACCACTGGTGTAATCATACCCTAAACGAAGATGTAACACGTTAAACTCAAACCAAACCACTTACACGTGAAATTTGGGTGTTCTGGAAGGAAAGCCCATATCTGTGGATCATTTTTAAAAAGCCAGATGGTGATGACTGCCGACTGATAAGAATAATGCATTGAAGTGATAATGCTAAGGTGAAACAACTTTCGACGTTTCGTCTAGATGGAACAATTTTATCCACGAGATATTCGGAAATTAATTGGGTAAAAAAATGATTTTGCTAAGCACATACAAGTGTACCAAAAGGTGTGTGAAAGTAATGAGAAATAAAGGAACCTATTTTGGATATGACGGCATTTTAAAAGTTTGTATACAATCTATGCGTTTGACCTGAAGCGCGCAAAAAGGAACTATAAAAGTCTAATCGAGTGGATCTTCCCTAGTACATTGAAAGAGGAGAGAGTGAAGAAGTTGATACATATTGTTCTGCTTTTGGAAGAGAAACAGAATTGCAGATTAATACAAGTAATGGTGTGATGATTAGTCCACATAAATTTTTTTGTTAAATAAGATGAGTGGCAAAGTACCAACTGGTATATGTTAATCAAATCAATCTTCATAAACTATCATCTTGTGTTCAAATATCAAAAGCCTTGTCTATTAACGTTAATTTAACAATTCAGAGAAAAGGAGCAATAGAATTGATGTTTGCTCACAGAGAACAGAGGTTAAAATCTTGAATGACTACTGGCCTCACTTAAAATTAAAAATGACCAAAACCAATGTTGAAAAAAATATTCAATAAGAGAGACGAGTGGAGGATTTCTCTTCCCATTTCTAATTCCTTTTATTTACTGGTTAAGTGACGGTTGGAGCATTGGGTGTGGTATTATCAACAAGCGTGAAAACTGCCTAACGAAAGGAAGGCCTCAATCCAAGGCTCAAAAAGAATTGGAAAGACATATACAAAGAGTTGGAGAAACAAATTAGTGGAAAGTGGTGTAATTGTAGATTTTGCTGAAAAACTTGAAGGTCTGCTTGATAAAGCGAGATTGTAGTTGGGAATATGCTTTCTTCTATTGCAGCAAGCAGGTGTAAAATTAACTAAAAGGGTAATGGAGTTATATCTTTCTAAAAAAAATGAGCATTGATAGGTGGTTGGAAACATTTGCGAAAGAATACAACATCAAATTTACACTTGTCAAATATTTAAGAAATTAAAATTCATCGTGAAAGACATGATCATGCTAAATTGAAACTTGGACTTGGAAATTCAAAAAACTTGTAGGCTTTAATGATGTCATTAAGACTGAAGAAGCAATTAAGCTGAAATGAATTAAATAAAACAATATTTCACGTAAAGTTTCGGTAGAAGGAAGGTTTATTCAAGAAAGTTGATTATATCTGGTCCGCTGATTTGATTGAACTCAATAATGATAAGGGGTACAAGTATGCTTAACCGTTAATTGATTTGAGGATAGAATATCGTGGGTTCGTCCCATTAAAAAACCACAAACAGGGTAATACTCTTATGTTAGCCTTTTCACAGATATTTCATAAAAGTCAAGAGAAAACCGAAAAAAATTGTGGACTGATGAGGGTAGAGAGTTTTATAAAACAAGAACATTTATGAATTTTCTAAAGAATAACGATCTACATTTATACAGTACCTTTAATGAAGGGAAGGCCGTTGTTGTCGAACGTTGTATAATCCGTACCTTAAAAGAGAACATATAAAAAATTCACACAACTCGGTTCACAACAATGGTTATCTTTTATTCAGGATATTGTGAATAAGTATAATAAAGCACGATTCATACGTCACAAAATATCGAAATCAGAATTTACAAATTAAAATATGAAAAGAGATTAATGGTCAGCAAACCATAAGTTCAAAAGTTGGTATATCGTAAGAATGATACAGTGGAATCTCATTTGAAAAAGGTTTTCGCTTAAACGATGGCTAACGAACTTTTTTAAATTGTTTCTGTAATTAGATACGGTTCCTTGAACTTATAAATATATGATTCTAGAAGGGAAGAGATTTTAGGTTCATTTAATCACAAGAAATTACAAAAAGACAAAGATAAATTGAATTTTTTTTTTGGACTCCGCCCCTTTTTGACTCCACCCACACAAACCCCGCCCACCAAGCCCCGCCCACACAAAACCCCAACACTAAGCCCAACCACACAGCCCCTCACAAGCTCCATAAATTGAATTTTTGACTCCGCCCGCTTTTTGACTCCACCCACACAAGCCCCGCCCACACAGAACCCCGCCCACAACTATAGCCCCGCCTCACTCAAACCCCACACAAACCCACCACACAACCCCTCACAAGCTCAATAAATTGAAATTTTTGACTCCGCGCCCTTTGTTACTCACACCTCACACAAGCTCCAACACAAGCTCCACCCATATTCATCATATTCACATAATTAATGATTAGTTTAATTAGTTCCCACACCACAGCACATGTGTTATTAATAAAAAAATTACCACCCATCCCACAAGCTCCACTGGCATCCACCCATTCACACGCCATCTCTCCACGCATCCATTGATCACACAAACCTCTCCACATCGCCCCTCCCAATTAGCTCGAAAGCCCACACAAGCCCCTTCCCACACCGAAGCTCCGCCCACGACAAGCCCCTCCCCTCTCATCCCACACAAAGCCCCTCCCAACAAGCCCCTCCCCCCTCATCCCAGCCTTTGACCCACCACAACAAGCCCCTCCCAACACAAGCCCTCCCACACAAGCCCCCCAGCACAACACCCCTCCACACACAGCCGCCACCCTAATCCCCCTGTGCGCCCCCCCCCTTTGACCCACCACCTCCCTCATCCCACCCCCACCCTTCCCACACCACACACGGGAGGGGAGAGTGGGATGAGGGGGTGATGGTCATTGGGGAGCGCACCTACCCCCCCCCCCCTCCCCCCTCCTTAATTCTTGATTCGTTTTATAATTCAAATCAGATAATTGTAAGGAAAGCATTTATAAATTATCAACATTGATAATATTAAATATTCAGTTTGTAAAAACAGATGATATATCCAAACAGTCTGCCTTCAAATGTCTTGAGTGTCAGGTCAGATTCCTGCAGACGATTAACTTGCGCACTCGGTTCATCCAGGCAGTGTTTTAAACTGAAAAAATAAAAATAAAATGGTGTCAAACCTCTAGAAAATAGAGAGATAGACCGAGACAAGCAGAGAGAGACATATAGACAGATATAGGCAGAGAATAAATAGATATACAGAGACAAGTAGAGAGAGAACATATAGGCAGATGGATTAATAGATAGACAGGACCAAGCAGATGGACAGACACTCACACAAAACTCACACATTCACGTGCGTATTTCTCACCTTGAAGTCGGGCCTTTTAAGATTAGAGGAGGTGTTAACAATGTTTCCCAGTCGGTAATATTTCTCTCATTTCTCCCCTGAAAATCCGAATCTCTTGTTACAAAATCAGACATCTCTGCCCAGACATCGTGTAATTCGGATAATTCATTTTCCAACATCGGCGATCAACGATTGTTGTTATTGGAGACAATCTGTTGAAAAAAAAACCAATATATATTCGTATCATACATGTGAATTAATAATCAGTTGCTTCATTGTGATTGCAGAGAATAATACAAACAAACTTACCGATATTTGAATGGATTTTCCTCTTCAGAACGAGAAAACAGTTCATGTTTCAATCGTTTCTCACAGGACAAGTTGAGAAAAATTATAAAGCATTCAGACAAAGTTATACGACTGATGGCTCATTTATAAAAACAACGAAAGGAAATGTCTGACCTAATGTTTGGAATTTTCAGGGGGTGTCCACACGGGAAATGACTTGAGGGCAGTATGACTCATTTTCACAGCACGATATTCTGAAAACATTTTATTTCCCCATTTTACGAAACTAAAGGTTTGGTGCTTGAAAATAAAATAAATATTCACTACTCGATGGTGATCAAAAAATGTGATGTCTCTCTTTATATCTATCTGATTAAGTGTATATACTCGAATCTTTGAATGGACAGAAAACTTGATGGTTATCAATTAAACACATGGAAAAACAATTTACTATAATCTCAAAATGATATGTGGCTCAGGAGGTGGTCAGATGAGATCATTAAGAGAAGTTTATCATTTCGTAATGACACAAAAGGGGTATCTTGAAAAATATAAAGATTCAAATGTTTTGTTTTTAAATATTTTAGATGGGGATTATTGTGCAAAGAAAATAAACTATTGAAGATTTGAGAATGAACAAATCTTATTAGGTTCAATGATTGAGCTAAACAATATGCATTGGTTATTTGAAAATGAGTGTCCCCTAGGCTTACAGGTTTCAGATATCTCTTCAGAATCACCTGAACAAACCACATTACTACGTTGCTACTTGAACCAATCTTTACTTGTCCAATTGGTTATTTGAATAGAATCCCCTAGGTTAAAAGGGGAGACAAACAAATATACCTTGGGATAAAAGGGGTGTAATTTTAGGGAAAAAAATGTGAATCGCTGAAATCCCCATTCACTTACATGGGGAAAATGAGCAGAATCAGTATATCCACCCTACTGCTGGGCGTCAACATTCAGCTGTGAGTGGTAACTCATAAACTGTTCGCCATGTCGATATTGAAATTTAGGTACACAGTACACCTGAAAGGAAGACCCTATTGATGGGCGTGCCGGATCCAAGATGCGACTGGGGCGGCGTACCGCTGCTGCTGGGCGTCAACATTTATAGCTGTGAGTGCGATAACTCATAAACTGTTCGCCATATCGATTTGAAATTTGGGTCACACATGTACCACCTGAAAAGGAAGAAACCCTATTGATTTTGAGCAATGGCCAGATCCAGATGGCCGACTGGGGCGGCCATCTTGAAAAAAATGTTTTTTCGCCCATATCGATTTTGAAATTTGGTCACACATGTACCAACCTGAAAGGAAGAACGCTATTGATTTGGGCCATGGCTGATCCAAGATGGCCGACTGGGGCGTCGTCCGGTGTGGCTGGCGTCAACATTTAGGCGTCAACATTTATACTATAGAGTGCGATAACTCATAACTGTTCGCATATCGATTTGAAATTGGGTCACAACATGTACCACCTGAAAAGGAAGAACCCTATTGATTTTCGAGTGGCCAGATCCAAGATGGCCTGAGCTCTGCTGGGCGGTCCATTCTTGAAAATAAATTTTTGTTGCGCCATATCGATTTGAATTTGGGTCACACATGTACCACCGAAAGGAAGAACCCTATTGATTTTGGGACGTGGGCCGGGATCCAAGATGGCCGACTGGGGCGTTCGTGCCGGCTGGCTGGCTGGGCGTCAACATTTATGGCGTCAACATTTATAGCTGTGAGTGCGATAACTCATAACTGTTCGCCATATCGATTTGAAATTTGGGTCACACATGTACCACCTGAAAAGGAAGAACCCTATTGATTTTGGCGTGCGCAATCCAAGATGGCGACTGGGGCGGCCATCTTGAAAAAAATTTTTTTCGCCATATCGATTTGAAATTTGGGTCACACGTGTACCACCTGAAAAGGAAGAACCCCATTGATTTTGGGCGTGGCGGATCCAAGATGGCCGACTGGGGGCGTCGTACCGGCCTGGCTGGCTGGCGTTCAACATTTATGGCGTCAACATTTATAGCTGTGAGTGCGATAACTCATAAACTGTTCGCCATATCGATTTGAATTTGGGTCACACATGTACCACCTGAAAAGGAAGAACCCTATTGATTTTGGGCAGTGGCCAATCCAAGATGGCCGACTGGGGGCCATCTTGAAAAAAAATTTTTTTCGCCCATATCGAATTGAAATTATGGGTCACACATGTACCACCTGAAAAGGAAGAACCCTATTGAATTTGGGCGGGCCGGATCCAAGATGGCCACATGGGGCGCGTCGTCTGGCTGGCTGGCTGGGCGTCACATTTATGCGTCAACATTTATAGCTGTGAGTGCGATGAACTCATAAACTGTTCGCCATATCGATTTGAAAATTTGGGTCACACATGTACCACCTGAAAAGGAAGAACCCTATTGATTTTGGGCAGGCCAGATCCAAATGGCCGACTGGGGCGCCATCTTGAAAAAAATGTTTTTTCGCCATATCGATTTGAAATTTGGGTCACACATGTACCACCTGAAAGAGAAACGCTATTGATTTGGGCGTGTGCCGCAGATCCAGATGGCCGGACTGTGGGCGGTGTGACCGGCTGGCTGGCTGGGCGTCAACATTTATGAGCTGTGATGCAGATAACGTCAAAACTGTTCGCCATCAAATCTGATTTGAAATTTGGGTCACATCACACATGTACCACCTTGAAAGAAAGAACCGCTAATTATTTTGGAGAGCTGGCCAGCAGTCCAAGAAGGACGACTAGGGGCGCGATCTTGAAAAAAATTTCCACATGATTTGAAATGTTGGGTCACACATGTACCCACCTGAAAGGAAGAACCCTATTGATTTGGGCGTGCCGATCCAAGATGCCGACTGGGCGGTCATCGCACTTGAGCCGGCTGCGCCCGCTGGCATGGCTGCGTCAACATTATTAGCATTGAGTGCGATAACTTCATCATAACTGTTCGGCCAATATCGAATTTGAAATTTGAGGTCACACATGTACCACCTGAAAAGGAAACCCTATTGATTTTGGGCGTGGAGTCCGATGGCCAGACTGGGGCCGCGCCATCTGAAAATGTGCTTAATTTCGCACATATCGATTTGAAATTGGGTCACACGTGTACCACCTGAAGGAGACCCTATTTGATTTTGGGGCGTGCGCGGATCCGATGGCGGACTGGGCGCCATCTTGAAAAATGATTATTTTGTATATAAATGGAGAAAACCGCTTATTTGATTTCAATTATTTTTCAATGGTGGGGGATTCCCCATCTCTGATGGTATATTTTTTTTTAAGTGATTCTTCGTCATTGAGAGATAGGGCTAAAAACGATATATAGTATGATGTTTCAAAAATGTATTGGGCCCGATATGTTCCCGTGATCAGGACCCAAATTTAAGTTCGGTTCTAAAAAACAGTATGCACTCTACTGAGTGCCCTTCTTGTTGTTAATGCATTAACTTGTGAACCTCTGAAGCAATTTTGACCAAACTTGGCCATGGTTTGAACTGTCACATAAAGATTAACTGATTACATTTTGAGTTCAAAAGGTCATAGGTCTATGGTCATGTGACCTTTAATTTAAAATATTTGTTACCCCAATAACTTGTGAACCACTGAAAGGATTTCAACCAAACTTAGCACAAGTATGGACTGCAAATACAAAAATGAACTGATTCAATTTCAATTTCAGGTTCAATGGATCAAAGGTCATGTGCCCTTTGAAAAATCATTTTGCACACTTTAACTCGTGTTCGAAATATCTGATATTGTCTCTCCTCTACTTCGCTCCAATTTCATGGATATAACTTGATCCTACTCATCAATCTGAAAGTGACTGGAAGTGTGCATTTATTTGTTTTTTAAAATTTGTTCCTGACATTTTGCCCAGCTTCCTGCAACATTTCTCCCATCATTCCTCCATTCACTTCCTTCCTCCACCCGATTTTTAGAACCAAACTTAACTAACTGCCTCATGCCAATTTCCACATCCATTAATAGATTTCAATCTTTTAATGAGTTTTCTTTTCTGCGCATCGAGAATAATTAACCTTCATATATGTATTATGTTGTAATGCACTTTATACAGTGATTCCGGCCCACACGGTATGACACAATGCCCTGTCTGACATGGCAAGAGACAGAGAACCTAATATGAATTAACAAGCAAGCTGATTGGTGCCATTGGAATACCTCTTAAACGACAAACAAAACCGGGCAGGTAGAAACGCTTGGGATACAAACACAACACACCTTTTCAGAAGCAAGTTGGAGAAATAGAAGAAAATGTGATACTCTTACATTTTTATTTTATTTTTTTTTTGTGTACATATATAATATTTCGATTATATATATATGTATATATATATATATATATATATATAAATATTACTAAAACTCTCATCTATGTCTGTATGTATGTATGTTCCCGAAATACAGCCAAAACCTGACATGATAGCGCAAAAATTTTCAGCCCACCTTACTCACCATTCGCCTGCGGTGTGCAGTATCAAGTTTTGTTCAAATCGGGCAACGGAAAAATTATTGAAAAATCAATTCCCCATTCAGTCAAGTACTCTTCGGGAGAATTTGATCAATGCAAACAACCCTCAGCGGTATAGTTTGCTGGAGCTATCTTTATTTTTTTTTTCTTCTATACAAATGTTTATTTATTAAACAAGCTCAAATGAGCTAAGATCCTCGTCCTCTTAATGATGTCATAAAACGAATATGACGTCATTGTGAGTTATCAGGTTTGCGATAAATTACACAATGTAACAAAGATTTTTTTTGAGTGAATTTTTTGGTTGTTTGTCTTTTATTAGGTCGTAAGAATGAAAAAAAATGCATATCTTTCATGTTTGCTAATCGTTATTAAGGAAATGACATTTTTTTTTTTTTTAAAATAACAAAAAATTGTATATTTACATAAGAAAATTGCAGAAAAATGTCTGAACATAAATGAAACTATACAACAGCGTTGAAACATACAGGGATATGCTAATCAGAAGTATAAATATAGCACTACTACATATTCGATAAGACTGTTTATTGAAAACACACAGATTTTCTGCTCTTTCTTCGGTGAAGAGGCTGGTTTCTCGGACCAAACCCCAGACGTAGTCGCCCATCATACGCTCATTATACTGCCCTGGTAGCGCTTCTCAAATTCCATCACATCTTGGTGAAGCGCTCACCATGCTCTTCGGAGTAGTCTCCCATATTGGATTTAAAAAAATCCAAATGGGAATGCATCGTGTGCAATTTCAGGGACATCTGCAACCCATCTCCCTGTAGGACTTGAGAAGATTGTCGACCAGTTCGCGGTAGTTTTTTTCCTTGTTGTTACCCAAGAAGCCCTGAACAACCACAACGAAGCTGTGCCAGGCACGTTTCTCCGGTGCCAACAACTTTCCGGAGAACTCCGGGTCCTTCATTAGCTTTTTAATTTGCGGCCCAACGAACACCCCTGCCTTATTTTTGCCTCCGACAACTTCGGAAATACCGCTTCCAAATGCTTGAAGGCAGCGGACTCATGATCTAGTGCCTTCACAAATTGCTTTATGAGCCCCAGCTTGATGTGGGAGGTGGCATCAAGATCTTCTCCTGCTCAACCAGCGGTTGCCACTTCACGTTCTTCTCGCCAATGACAAAGCCCGTTCTTGATGCCAGTCCTTCGTTTCATAATGTCTCGCTGTAGCTCGGCTATCCCAGTAGCAGAGGAAACAGGGATGTTTTGTGAAGCCGCCTTGCAAACCTGTCAAAAAGCCAATCATCTTAAAGTCTCCAATCACTTCCCAATCATGCTCTTCGTACTTCACCAGGCGCAGCAGGTGCTTCACATTCTCATAGCCTTCCTTTAGGTGAACAGAGTGGGTGATAGGGATGCTTGGGTACTGTTACCATTGTGCAACAGCACCGCCTTCAAGCTTCTAGTTGAGCTGTCCACGAACAGTCGCCAGTTGCTGGGATCATACGGGAATTCAATTTCTTCAAACAAGCCGTTGATGTCGTGACAATAACACACTTTCTCATCCAGTGTGAAATACTGAGAGAATATATTCATGACGTTGTCTCTGTTTTGTTACCCACAGTTCTCGTCCAACAATTCCACTGTTTCAACCTGGATGTCAGTAATTCTGCTTTTGATTTGGTGAGTCCTAGGTCCCTGATAAGATCATTGAGCTCCGCTTGGTTAGGGAAATGCGGAATAGCCTGGGTATCATCTGCAACAAAGACATCGTCGTGGGCATCTTCTGTTTCGCTGCTGGAACTTGTGCAAGCATCTTTCGTGATCACCGGAGGAGGGTTGGGAACTGGAATCTCCTCACAATGCATCACCGGACGAAGAGATGATGCAGATCGGGTAGTCGAACACATCCGTCTTCTTTCCCCTGCGGTGACACGTCACTACCACCATACAAAAGTAGCAGTTGTTTGAGTATCTGTTGGTTCCCGCCAGATTCTTGGCACGCCAAACTTCAGTTTTCGTTTCTCCCTCTGTACCACGACTCCAGAGTGGACCGACAGCTTCCGCAAACCACGTGTGCGCCCCACTCTTGTCCTGGTCCCCTAATTGAACTCCAAAGTACGCCTTGTAAGCCGAACAGAAGAGGTTCCATTCAACGATGGTGTACTTGACTGACTTGACATTCAGAAAGACTCCGCAGACATAGCAGAAGTTATCAGGATCATGCTTGCAGGAACTCGAGCAGAAGCCATCATGAGACATATGTGTAAAAAAAGAACAAATATAATAAGACGAGTTGAAGGAAAAGAACGGAAACAAAATGTAACATATATCAAATGACTACTTGAATGAATCATATAAATCATACTTGAATAACCTACTTGAAAAAATCATATTTTTTTCAAAATAATTTCAAAATATTTTCTAAATCACAAAACGATCAACAGTATGCTATGTTTACTTCTGATTAGCATATCCCTGCATGTTTCAACGCTGTTGTATAGTTTCATTAATGTTCAAATACATTTTTCTGCAATTTTCTTATGTAAATATACAATTTTTTGTTATTTTTCAAAAAATCGTTGTCTTTCCTTAATAACGATTAGCGACATAAAATATATGCTTTTTCTTCATTTTTACGACCTAATAAAGATAAACAACCAAAAAATTCACTCAAACAAACTTTTTTTTTTGTTACATGTGTTATCTGTGCTAATGCCCGGCTGATTCCCGCAAACAAAATTCAAACATCTTGCCTAGTTTCGGAGATAATGGTATAGGCGATTTCCATTACGGCGATATTATGACGTCAACTTTTTTTCTAGGAAGAATTTCCAAAATCGGAGATGGTTACTGCCTGCGCGTGGGCTTTCTGCATATACATGGCAAGTTTCACGAAGATCCGATGAAAACTCTGGTTTGTGAAACAAAAAATGTCAAAAAATAGACATGACGTCATAAAAATTGATATGACGTCATAGTGACGTATCATATGTGCGGTAATTCATCTCTGCTAATGCCCTGTTCGATTCCCACAAACAGAATCAAAAAGCTTGCCTAGTTTCGGAGATAATTTTTTAGGCGATTTCCATTAGCGGAGATATTTTGACGTCATAACTTTTTTTCTAGGAGGAATTTTCAAAATCGGAGATGGTTACTGTCTGCGCAGGTATTTTTACAATATATGCCAAGTTTCAGGAAGTTTCGATGAAAACTGTAGGCTGTCAAACAAAATGTCCACAAGAAGAAGATGAAGAACAACAACGTGAGTAAAGGCCCTGTCACACCTTGAGATTAGCCAACGTATGCCTGACGTATGCAAAATTGGGCTAAAACGCCGGCACACGTCGAATACGTTATGGGTAAGTTTTGATAACATTAAGA
>CM068954.1:136994777-137002277 GCA_035128595.1 Eptatretus atami | reverse complement strand
AATGATGTTTCCACCTCCATGCTTCACAGTTGGGATGGTGTTCTTGGGGTTGTACTCATCCTTCTTCTTCCTCCAAACACGGTGAGTGGAGTTTAAACCAAAAAGCTCTATTTTGGTCTCATCAGACCACATGACCTTCTCCCATTCCTCCTCTGGATCATCCAGATGGTCATTGGCAAACTTCAGACAGGCCTGGACATGCGCTGGCTTGAGCAGAGGGCCCTTGCGTGCGCTGCAGGATTTTAATCCATGACGGTGTAGTGTGTTACTTATGGTTTTCTTTGATACTGTGGTCCCAGCTCTCTTCAGGTCATTGACCAGGTCCTGCCGTGTAGTTCTGGGCTGATCCCTCACCTTTCTCATGATCATTGAGCTCCACGAGGTGAGATCTTGCATGGAGCCCCAGACCGAGGGAGATTTACTGTTATCTTGAACTTCTTCCATTTTCTAATAATGCGCCAACAGTTGTTGCCTCTCTCACCAAGCTGCTTGCCTATTGTCCTGTAGCCCATCCCAGCCTTGTGCAAGTCTACAATTTTGTCCCTGATGTCCTTAGACAGCTCTCTGTCTTGCCCATTGTGGAGAAGTTGGAGTCTGATTGATTGAGTGTGGACAGCTGTCTTTTATGCAGATAACGAGTTCAAACAGGTGCAGTTAATACAGGTAATGAGTGGAGAATGGGAGGGCTTCTTAAAGACAAAACTAACAGTTCTGTGAGAGCCGAATTCTTACTGGTTGGTAGGTGATCAAATACTTATTTCATGCAATAAAATGCAAATGAATTATTTAAAAATCATACAATGTGATTTTCAGGATTTTTGTTTTAGATTCCGTCTTTCACAGTTGAAGTGTACCTATGAAAAAATTACAAACCTCTACGTGCTTTGTAAGTGGGAAAACCTGCAAAATCGGCAGTGTATCAAATACTTGTTCTCCCCACTGTATATGTATATATATGTATATATATATATGTGTGTATATATATATATGTGTGTATATATATATACATATATATATATATATATTATATGTGTGTGTGTGTGTGCATGGCTCACAAAGTGGGTACACATACTGTTACACAAAGGGCAAAAAAAAAAGTTTAGGGAAACATGAAATGCAACCCATTATTTAATCTGCATGTATTCAAATAGCTAAATCTAAATTTTAGACCTGCAGCACGTCCGGTTTTAAAGTTACCACTGAATATAATACAACACTGTAAATACACGTTTGAATTTCGTGCTTGGCATCAGCGTTATGTACGGAATCAGATGAAAAAAACAACGTAAATATTATATTTTGGGATAAGAAACAGATAATTTTTACTCTGCCTTTTTTAAACGGCTCAATATGTGACAGGAAAAAGAAAAAACAAACACATTTTGAGAGAGTCGATGTTATAAATTACGAAGAAAAACACAGACGAGTTCAGTGGCAAAGAAAGCCACACTTGTAAGCGAAAAATAACGTTTATATCGTATCTATTTCTTTCGAACTTTTGAAAATAATAACTTTAAACATGAAAATATAAACATAATTCTTACTCTCAGATCCTCACAAAGCACCAAAAAATTCTAGCATTGGTTAAAATGAAGAATTTTATCAGACAAATGCAAGTCACCTCGTTCGGCTCGGCGTCCTCACGCTGGATTCGTACGTTACGGCTCTCGCAAAGACACGGACACGAAGACAAACGCTGCGCTCGACGGCGAATGGAAATGTGCTGACATGCTTGCAAGTGCCTATATATCCATCAATCGGGGAAGTTTGCAAGACGGCATGATTTTCTAATGCTAGCGTTATTTGCGTCCGAGAGAGATGATGATTCGTACATAACGGACTGACACAAAAATCAAGACGGGATTACTTGCGGTCCGAATTTTATTTTTCTGATCACAATTTTGATCTATATTTTTCTGCCGTTAGACTCTATCATATTTCCAAGAAATTAAGGGAGATTTGGAATAAAAATCATAAAAAAACATTATCAACACTGGACTCCTTATTTTTCTCGATGCAGTGGACACGAAGCGTTATGTACGAATCCATTATTTCATCAGATAAGGTAGATGCCAGAAAACCCGAATAGGGAGACAGAACATCATCAAAACATAAAAGAGACACCAAAGTTCACATTCTGAGTCACCACACTCAAAATAACTGTCACATAAGAAACGTACAGTGTAGTAAAAATTTTACCAATCAAACTGTAACATTTCTAAGGTTACAATACCCATATTCTGTTGCTTTAATTCATCTTTAATAAAACAGGTAAATGGAGAGTATGATATGCCGGTTTCTACAGGTCCCCAAGATGTCCACTTTCATTTCTGACCATTGATGGTTTGTCTAAGTACCTCATTATAGTTTTATGTGGAATTTCCCACAAACATACCACAGCATACCCACTTTGTGAGCCATGGACATTAGGGTGGTCCAAAAAAATGAAAGTTCGAATTTCTCGCGGGCATGTTTGCCAAAACGTTCCTGACGTTGAAAAACGCAAAGAAACAAAAAATTAGCAGATTTGGAGGTGGTTTAGGGGTCCATCAAAGTCTCTCAACGGATTCATTATAATGTCACAATACTAATAGGAAAAATGAAAGGAAAGAGCATAAAATGTTCTCTCTGAAATAGTTTTCAACTCAATGGGGTGAGGGTAGTTGCGCGGTGAGCTTCCACCACCTGGAGCAGGTCCTGCTTGGTTTTCTCATCCTTGGTTAGGGAGTCGTTGTACGATGAAATCATCGCCACCCCACGCTCGGCCCGTCGTTTGTGACGCTGAGGTTCTTCACTGTGGACACCCCCTTCTGGTACGCAGGGTTTGCTTCCCACTCGTCCACAGGGAGGGAAAGGAAGGAGATGTCGATGTTGAGGAGGGTGAGCGCGCGAACAGAGGCGCTGGAGGTGAGTGAGGGGAGCGAGGAGTTGATGAGCTGATCCGCAGCCTTGTTGAACCGGATTCGGTCGAGGTCCTTTTCCTTCCTCGTCTCTTCAGCAATCTTCTCAACTGACGTCTCCCTCTCTCCCACTGACATCTTCTTCACCCCACCGGATGTAACAACTTCCTTCCTCTTGATGGACCCCTAAATATTTTTGGAACTTTGGCAAATTTGGCCAGGAGTATTTTCTAGTCAGGTAGAACAAAATATATCAACATGCCCCAAGAAATTTCAAATTTTGAATTTTTCCCTTATGATTTTGGACCACCCTAATGGACATATATATATATATATATATATATATATATTATATATATATATGTATATGTATATGTATTATACATACATATATACACACACACACACACACACACACACACACACACACACCACACACACACACACACTTTGAGGTCACACTGAGCAGAGCAAGGAATGGTGTAAAAAATTGTTTTGCAGCTTGTTAGTTTTGACAGGAAACTTCTTGTTTTATACTGTTAGCCATTTGATCATGCAGAGCTGAAGTTGTGTCTTCCATATTCCTATCATCAAATCATTTTTATCACTTGTCGCCAGATCTTTGCTTTTCTTTTCAGATACTTCTCTTTCTCGTTGCTTTATATTGGAAAAGTAATCCGATTTAATCCCCCCCCCCTCCAAATCCTCTTTTCATTGACATCGATATCTGTGCCTTGTTAATTTGCTTATACCTTCCTTCATCAATTGTCTTCTTTGAATATCTTACCAATTAGTCAATTGCATGGCCCATCACAAACGTCTTTCTTTTGTGCTTGCTCTCCATTTCACATTCTCATTTTCCTTGGACTGTTCTTTGCAAGCCTCTCGCATGAAACTTCCTCGAGGTTGTCATGCTGTAGACGATGTGCAGAAGAAGAAATACTTATCTGACACTGATGACCGTATGGAAGCGGTATAATCTCAATTTTCAGGTTTTCACAACGTGAATACTTCCAACACTTTGCAACACAAATCTCTGCATGAATATCAACCGAGCAGCATTCCCGACTTCACACACAAATCTACTTTGTCACCGCAGTCACCGTTCGTCGGAAGCCAATTGAGCACAAGAGCTGTGCTTCCCTGTCACAGATTTGGTTCAAGTACATGACGTAGCCGATGCATGCATAAACCTAGAACCGTGATCATTCACTGTGAGTGTGCAAACATACACTTGAATATAAAGTGTGGATGTACCTTGCTGGTCAATATCATTGGAGTTAACAATATATGACATCTTCACCCACCATCTTACGTCGTCGGCTTTAGGTATTCAATCTTCATCTTTGTCTTGATCTTCCAGCTTGTTCCATTGCTTGCTTGTATTTTTTCAGACCTTTTTCATTCTTATTTTCTACTCCATGCACATACAATGGAATATCATCTGGTGAGGTATTACTTCATTAGCACAGATTAATATTCGACTTTGCCGAAGCTTGTACAGATCTGCATCGGCGGACAGTGTGAACGATTGGTTTAATCATCCAGAAGTTTCGAGGGGTAGGCCATCCGCCGTGGAAAGCAAATTGAAGCTGACTTTTTGGCGCTGGCCTGCGTTGGAGCAACAGAGGTATCCTCTCTTGAGATATTCTCTTGTACTAGGATGAAGTACTAACATAGACCTCTCCATAGGACCTTTCAAAGATGGTGACCTCCACCAAACCTCTTTCATGTCCATTTACCGAGACTTGACTCATTAGCTTTCTGCACTTTTAACACATCCTGTGATTGTAAAATGTAACTGCATGGCATCTGCACAATAAATCAGGTGAATCTGCATAAATAGACAAGATATTTTGAACCGTTCCTATGATAGTGTTCCGGTATTTTAATATCTCGCAAAAGTGTTTTTTTTTGGAAAGTAGTTGAACACCACAACTCATAAATGCTCGTTTTTTCAACGGCTATTATAAAACCCCAGTGCCAGGCCTTCAGCTGTCACACTTGGTGGGCGAACTTGACAAAAGAGCATGTTGAGCTTTTGTTTAATATTTATCCCTCAACAAATGAACTGCACTTGATGTAAACCATTGCTTCTAGCATCATGCCACCCAAGTCGTCCTCATTTCTACTTCACTCTAATTTGGTGTGAACTTTGTAGATATACGATTTGGTTTGATTTACGTGGACGGTTGAACATTTTGCTTGTTGAATGAAGCCATTACAGCATCTAGACTGGAGGATGAAATGGGAAGGGAAAGGAACAAACAGAAGTCCAGTCCTGCGTTTAACCTCCAACACAACACTCTTCTGCACATTGAAGACTGTACGGTCCTGTAAGGCAAGGTCACATCTTGGATGTGAGGGATCTCTGGGTTGCTCCCAGGAGATCAATCAGCTATCTCCGTGCCTTGGGCATGTTCCAGCAGAAATGACCAGGGGCTAATCAACAACAACAACAACAACAACAACAACACTGCTGCGTGATGGTCCACATACCATACTGAAGTCTTGATTTCTCTTTGGTATAATTTGATGATGGCACTGAATAAGTAGGTATGGGACAACGTTGAACTTAGTTGAGTGCTTTTTGGGTTAAAGGCCCTTCTTGTGATTGGTGAATTAGTTGTTTCGCCTTGAGGTTCATGCTGTATTTGTACTGAAGCTTGAATTGTTTGTTAGCTCTGCAGTTAATGTGAGGGTATTGGTTACTGTTTGAGTTAAGCTTTTAAATTTACTGATTGGATGAGTGAATGTACGAGCCTTGAAGTTAGTGCATACGTTTGACTCATACGTTGGTACTAGATTTGACATGCATTTATTTCATTTACAGCCTTTTTTTTATTAACTTCTCTGTTCCATTCCGTAGCATTGCCTGAATTTGAATGCTTTCCATTTTGGGATCATTGTTAGTGTGTAAATATGGTGAAAATTTTGATTTTTCTTTCCTCGCACCATGTGCTCTCGTCACCTTTTCCCAACTCCTTACTTCTACATCCTCAGCTTGTTTCCCTCCTCTCCACACTCCACTCCCCTCTTTTATCTCTCTCATTATCCTTCCCTGCATTGGTTTTTCAATTTTAATTTCCCATTCCAGGCCCACTCTTCCCTTTGATCATAAAGTGATGGCCTTAAAAGTGAAACAATCTGGCAGTGATTTTATATATATATATATATATATATATATATATATATATATATATATATATATATATATATATATATACATACACACACACACATATATACACACAGGGTGCCTTTAAAGTCTGGAAACATAGGCGAATATACATTATAAATGGTTTACTGACATCACATTAAAATACATGATAAGTTCAATGACATTACATGACATGTTCAATGTGTTGTTCCTCATGAGAAATGCACAGTTCAATGTGCTGTGCAAAATTTCAATGAACGCGGTGCATTAATGCAGCATTTCCATCAATCCCTGCACCTGCATCCGTGATGCGTTGCCTCAGATGATTTGTGTCTCTGATTTTCACTGAATAAACCTGCGCCTTCAGAAGTAATCAAGGGGGTTCAGATCGAAACACGATCAGAGAACTTGCAGATGAGGCGGGCGTCAGCATTGGATCCGTTCATTCCATTGTGACTGAGGATTTGGTGCTTAAGGAGAATCTCAGCGAAGTTTGTGCCAAAGCTGCTAACGATCGAGCAGAAGCAACTCCATTTGGAGATCGCACAGGACATGCTGGAGACTGTGAACAGCGATCCCAACTTCTTCAACACAGTGATCACTGGCGATGAGACCACAGTGATCCGTCATTTTGTCAAAAACGAAAATCCGACGGCGCTCACTTACACTTCCTCACTCATCGGCGGTCTGTCGGCGACTGACAGCTTCTGCAGGCGGGAAAATATTCACGCATACGGATTAGGATCGCCTACATACGTGCACCAAACCACACCTCCCTAGCTTCATTTGTTTATGCACGAAAAATTAAGGTTGGATACTTTTTGAACACACCTCGTATATATATTTATTTTTTTTATTATTTTTTTTAATTATATATATGTTTATTATTTATTTATATTATATATATATTATATATATATATATATATATATATATTTATATATTTATTATTATTTATATATATATTTATTATATATTATATTATTTCTTTTTTATATATTATATATCTATATTATATTATTTATTATATATTATATATTTATTTATTATATATATTTTATTTATTTATTTATATATAATATATATATATATATATATATATATATATATTATTGCACAAACACATACACATACGAGGTCCGTCTAAAAAGTAACGGGACTGAGCCTGCTGTGTGCTTCACTTACAACAACTTGAATGAACGGGTTGCGTCAGTCTTTCGCAACATTCCAGCAATATATATGATTGGGGATGGTTGACTGCGCACATTGTGTGATTTTTTTACAGGTTGTGCTTTACACGTCTAGTCTGAGTCGTCGCGCTATGAGTCATGAGCAGAGAACCAATCTGAAGTTTCTTACCAAGCTTGGCAAAACACCCTCCCGAATCCTTCGCAATGCTGCAGCGAGTCTACGGGGAAGAAACGATGTCACGTACACGTG
>CM068954.1:136957648-136968281 GCA_035128595.1 Eptatretus atami | reverse complement strand
GAATCGTAATGACCTTTGACCTTTAAATTGACCGACTCGATATGCAATTTGTTTTTTCCCATAGGATTTGCAAGGCATCAGGAGGCCTTGGTCCTCCGAAGTTCTCCAAAGTTTGGTTAAAATTGAACTATTGGTTTTAGCATCATGGGTGATGAAGGTTGTGGTCAAGTTTCGTTGAAATAGTGTGTGTAGTTTCAGAGAAGAAGATCCGAGTGTTTACATACTGACTCACTGACTGATGGAAACCGCACGATGCTCATACCTCACCTGAACAATTTTTGTTCCAAGTGAGCTAAAAATGGCTCAGTAGAATTTCTGCATCGGTGCTGAGATCCCCGGTTGAAATTGTATCTTCCTGCACAAGGACTAGCCCAGATTTTCTTGTCGCAGCTCTGAAGTAGTTTGCACATTAAGAGGTTCCATGCGTTGTGTAAAAACACGTCCATAATGCTGTTGATTGTGAGTACACCGGTACACATGCTAATTTACCTGTAATCTCTCATGTGCAGGTACATTGATGTTCCATAGAGCCTGGCACAAGATGAATGGAAAATGCTCTTCCATCCTCGCACTTAATTATGCTTTTTAAAACATATTTCCGTAGTGAAGGGCATTTTTAAATGACATATTTTGTGAAAACCCCGACCTTGACCCATTCGCCTTCCACCATAAGGAAAGGTCTCACTTGCTGTTATTGCATGGTGTACTATGCTTGGTTCTTTTGACATGAGATTGCATGTGATGCTAGGGCAGTACTCCATTGAGTTATGTACAAAGGCCTCATAGGTTTTGAGTCGTTCTAAATAATTATCAAGGAATGATTTGGCTCGACGGAGGATGCCCAGTCTGTGGCTGTCTTTGGAGACCAGCTTTGTGATGCAATTGTCCCAGAGAGGCCATTGGCTAATGGTGAGACCTCTAAGTTCAAGAGACTGAACCTCTTCCAGTGGCTGACCTTAGAAATCGATGTGGGTTCGTTGGACGATCCTTCCGTAGCAATGAGGTGAGACAGTAAGATTTGCCAAGATTGAAAGACATGGTACATTTGTCAGACCAGCATCAAATCGATTTCAGATCAGCAGAGAGATGCACCTGTTTTCAACCGGTCAGTGGGATGGGGGTGCTGTATGGCACAATGTGGAGTCATATGCGAAAAGGAAGAGAAGGTTTTCTCGAGCCTCAGATAAGTCATTTATGTAGATGAGGAAGAAAAATGGACCTTTGACACTTCTTGAAGGCACGCCATCCTCCATCGGGGGAGGAGAAGAGAAGGATGCATTTTAATAGCAACGTGTGGACTGCGCAAGTGAAGAAGTCAGAAACCCAAGTATGAAGCAGCCTCTTCTGTGCCACAGCATCGATATTTTTATTTATTACTTACGAAATCTTAGATTTCTAAGTATATTGATCACTTCCGTCCTCTGTTTGTGTGTTGTGTGTGTTTGTAGGCACGATAACTCGAGAACGGAAGAAGCTACCAATGTCAAATTACACCACGTGATTCAGGAGGGTGATGGCTAGCGCTGATTAGATTTTGGTCAAAATCGGTCAAAGGTCAAGGTCACAGTGAGGTCAAACATCCAAAAAATTATAACTCGAGAACGGAAGAAGCTCCCAATGTCAAATTACACCACGTGATTCAGGAGGGGAGTGGCTGCGCTGATTAGATTTTGGTCAAAATCGGTCAAAGGTCAAGCAAGGTCACAGTGAGGTCAAACATTCGATTTTTGATGGTTTGGTACAGAATCATCGTAGAAAATTCTGGTTTTCTTCGCTACCTTCTCTAGAGACAGCTTTTATTAGACAAGGTCAGAGGTCAAGTTAACGATTCATAAGTACCAGTCTATGACTGCTTGTTTATTTATTTGTTTGTTTGTTTCTTTTCCTCCTTTTCTGTTCTTTCTCTTTTTGTGAAGAAGTTAGAAACCCAAGTATGAAGCAGCCTCTTCTATGCCACAGGCAGTATATTTTTTTATTATTTATTTATTTATTTATTTGTTTTTCTTTCTTTTCCTCCTTTTCTGTTCTTTTCTCTTTTCGTGAAGAAGTAGAAACCAAGTATGAAGCAGCCTCTTCTATGCTACAGGCAGCGATATTTTATTTGATGTATTTATTTATTTGTTTGGTTGTTTCTTTTCCTCCTTTTTTTTATTTTTATTTTTTTAAACAAGCAGAGCAGGACGCCGGACTGTCGAATGTTTGAGATAATGCCCTGAAAGATGGTCCTGAACTCCTGCTTGAGATTTAGCCACTCTGACCATTGATGAGCCAAAAGCAGGTGTGTGTGTGCGTGCGCACGCGCTTGTTCTTGGTCGTGGTTTGAATGCGAAAGATGCCTTTGAAACCCTCACGTAGATCATACCCTGCTTCATGCCATTATAGATAGCACATTGTCCTGCACACAAAACTCTTCAACTGTACGATGCCCTCCATTTGAGAGGGACACACAATCATCACCGAGAGGGACACACAATCATCACCAAAAAAAAAATTATTTCTCAAAATATTTTGAAATTCCATTGTATTCACCAAAATAAATTTGCAGATATTATCTCATACCTTTAATCCATAGACCTTGAGTGTCATATATTGTAAACGTGACACTTTGGATTCAAGAATTGCTTCTGGAATACATCGATATCAATTTGAACACTTTTTCTTGTCACACCAAGTAGACCACATATTGAACCAACTGCCAACAAACACAATATCGACAATACTACGCAATTGCAAGGTTCCAATCGTGTGCACAAAATTCCCATCGCAGCCTCCTCTCAGAGCAAACAGATATTACCTCCCACAACTCCATCATGATCGCTTCACACAGAACAAAAAACAAATACCATAACTGCTTCGTCAGAATGAAATGGCAAAAACACATAAATTTCAAATGATTTCCAAGGCAACCTCATGTAACATAAAAATCAGCCTCATTAATGTGCCAAGAAACAAGTTGAGTTTTTGAAGTTATTAATCCCATTTGGTTAAAAAAAAAATGCATTTCAAACAGTTGGCATTCAACCATTTCAAATTAAATACAAGTTCCTTTGTATCACGACCAGGCTGGTAATGGATGACATAGGGCACAGAGAAACGAACTCTGTGAAAATGCAGCATATTGCAAGACTGAGCTGGTAATTAATACGATGCTTTCATATTTCACACGATATGAAATACACTTAAACACCAAGAAAATCTCGTTTCACAACACGCGGTGCAGGGTACAACACCGGTTGTGCATATGAATATTCATGTTCATTGGTTACAAATGTATGAACTTGGGTGAAATCAATTCAAAGCCTTTCATGATATCCCCAATAAGTGAATAACAATGATCTGATCGGTGATCTGAACCATCATCTGATCTGACCAATGATCTGAACCACGACCAATGATCTGAACCATCATCCAGCAGTCACTATCTTCTGTTTTCCGTTATCTGCATCTGAAGTTTGACCTGTCTGATCTTTATAACATGCCACATCTTCAGATGTGATAAACGATATGGCATATTGAGAATGGCGCAGAAGTTAAAACTCTGCAACATCTACTTCTGCGTTCAAAAAGTTTTCAGATACTCAGAATTGTTTTGAAAGATTAATAGTGAGTAAGACTACTCCCACTCATAACACACACACACACACACACACACACACCACACACACACACACACCCCACACACACACACACACACACACACACTGCTGAGGAAGGCACAAAACAGCTCTAAGCTGTGATATGCAGCCATGAAAAAGGTATTAAAAATGCCATCTCTCAACTTCTCGTTGTCATCATCGACAGTGCCACCTCCAATGCTAACCAAAGACTTTTTTGTCTTAAACTTCTACACCAGTTAACCAGAGGGAGGGAAACAGAGGTATGGAAAATATCAGAGAGTGACTGTAGAGACCCAGGAAGTGCGAGTTGTAACCTCAGTGGACAGTCCCATCCCTGCGTATCCGGATATCCAGAGCCAAACAGAGCCGCAAACAAAACCATCAATTCCCTGAACGCCAGAATGCAGGACTGCGTGGTACCCAGCGGCCTTCATTATTACAATCAGATGTGCCTTTTGTTTTATTCTCGACCTAGCAACTTTTATTTATCCATCCCACGTTTTCCGACCCATTGCTTCTGTCTGTTATATCAAAAACCGTGGCCAGAGCAATTTGGTAGATGGGGAAGAGTGGGGGATGGGAGCGGGGCGGATGGGTTGGGGGGGGGAGGCGCGGCGTATGCGTGGATACTGTATTGCTTTTAATTATGTGGTGACTGGTCGGCCACGTTGAGGCTCCTTCGGTTCTGTGCCTTTGGTGTATTTAATAACCTGTTAGATCCAAGTGGGCTTTCACTGTCATTTTAATCAGTGTTATCAAATTGTGTTAAACTGGTGTAGAGCCATCTTGATCTCTCGTGCTTGGCAGGAGGAGATCCCACAAGTTAGCATAACCGTTGCATCTCGGCGTGAACCATGGTCTCGTGACAAATCACACCTCCCAGTTCAAATTTGGCTTTTCAGGTCACTCGGTAATCTTGAGGCTAAGTACACCAAGACCTGGTCACATTACACTTCATATCATAAGCTGGTTGATCCCACTTCCAAACAACAACGGGCATCAAGTATGAAATGTGCTTCATTTATATGTGTGTCAGAGACAATTACCAGCTGAATAATACCACGGGGTTAACACTTGGATTGTATGAATGTGCAAATGATTCACAAACAAAATGTACCATGAAGATCAATTGTATCTTTCGTAAATGAACTGTCAGATAAATGGACTTTCCAGCTATTTAAGACACGTGGTCAGCAGATTGGTGAGGAAAAAATTAAAACAACGATTAAAAACATTGCTGTATTTGGAGAAATGCAAAAAGGAATTAAAATCAGGATGATGAATGAGGTCGTTGCATTTTTGATGTGGTTTCAGTCTTCACAAATGATCCATTTGAATTTGCAGTCAAAACAATGAGCTTTGGGTGCAGCTGTGGGATCAATCGGCTGCAATTTTAGCTCACCTTGTCACGGAGGAATTGGAACTTAGGATTTTTGACCTGCCCCAAACACTGTTCAGAGAGCCGAGGCAACATGTCGCGGTCCTGGAAGTACATCAGTGCAATTGTTCTTCAACAGCCGGTCATGGATGTCCCTGTAACACCACGTTATGTCGATTATAAACATGGATTGAACAGATATCAATGATGATTTTGTACTTATGAATGATTCAATGCTCCCTTTCATGCCTTGTTCTGGCACATGACGGGAAGATGGTTGCTAAGGGAATAAAACGAAGCCACATTCTAGAGAAGGGCTTGAGGAATTCAGCGGATGGCAGATGAACCCTCTCCTGATGCGATGGTTGTTCTTTCTTGTTTGTTGTAAAATCGGTGGATTACTGTTCAACGCAGTTCTTGAATGGCTGTGTTTTTATTAATTTATTGGAGAAATGTTTTTGAGAACATGGCAAATCCAAGCCACTTAGGGAAATTGATTAGGTGAGAGCTGATTGGTTATTCCCTCCAATTATGGGTGAGAGACATGATTGGATATTGTTATTTATACTAGCAGAGTATGCACCCTCTGGGTAGGTAGAGTTTGCACATTACTTGTTGAAAGAAGTAGAGTCAGTGTTTTGCAAGAATATTACAGATGCTTGTGTGGTGTGCATCTGAAAGGTTTGTGATGGTCTGAAGGTCTAAAGGGTACATTCCAATAGTAGTTGGGGTCTCAGGAGTCTAAAGGGTTTAATCTCGAAACGATAGACAGTGCTTATAGAAAGTTTACACCCCCTTTTCAAAATTTTCACCTTTTGTTGCCGTATAGCCTGGAATAAAATTCCATTAAATCAGATCAGACTTTTTTTCACCTTTATTTCACATCGGAACCGCAACAACTTCAAAGTGAAAAACAATTTCACAAATTTCAGAAATTATTAAAAATCAAAACTAGAATATCTTTGGTTGGATATGTTGTCCCCCCCCCCCCCCCCCCCCCCGATGTTGCCCTCATAGCTTTCAGATCTCTGGAGTGGTTTTTTGAACCTTCAAATGGGACTCAAGGTGGGCTTTTTAGTATGGCTTCCTTTCCCACTCCACCTACAGGCCGCCGTGTGGAGTGCTTGGGATTTTCGTGTCAACACGCAGCACGAGTGACCAGTCTTTACATAAAGGGATGTAGCTCTTTTAAAGTGCCATTGTCTTCTTGGTGGCCTCTTCTGCGTCATCACCTCCTTAGCATGTCATCCAAGTTTGGAGAGGTGGCCTGATTGTCAGGGTTTCTTGGTGTACCATCTGCCTTCCACCTCTTCTGATTGTCTGACTGTGCCCAGATATTCAAGGCCTGTGAAATATTTTTTATCCGATCCTTATCTGTACCTTCCACAACTTTATACCGGAGGTCTTTGAAGTTCCTTGTGTCTCATGTTTACGAGTCTTTACTGATGCAATAATGCACCACCCAGCAGAGGAAACACAGGAACAAGTGATTTTATTTGAAATAATCATACATCACACAATTTAACACAGGTGGAGGCCAATGAACTTGGTGTGATTGTTTTGAGGTGAATTGGTCACACTTGAGCTTATCTGCATTGCTATTATACGAAGGGTGGACCACTTATCAACCAAGTATTCTGTTTTGTATTTTAATTACATTTCTGATAATTGTTGAATTGTGTTTTCATTGTGGACGTTGTGGTTTCGATTGTGTAATATAAAGGTTGGGAAAAGCGTGATTTAATGCATTTGATTCCAGGCTATAAGGGCAATAAAAGGTGAATTTTGAAAAAGGGGTGTAGACTTTCTCCAGCACTGATGTCTAGGGTTCTAAGGTGTCCCAACGATCTAAGTGTCAAGAAAAGCGTCAACGTGGTCTGCAAGGGTTCTAATAGTCTAAATGGAATCCAAGGGTCCCAAGCAGTTTAAAAGGGGTCGAAAGAATGTTTAAAATGTCTAAAACGCTTCACCTTTGTGCTCGACTGGGTGAATAGAGCTACTTTGTAAAGGGCCTATGAAATGTAGTGTATAGCAGATATTTCAAAAGAACAATTTGTAAACAACATTTACCTCAGAGTGTAGATACATGTAATTACAATTTCCCCCGACAGTTGGCTCGCTTCGAAAGTCCTTCTCAAGCTGTTGCAGGTTATTCTCAATTAACCATCTCGGTTTTTAGTCGCCTGTTCTAAGAACAGATGAGTTATATAGCGATACCCCCGCGTGAGCGTCAGCAGTCAGCTCAGCGTGAGCCGTCAGCGTAAAATGTTAGTTTTTGGTGCAGTTTTTTCCTTTCTCATGTTTTTACATCTACCACATTTTTTACTGATTCAATATACAATACATATTTGCTTTAAAATTATTTGGATCAGGACTTCACTGCAATGCTTTATCAAAAAATCATTATTAGACGAGTGCTGTCAGCGTGGCGTGAAAATGTTAAGTTTTGGTGCAAGTCTATTTCTTTTAGATGTTTTTATCTCCTACATTTTTACTGTTACAAATATAGAATCCATATATTGCTTTAAACATTATTGGATCAGACTTCACTGCAATGCTTTATAAAACAATATATTAGACTTTCTTTTAAAAACGAGTGTATAAACAAGGCCGAGATTGGTTGGCTTGACACCAACTTACTGGTTTATATTACAATATGTCCGTTCATTATTCAACTCGCACGGTGCATCTGATGAGGTACGGTAGAATATTTTCTAGCTGTTTTGTTTTGTTCACGTTTTTGATGTATTGCCCAAATTTGCACGCTATCAACACGTGTTGCTGTCATAAATCATCCGAGCTTGTGGAAAGAGGCTAAAAGCAGAAATATATTAGGAGATCAAAACCGTAACTGAGGAATTTGCATTGCAGCGACCTTTATTGGCTGTTTTGTAATTTAATGGTATCAACTCAGGAGAAGTGAATTTGACATTGAGCAGAAAAAGTTCCCAATTTGGATCAGAAACATTCTTGTATTTTCGTCTTGTAAATGATGATCAGGAGTTTTGGATCCTTTTTATGCAGTAGTAATGTTATTTTGCATCCAGGCAAATATACAAGCGAACGTCATGCGACTACAGTAAATAAAAAGAATCCCAGTATTCCTTTTCCCTCTTCCATTGCAAAGAGGAGGAGATTGGAGCCCGTTACTCTGTGCAGAGCGTTGGTGTGCTTAATGCAGTCTCCTTTGGCTCTTGGCTTAAGCAGTCTCCTTCAGTGTGTGTGCTGCCAATCCCCTCACCTGCTCACCGCTAGTCTCTCCGCAATGTCAATGCGGTTTTCACAATCGCTTCGTGTGATGTGCTATTCCTTCACTACGTGTGTGATCAACAGTCAAATCAAGACCCTTGCTGGTGAACTGAAGAAAGTAGGCAACACTTTGTTCTGCGGATACAAGTGTTTTCCACCAGAAAGAGTTTCATGGACTTCGATGTTTGCAAACCTCGACACGTTTGGGTCACATTGATGTCATTGCAAGGCGAACAAAAGAATTTGGCGAGTCAAGATTGGAGCCACTTGTTTCGCAATCACAATGTATATTTTATGGCTTATGAAGTTGTAAACGAATTTAAATAGACTCGTGATGTTTTCCTGGTTATTTTGCCGTTCTTATCCACTGATCTCGCCTACTCTGAACCTTTTCGGTCCCGTACAGTGATGTTCCTGTGTACATACGTACTGAACTGACAAAGAGCATTCATTTTCTGACCACCGGGTGCTTCATTATGTTGCTAACTGTAGAAAAGTCAATGAACATGGTCGCTCAATTTAACTCTCATTATTCGTGTTACGGACTATTTTGGTCTTATTATATTTACTCGTGTATAAATTACGAGTCTCGAAGGTCTAGCTAGTTTGAATCCCAACCCAGCTATAAACTGCATCACTGTGTTCCATAGGCAGGTGATTCGTCAATGTGTGTGCTTGTCTCTCGGAATGGACGTAAACGGACGTCCCGTTGCCGACATTAGTTGGTGGATGTTAAAGATGCCACAGTGTTCACAGAGTAGCCGAGCTATCCCGGCACCTGGAATATCATCGGTGAAAGGAGGATGTACTGATTAAAATTTTTTAGGGGAACTGAAAAGAGCATCATTTTCTGTTTTTCACTTGAAGTTGTGGGTTATGATGTGTACGGTTGTCCCGTCCATCCGTGATAGGTTTTCATTTCTGCAAAACTTAAGAAGGCTGAAGGATCAAAGTCCAACTCGGTACATTTGTATAAGGATGTAAAAGATGAATGCGAAGATGATGGGGTCAAAGGTTTGAGTCTGTTCGGGAAAAATTAGTACTGTACTCGACTACTGTGAACCGGTGATTGATTTGAGCAAACTGATTCAGATTCTATGATGATGTATAAACTGATTAGATTTTGTATCAAGAGGTCACAGGTCAGAGTTCATGTCAGGTGAAAATTCTGTTATCTGCGCTAACTTGTGAACCAATGATTGGATTTTAACTAAACTGGTGGAGTGCATAGTTATATCAAAGATGAACTGATTAGATTTTGTGGTCAGATCAGAGGTCATGTCAGTGAAAATGTGATATTCCAGAACAGCTGAAGGGATTTAAATCAACTGGTACAAGTGTATAAAATGATGTAATATTGTGGCAGAGGCATAATGGTGACATCGCAACGTCAGAGTGCATTCGAGTTCCCTCGCCAGAGGAGAGGGTATATTGCATTCGGGTCCGTTTGTCTATTTGTTTATCTGTCTGTCTGTCGTTTTGTTACTTGGCAAAAAAATTAAAAATTGATATATGTTGATCACCTCCGTTTGTTTGTGTGTTTGCTGTCCGTCGCCTCCAGCCAAACACTCAACCGATCAATCTGAATTTTCAGAGATTGATGTCACCAAACCTGCGACGGTCCCGCATTGAAGTTTCGTAAAATTTGGTCGACCAAAATGTCACAAGGTCAATCGGCCATTGAGCCAAATTTCTAAAATCCTCAAATTTTAATCGCATTGACTTGAAATTTGACAGGATTTGCATATCAGGTCAGTGATTCACCACCTATACTTTTGAAGGTTATGTTAGGTCAAAGGTCAACTTAGGCCATAAGGTCAACCCAAATAGCCAAATTTTAAAATCGTTTCTAAATTGTCAATTTTCATCCAATGACTTGAAATGTAAAGACCATTTGATCAGGTCGTGAATTCAACCATCTATTAATTTTTGAGATCAACATAGGCAAACAGGCTAATTTGGGCAAATTTTCTAAATCCTCAATTTTCATCCGATTGACTTGAATTTGAAGAGCATTATTTTCATGTCAGGTTGCTGATTCAACGACCAATTATTTTAAGATAAAAGGCAAACAATGCCTAATTCTAAAATTGATAGATGGGGCAAAACTAAATATATCACTATATCTCAAAAGTTGTGGACGAGTTTTGAAAAAAACAAGGTGGATGAGTTGAATAGGTGACAAGAACAAGTGATTGAATTTGGTTCAGATCCAGCCATCAGTGGATACAAAACGTGAACTGTTCCACACCGACAGAGGTGTGTGCTTAACCGAGTGCATTCTACTTTGCTGTTTTTCCAATTTGTCACTCTGAGTGATTTTTCATTTCTTTGTCTGTCTGTCCGTACAAAACATGAGTGTTTCTTCCTACTTCACGTTCCCTCTCCA